>WBNH01007762.1:0-263346 GCA_013401255.1 Urocolius indicus | reverse complement strand
TCTCTGCTCTGTTACACCTGCTCCTCTCTTTCATCACTGACCTCGGAGTCTGCATGGTTGTTTCTCTCACTGCTCCTACTCCTTGCACCACCACCAGCCAGAAGAAAAAGAAGAAAGGGACAGAGGAAGAAAGAATCAGGAAAAAGATGGAGGAAAGAAACCTCTTTTTCCAGCTTCTTCTTAAAAAGTGATCGTGGAGGCGTCTAATTGGCTCAGTCCCAGAAGTGGGTCTGGCTCAGAGCTGGGGAGAGTTGCAAACAACCTCTTACAGGCGCCATCTTTACAGCCCCATCCCCCTTACCAGAAAAGGCTGTCATGTCAAACCATGACAGTGATGCAGATGTTGAACAAGACTGGCCTCAGAACTGATCCCTGTGGAACCCCACTGGCCACAGGCCTCCAACTCGATTCTGTGCCGCTGATAACCACCTTCTGGACTCTGTCACTCAGTCAGCTCTCGCTGCACCTCACTGTCCACTCATCCAAGCCACACTGCTTGAGCTTTTTGATGAGGATGTTATGGGAGACAGTGCCAAAGCCTTGCTGAAGTCAAGGTAGATAAATTATAGTGACAATCCATTATTTCTCACTGCCTGTCTTGAACTGTAGCACAACAATAAGAATATGACAAATTAGGTTGGTGTGAATATGACCATACTACAGCTGGTTTCTTTGATGTTACCTTGAATTTTCACTACCCTAAAGAACAACTGATTGACTCTCATGGCGTTACTAACAGTGTTTGGAGTAGTTTCATGTATGAATCATGAGAGGTGAAGATTTCGATACAGCTTTGGTGTAATCATACTATTGGGTTTTGTTCTCTGCATTTTGACATTTCTTGGAAGTCTAAAAAGATTGTGATTTTCCCAGCTATGCGTATTATTTAAAACTATTTGCCAAACACATTCTGTAAAACATTTTGATCTACAAAAATATAGCTACAGCTGTTTTATTATAAACATCCTGTCTGTGAAGCATGATTGTAATCAGATTTATTTTTGTTTTCTCTGACAAATCATGAAATTAGGGTGTTTTTTTTTTTTCTGATGTCTTACTGTATGACACATGATTTAGCTTCTGTTTATAAACATCTTATATGCCAGAAAACAACTTAAACCTAATATTCTTTAAAAGCTCTTTCCATCAGCATTCCTTCTGGTAGACACATTTACTAGATTCTTAGACCTTTATGAACACTGGATAGCCCTTCATGCTACACCAGCCATACATACCTCCATGGGAAGGCACATTGAATGGGACTTAGTAAGAATGACTGAATGCATTACGGCTTTTAACAGCAGAAACCTGAAGTCATGGCATTTTCTGGTCTGGGAGCTTAGTGCTCTGAGGTCATAAAATAAAGGAGCTGGAAAGATAGGATTAGTGTGACAAGGTGGTCAGCAACCGAATGATGATTGGGTATTCTGTTTCAGAACAAGAAGCATGCAAGTTTCCTAAGCATTGAAACAAAATAATTGCCAAGTGAATGCATATCTTCATATACACTTGCACAATCAGACCCACACATGAACTTAGAAGAACAGTTATATTGATGACCTTTGTCCTACTCATTCTGCTCTTTAGGAATCCTTAGGCATTGAAATGAAATTCAAAGTTCCAATCAGATTCACAATAGTTTTATTTTATCTTTACTGACCTATAATAGAAAGATAGGAGTAACAAATATTGTAACATGTTAAAATGTTTCTGGATTCAGTAGTAACCATATTGATTTAATTTATCTTGCTGGGGTACTACTCTAACAGCACAAAAAGTGTTGGAAAGTTCAGAAGCATTAATCTTCTTATCTGTGCACTGAAACTCACTCTGAAAAGATAGATGAAAGAGGGCTGATGAATGTTGCTTCATTAGGAGAATTTTAAAATGCAATTTGTCTTCATGAAAACAAGGGATTACACGTTTCCAACTTTCTCCCAGGCCAGTTAGAAATATTTTTAAGCAATAATCTTTGATGTAGAGTAGTCTTTATGGTAGGATAGTAATTATTATAGAAGAGAAGTATGTCCTGATCAATCTGTTTGTGAATCACAGCAGTGGAAAATCTTAGAATTGTAGATTCACATGTCCTAAATATGATGATTATGTGCTATCAGAAAGAAAAATTCCCTTTAACTAACTAGAGTCTATGTTCAGTAGATTATGCAGAAGATTTTCATAGTGCTTAAGGCTAATGATGCAGGTGATGAGCTAAAATATGATCAATTCTTGAAATTTGCAGGAATCAGAAAGCTTTTTCCTAATAGAATATTAGATGTTAGAATAACATTCTAATAGAATAATGGATACTCTTGCTGTTACTCACACTTTCATTCCAGGCTACCTTTTATTGTCTAGAAGCTTTATGGCAGGACTGTATGGGGTACTTCTTTAACCCTAGCCAGCAGCCAAGCCTCACACAGCCATTCAGTCACTCCCCCCTGGTGGGATGGGGAGAGAATGAGCAGGCTAAAAGTGAGGAAACTTGTGGACTGACATCAAGACAGTTTAAGAGGTAAAGCAAAAGTTGAGCATTAAAGCAAAACAAAACAAGGAATTCATTCAGTGCTTTCCATGTGCAGGCAGGTGCTCAGCCATCCCTAGGACATCTGTCATGTGTAACAGTTATTTGGGAAGATAAAAGCCATCACTCTGAATGCACCCTTCTTGCTCCTTCTTCCCTCAGCTTTATATGCTGACCATGACATCCTATGGTGTGGGATATCCCTTGGGTCAGTTGGGGGTCAGCTGTCCTGGCTGTGTTCCGTTCCAACTTCCTGTGTATCGCCAGCGTCCTCACTGGTGGAGTGCTGTGGGGAACAGAAAAGGCCTCAACTCTGTGTAAGCATTGCTCAGCACTAACAAAAACATTCTTGTGTCATCAACACTGTTTTCAGTACATATGCAAAACATAGTGCCATACTATCTACTAGGAAGAAAATTAACTCTGTCCAAGCAAAAAAGCAGCACGCTGTGCAAAATGTGGAAGAAAAATGGAACTGCAAAGGTTCATATATGACATCTGGAAACAGAGACCTAAACCTGGCTAGGCAAATACATCTTGCAGGGATAATGAGGTTTAAAAAAATTCCATTGCCTGATTGCTCATCTTCTGCCTTATCATGCATAATCCTTAGACATACAGGGATCTGAAACCAAAGCCAGCGAAGTCAATGGGCAGATTCTCATTAATGCAAATATGTATTAGACTAGGATTTATAGCAAAGTTTAAGAGGAAGACTACTGCCCATGTCTGGCATGATGAAAGCTGCTTGCTTTCCCCTTTTCCTACACTTTTTTGATTTTTCAGCCTTCTACCCAGAGGCATCCTTTCCACATTATTCTACCTGACTTCACTTACAATGCTCTGTAATAGAGTTGCAGTGGAAGAAAAGGTTAAAAGAAAGGGCACTAATCCAACTCCTCTACTGGAGGGGGCTTTTATGACCTTTTTCTGCTGCCTATCCTTTGAGTTTTTTTACACTTTTTCATATGCTTCCTTCTTGTGTATCAGCTCACATAAAAAAAGGTAATTTTAGTCTTCTGGTAAAATTCTCAGTCTTTCTAGTTTATTCCTGAAAAACATGCCAGTTCTGCTTGGTATCTTCGCTGCTCATGGTGCCTTTCCAGAGCATTCTGAATAGCAATTTTTTACACAGACTGAAGCCTACTCTTCAAAAAGCCAGTGTCCTAATGCTGCTGCCCAGCCTTCAGCCTTCCTCTTGATTTCAACACAGTTTGAAGATGTCACCTCTGTCATGATGATTGTCCTCATTTGTGAGCTGTAAGTCAAAGTTCAGCATTATCCCTGTTAGATCCTTCAGGCGTTCCTGTGAGGAAATTGTCCCTAGTGTGATCTAGGAGCCTCCTGAACCAACTACCCAGTTTCATGTTGTCTCTCCACAGATATTCAATTGGTTCAAGTTTTTTGTAGAGTGAGTGTCTCACTTCTGAGAGTGAGAGACTTCTGCTAGTTAAAGTCTCCTGTGCACTCATTTTGAGGCCATTTGCAGTACAACCCACATCAACATTCACTTCATGCTACTTAATTATTCATCAGTTCAGGAAATCTGGACTCATAAGGTCTAAAATTGCAAAACAGTGACTTACAGTTTGTTTCAGTGAGCTTTGAGTCAGGCTGCTCATAGACATCATTAACTATACTGGAGAAATGAATCTGTGATATGTTGTGTGTTTCACATGGGTATTTAATTTATCTTCCTCTCCACTCCTAGTACTGCTCCCCTAATGTGTAAGCCTAGGCAGTGTTAGAAAGTAGGTGGGAAGATATTGCAAGAAAGAATTTAAACTTTTATATATGGGAAATGGAGTGTAATATTGAATCGACCAAAATTATTCCAAGCCTAGACAGAGGAATCCGAAAACAAGACATAAGCAGCCATGCATAAAATGTCTGAAACCACAGAGGAAATAGCCGACAAGATGAGTGGTAACAAGGTGAGCAACATATCAAAGTGAAAAAAAATCCCTCTAGAGAAGACAAGATGGATGAAGGAAGCAAGTTATTGTATCTATGAGAGTGTGCTTAATATACTCAGCTGTGTAAGACCTTCAGGGAAAAGATCACTGAAGCTATCAGAAAATTCACTGTCATTATGGACTAATGCTCCTATCAGACAAAGAATGCTGGTGAAATTACAGGTATATCTGCTTCCTTTCCACACAGTCCATAAAATTTCTCTATGATGTAGATTAGCTGAATACCTCAGGTCTGGAATTACCCAGGGAGATGAAAATGTAACATATACAGGAGCTCACAATCCACCTGTCCAAATGCTATAAATGCGTACTGGAGATAGTGGGGGCCACCTGTGTATCTATTTGCAAGGAAAAAGGCAGGAGACAGTTTAGGATTGTAAGACTTGCACACGGTGAAAGCCAAACAAAGGACAGATCTCTGCTGTTCTTTACTCCATGTCCTGCATCTTCTGTGGATTGTGTAAGTCTTATGACATTTTCAGTTACACTCAACAGTGCACTATGTAAAATCTTCCACTAGTATGATCATCTTGATGGCTGTATTTCAGCTTCAGAAACTGCAAACACTATGGCCATGTAAGTGTTCTGATGTTTGCTTTATATCAAAGTGTATCTCTTATATACTTTAACTAGCGGCTATTTCAAAGCTTCCAAAATTTGACTGCTTGTAAATCTGCAACTCTGGAATGAGGTAACTTTAATGAGGACAAATATGTACTCCTTGCTAATAAAAAACTAAAATCTGAAGCCTTATTCATTGTAGATTTCTTCCCCCCCCCAAATTTAAAAGGACTGATTTAGAAGTATGGCAGGGTAGGAAACATCTCATCTTGATTTTGTCTGCTTTGAAGACATCTGTTTCTAGGCTAGTCAAAGAATATTCAACAGCGATATTCTGCTCTTAAAATAGGCAGCTGAGATTAATGGGTCTGGCTGTGATGGAGTTAATTTTCCCATAGCAGCACTCTTAGAGTTGTGCTTTGTATTGGTAGCTAGAAAGATGTTGATAACACACCAGTGTTTTGGCTACTGATGAGCAGTGCTCCCACAGAGTCAAGGCTGTCTCTCCAACATTCCCCCCTCACTAGTAGGCTGGAGATGGGCTAGATCCTGAGAGGGGGTGCAACCAGGACAGATGACCCAAACTGATCAAAGTGATATTTCATTCTGCTTGACACCTGATCAGCAATAAAAGCTAAAAGAAAGGCAGAAGGGGCACATTCATTGTAATGATGTTTAACTTCCAGAGACATGTGTACTGAAGCCCTACTTCTCAGGAAGTTCCTGGACATCATCTGCTCATGGGAAGTACAGAATCATCGTATTATGGAATGGTAGGGGTTGGAAGGGACCTCTAGAGATCATCTAGTCCAAACCCCCCTGCAGAAGCAGGTTCACCTAGATCAGGTTGCATAGGAACATGTCCAGGTGGGTCTTGAAGACCTCCAAGGAAGGAGACTCCACAACCCCTCTGGGCAGCCTGTGCCAGGGCTCGCTCATCCTCACAGTGAAATAGTTTTTTCTTGTGTTTAAATGGAACTTTTTGTGTTCCAGCTTCATCTCATTACCCCTTGTCCTGTTGCTAGCTTTTATTTGCCTTTGCTTCCACACACAGATTTTGCTTATGCTTTATTAAACTGCATTTATCTTGACCAACAAGATTTTTTTCCACCTTATTTTCTGCCCTACCTTATCCTGCTGAGAGGGGGAGTGATCAAACAACTTGGTGCACATCTGGCATCCAGCCAAGGTCAATCCAACACACTAAGTTAAACAAATTGGTTTCTAGAAATAAGCATAGATTACTAAGTCCCCAAAGATAGATCACATATTAGAGCGACTGAATCCTTAGAGTTGCGTTTCATTTGAGACTGAAATATCTACATATAGCCGTCCACCACAATTAATTGTCAACAAGTGACTCCAGTAGATGAAATCTGTAAAGTCTGGAGAGTGATTAGTCTTAGACCAAAGAAGATAAGCAGGAGATGATTTAGTTGCTGAGATGCCCTGAGGTAACTGAGCACCACATGGGGCAAGCAGTTCTGACACATGACTTAAAGAAGACTGTAGCATTCTGGGTTGACAGCTGGAGGCCATGTAATATATCCTATAGTGGTAGTATAAAAGTGAATGTGTATATTATAGAAGCTGAATCCTGCCCCTAATGTCCCCCTAGAAATCTATATAAAGACTTTTTAAAGTAAACATTTTAATCTCTGGGTAAATCCTTCCTCCCTACCTTAAATTAAGGAGATAAACCTTGCTTTAAAGTGTCAAAATTAAAGTTAAGAACACAATGTTGAATCTAAGCTCTGGTATATATGTTCCTATGCTATTTTGCTAGCATTACAGCGCATTCCCTATAATTTTAGCTTAGTATATAGACTGAAATCCAAAATAATACCTATATATTTCAAATAACATTAGTATGTAAATCAGATATCTAAATCCAAAGGAATGACCTCAGAAATGTCCTCAAACCACTTAGACTCCTGAAATCTAAGCCCACATTCACTTCCAAAATATGCTAATGACCATCATACTCTGAGATATAAACTGTCCTGATATCATATGACAATGAAGCAGAATAAGCTTCATTTGAAATTATAATGGCAGTGGTGTGCTCACAATCTTCAATTTGTCAATCTATGTCTACAAAGCACACAGTAGTCAGAATACTCTTCTAGGAAACACTGCCAAAAGGACAGTGAACAAGCTGGAGATTCTTCTATCTAAAAATGCTTTTGGATTTTGTCAGTGAGTTTTTCTTACTCTGCTCTAGATTGACTGCAGGCACTCCATGGTCTACATATTGCTTACCTTCTGTCTATGCGACTGCCCTGTAGACAGCCTGAAGATTAAATATAGAGAATTTTCCCAAATAGTCCTTCTGGCATGTTAGTGGAGCAGTGTTCTCTACTGTTTATACATCCCTGTGCTCAGGAAAGAACCTCAAATTTGCTTCAGGCTTGCTAGGCAGAAAGATGAACCTACTCTTTAAAGGTGGCTCCAGGGCCACTGATAAGTAGCAGAGTAGTCAGAATGGCTATCTTGTATCATTTAGAATGCCCAGGAAGATCCCAGACATCCACACAGGGATGACTCATACAAGATTATATCATCTCTATCAGCATCTGGAAGACAACTGGGAAACTTCATTGCACTTGAGTAAGAATATTAGATATCACTGTTAAGGCAACTATATCTGAAATGACCACAATGTTTAGAAAAATTAGCATGTATCAAATTAACACATTGATTTGGAGTTACTATAGTGAGATTTTGCAACATACTGTGACAACAATTCTCTGTCACCCTTGCTTCACACTTAAAATGGTGGATCTTAATCTTTTTGTTGCTCTCACTCCTCAGAGAACATAACAAAGTCTACTAAGTTTTTTTGGTGGGAGAGATAGATAAAACAATATAGAAACATTAAAGCTTATGTCATCACTAGCCTTAAATGTGATACATAAATTCCTACAGTTGGATACTTATAGGGCAAAATAAGAGGATTGGACAGATCCCAGTATTTTTGAAAAGTATAGATATAAGTACAACTTAGTATAGAAAATATATGAACATTGGAATAATTTAATTGAAAAGTAATGTAGCTCTCATAAACTAAGAAATAGAACAGCTGGAGGATTTTAAAAGTGATTTGGAAGCAAAATCCTCTCACTGAATTAGAGAATAAAAATCCAGTTAGGGACCTTGTAGAATAGCAAAGCTGGTAGAGCTTCTATAGCTAAGGGTCTGACAGCATTTCCATTACAATCCAGTACTTTCTGGGAACTATATTTCATTCAAAAGTTTTTGATGTGATATGAACTTGGGATAAAATGTTTCAATCTTTGAGTAATAAAATGGCAACTCTATTATAATAAAAATCTGAATTCACTTCATAACTGTTGAGTCTACCGCATAGTTACATTACACAGTTTGGTATAAAGATACCTGAGCTAAAGCTGACCTGAGGAAGTGTGCCCACATAATACAGTTCAGGTAAAGCTTTTAAGGCAAAATAGTTCCATCAGTGTGCTGTTATGTCCAAGCTACTCAGACAAAACTCTCAGTGTGGTTCATTTTCTCAGTTCTTTTTTTTTTTTTTCACTAGGGATGTATTAATTCTGTTCGACAGTGTCCTAACTCATCTTTGCAGCTCATCTGCATTATTACTGTTAGTGATGAGATAAAAAGAACAAAAGAAAGGTAACAGTTATGTAAAAAAGCAAGTCATAATCTGTTTCAGATCTGGATTCAGCACTACAATGTTAAAAATAACACCAAACAACAAGAACTGTGAAATATTTCAACAGTAACTTAATATTAGTGTTAAAATGAATTAATAAATGCAAAGACTAATACTCTTTTGCATTATGTTGCAGTCACTTTTAAGGTTTATATTTAGAGGTTAATTGTCCATGGTTCATTATGCATGACCAAATAGCTTTGTTGGCTTGGGAACAAGGTTCCAGCCTACCTGGTTTTGAGACAACCCTGTCCTGGAGCTTCAATGCTGGGGAAACGGAGTTGCAGAAGTCATTTTAATGACAAGAATATACAATGCTTTGAAGTATTTGACTTGAGGAACAGAGATAGAATATGCGAAGAGAGAGGTAGTCAACTCTTTTAGATAAAGATTGTGTGAGTATAGGGTTCTATTATTTCATTTCTTTTGCGGTTCCTTTGTCTTCTAAAGATTGCAACTCTAAACATTTGAACACCTATTTAGAAATTTACTGATGATGAAAGCTGAAAAAGAAGAAAAACACAGAGTAAGACCTAAATGCTGAAAGGAAGGAAATCTTACTAATGAGGTAAGTAAACAGATGGGAACATGAATGTGGTAGCTTTAGTACATTCACCTTTGGTGAACAAGGTATCTTTCTGAAGATGCATGACACAACAGTCAGAGAGGAAACAGTTTATTCTTTTAGTTTTTCTTACTAGTATCCTACAGACTAACACAGAAATAAACTGCTTTATTTCTGTATTTAGTTTATTTGCAAGAGATGGAATACCAAATATGAACTTATAATAATTAATTAATTCTCTGTAGGGCTGTACACATGAATTTTTCATGTAGTTTCCACTCCATCGGGTATCTTCATCTCATTACTATATATGAAATTGTTACCATATGCTAATTGCTACCATTTTTCTAGAAAAAGAACTGCCAATCAAGGTTGTCACAATGATTATACTAAACAACATTTAAAAATAATAAATGTAGCTAAATTTCAGGCAAAATATCCATGGACTACAATTCTATGATGATATTACGATCTTTCTGAGGTTGACAAAATAGCACAAAATAGTAGTAATCTGGACTATATCACCCGTGAAGTTGTCTCATCTCTGATTTCAGTTCTTATCAGTCTCACCTCTGAATTCCAATTTTTTTTCATCCATGACTAAAGTCATCAAGTTCTTGGCTTGTTAGAGATCTCTAGAAATACATCGTCTTTCCTAGAAACAAACCTATAATTTTTGCTAGGCATTGCAAATAAGATGTGTTTTTGTTGTTATTTTGTTGATTTATTGGTGTATTTTTTCCTCTTTAGGAAGGACATGCAAAAGGTTTTTCCTGGTGGAGTACTTTTTAAAGATCTACATGTAGCTTCCCAAAATGGCATGAATTAAAAAAAAAAAAAACAATATTATTCCCACTGTAAGGAAGAATTAATTTTTGCTTTATAATCTGTCTCTATTTTGAAGGTTAGTGACTAAATAAAGTAGCTTGCAAGGGAGTGAAGCTGGATTCCAGTGATCCCTTGGAAAGAACATGTACTACACATAGATTAATTGGTTTAAAGGTACATTTCAGAGGAGCCAGGTTTCCAAGTCATGGATCAATGTTGGAATTTGACAATTTCTGCTCCTCACATTTTGTTTTTAATATGGAAAATAATGTCATGATTTATTATTAGATTCAGCTAAACAATTACGTTACTCTGTGTACTGGCAGTTCAGCTGAGACAGATTTTATCTCTGCTCTCACTGTGCAATGAGTAATGATACTATAAAATTGTTTGCCTTCAATTGTTGTTGTATTTATCCCTACAAAGTGGATCATTTTCATTGCTGTGCAGTCTGCCAACCTGGGAATGGTGTAGACCAGGAAAACTTCAACACCTTAATGAAGAAAAGGACTTAAAGACTATATTTACCATATTCTGAATGAGTAGTGTAAGTCTGAAAGTATTTCACAGAATGGTGGTTGGAAACTCCTCATGACTGATTCACTGCAGTTATCTTTGGGAAGTTACTTGCTTAGGACAGCAATTTCTCTGTTCAGAAAAACAGAATTCCCTCTATTTGCTGTGGAGAGAATGGAAACACTGAATGCACTACCCAGACAATGCCTCTGAGATAAGGTGACCTGTCTCAGTACAGAATGAACACATATACCAAGTTACAGTGACTAGAAGATCAAATACAAATTCAAACTAGAAATAAAGCGTATGTATTTAACAAACAGAACAATTTAAAATGGAAAGAACTTATCAAGGGCTAGTGTAAATTTTCCATCACTACGAGCTTTAAAATCAATAGCGTCTGTGTTCCTAAGACATATGCTCTACTTCAAATGAACACTAATTCACAGTCTTTATAATGGCCTGTATCATGCAGAAGCATAGACTATTCAATCCCTTCTAGTTTTATACTCTCAAACTTTGAAGACAGCTGTTTCCATTAACTGGAAAAGTAGAAAGGAAGCTTTTGTCAATAATAGCAGTGATATATGAAAGCAGAGACTAAAATACATATAAATAGGACAGTTCATATGCTGCTGCTTCTGCACTAAACATAAGAAAGTACACTCTTATGTTCCCTTCATGGTGCATTTGTTCTTTACTCATCATGTTATATTCCTGATAAGGTGATACACATTCATCAGCTCCGCTTGTGGGTAGAAGAAAGCTTATAGCTCTTTCTCAGACCTCAGAAAGAAAGCTGTTCTACTTCCATCTCTCAAATAAGTTTATCTGAAATATAATATGGAGAGAGGAGAAGATTATAGAAAAGTAGGGGGAAAAAGGGACAAAAAAGTACTCAATATAGTATGCACAAATATATCAACTCAAAAGTAAAAATAATAAGGAATGTAAGGTTGCCTTGGGACGGGAGAGGGAGAAACACAAAGGAGGGAAAAAAAAGAGGAATAAAATGAAGAAAAGCAAGCTTGAATTCCCAATAACCTAATATGAGGTTTTGCTAATTTTCAAAGGCTCTGAGCAAGCTGTATGTTGATGAAATACATAAGTAATTTACATCCATCAACCCACTCTATGGACACAGCAATGGGATCATCTGCCTTTTAACCTCCAAATTACAGAAGTGACAAAAAATCAGAAAACTAGTTAAATGAAAACACACTATGTTTGCAGGCTTCACAGAAATTTTTGCTTTCTTTTCTCATACTCTGTATGGTGATATACTAGATAACAATTACCTGGAGAGATATTCAGAATTTTATAGATGATAAAGTCGATATACCTTTATTCATCACATAGCAGAAACAAATATTTAAAGAACCTATTTCCAGAAGATATTATTATAACTCCAAAAAAGTAATAAAGTGCCAGGCCTGGTTTAGTATAGCATCTACATGAGGGCATTAGTGAAGAATTATTAGTCCTTGTAGAGAGTGTCATTGGGTATATTTTAAGTTCAAGATGCTGTCTGAAGATAAATTCTTTTCTTCAATTTAAAATCTATCTGTATATTGTATTCCTAAACAGATGTGGGGTGAATTTTTCCTATGAAATTATTTTTTGATAGAAAACTAAGCTTTTGAAGAAACTAAACATTATACAATTTTTACTGTGTTTAGTTCAAATAGTAATGAATACAGAAAATTCGGTGACATATGATATGTATGAGGCCACTGATTAGGTACTGGTAGGTAGTTGTTGTAGATAACATTTATATCAATAATCTGTGACTCTTTTGAGGGAGGATATTAATTTTATGTTCTTTAAATTGCTCCTTCAAACCTGTAATATTTCAGACATAAAATTAATTTTGTATTAAACCAATGTACTTTTGTTCTCTTGACAAAATGTTTAAAAAATCATCTCCAAATTGTCTATTTCTTCTCTTTTCTCTCCCCTTCTCATTTTTCTTCAATAGCAGATCTTTTCATAGTTAACTTTAGATGAAATGTCTTTCTTGCATGTTTTCGTACAAGAAAAGAAGATACCTAGTTCTGAGTGCATGGTTTGAATGCTGCTGTAGTGCAGACTTTGAAAACTTTTGTCCTCTATTTTCACTTTATTCTGCTGAGTATATACACAAAGCAGAAACTTTACTAGTGCTTGATATAAGTTAAGGAAAAAAAAATATCCAGGTTAGCTGACATAGGGGAAGCAGAATGTTACTCTTCTGATTGTCTGAACAGCACAATAGGTGCCCTCTCCCCTTCTGTGTCTGTGTGTGTGGCTCTTCAATTCCACATTTCTTTTTCACAGGGAAAAAAACCCTATTTCCTTCTCTGCAAGAAGAAAAGGTGGGGCAGGGGGAAAGTTACACTTCAGGGAAGAAAAGTGTCTTCTCACACTTGAATTAGTTTTGTAAAACCAGTTGAGAGTAATTCATAATGCCTCACTGTGTTAAATGAGTTCATTTCAGAATGCAGCTACTGGAGATGAAGGAGAGCAGCATGTTGCTATTACAAAAGACAGACAGAACCTACTCTGTGTGGGGCATACTAAACATTATCTTTATTAAATATTGATTTTAAAATCTTTAAGTCACTAAGAGCTTGGAGACACTGATTAAATTACTTGCTAATCTAGAACAAACTAGTTCTATTGTAAACAGAATCAACTGAAATAATCTCAAGAGGTTTCTTTATGTTATGGGTAAACAAAAAAACCAACCTTCTTTTAGGATCAAACATTGAAAAAAGCTCTGGAACTGGTGAACACACAATATTGGGATAAATTCTCATCTCATAACTACCTGAATTTATCTCATAAATTTATGCCAGTCTGGCTTTACGTCTCTGGTTAAGGTAGATTAGTTTTGAGTAAAGACAAATTCGATCATTGAAAATTAAACATGACTGCCACTGCCTTCAATAAAACACCCTAAAGCAAGTTCTCATTCATTTCTTTGATCATGGCCCATTTTGGAGCCACGTTTTGGGATAGGTTATTCATAATGTTTCTCCAGAGGCTTACAGAGGCCAGTGCTGACAGGTATGATTTTCAAGGAATTTTTTTCCATAATTTCAAGTAAAGAAATAGTAATGATCCTGAATTTCAGATACAGCCTTCTTTCCAAAATTTCTTATTGTCTGACGTTATTATTCCATTCTTCATCTGGATAGCTTGTTAGCTTGTTCAACCTTGTATTATTTGCTTTAATGAGAACTTTCCTTCAGATGTATTGTCACAACAGACAAAGAATTATTTCATTCACCTGGATGAGACAACAGTCTGCAAAAACAGTTTCTAATCTTTAGTACATGCACACAACCAACATTTCAAGCAACTGTAAGTACAGCTGAATTCTGAATATTTATTTAGACTTCTTAACAGTAGAAAAATGTTGAGTAACTGTACAATTCATGGCAGAAGCTCAGGATCCCTCTTGTATTTTGATTTCAGAATATATGACCTCTATATATCAGTAATAATAACAATTAAAAAATACAGGTAATTTAGCAGCCAACCAAATTTTTGGCACGTATTTTCTTGAAAAATTCCTGCATTTCATTTAACTGACGTTTTCATCTTAGCCTACCTGACTGGCAATGAAGATTAATGTACTGATCATATTTCACTGTATGTTTCTAGATAAATATTGACAAACATTATCTTTTTTAAACAAGAGAGGTGATTAATCATTTGATCTATTCAGTAACTGATGTGTAGATGCAAAACGACTTTAACCCAATAAATTATGTTTTATGATCTTCTAAATCATGTAATCTAGTTCAGTGAAAGTCATGAGCCAAATGCATGATCACTTATGAAATCCATCTAGAAAGTGAGATTCATCTCTGTTGAAATATCTATAAAGTCATTGACTTCAAAGTTAAATACATGCTTACTGTTTAGCTGTAGTGAGTCAAAGGCATTTGGATCATCCCATATAAAAACTATATATTATTGTTATTTCTTCCCATTACCTGACATCTCAATGGGAACATAACTACTAATGTACCTCTAACTCAGACTGTTGTAAGTGAATTCAGAATTTTATCACTTTCTTCAGTACTGCAAGTGTTTCCATCAAGGGTGCTTTCTGTATATCTGTATTCAGTGTGACTATTCAGTGTGCACAGTACTGCTGTGATACTGTATCATGAGATTCTTATGCACAGCGAATAATTGCTTATATGGTTATATTTTTCACACCCCATAGGTTCTTTAGTTCATGCCAGACTCTACTTGCCGTTTAAAAAAAAAAAAAAATTAAACAAGTTATAAGCCAAAAAATCCATAAAAAGATATTGTTTTCCCTTCCTTCATATAAGAATCATAGAATGGTAGGGGTTGGAAGGGACCTTTAGAGAACATCTAGCCCACTCATCTGCAGAAGCAGGTCCACCTAGATCAGGTTGCAGAGGAACATGTCCAGGTGAGTCCTGAAGACCTCCAAGGAAGGAGACTCCACATCCTCCCTGGGCAGCCTGTGCCAATGTTCTGTTACTCTCACAGTAAAATAGCTTTTTTCTTAATGTTTGAATGGAACTTTTTGTGTTCCAGATTCATTCCATTACCCCTTGTCCCATATTTGGTGTTCTTTAATTCACTCCATGAACATTAATGATTTTTCAAAGCCTAGTGACATATTTGTGTCTTTCTTATTCCACCTACTGTGAATTCTGCATTTTATAGATATGTTTAGTGAATCTGGTACATTTGCTTACATATGTAATTGTCTCTAGGTTCTTTCCACTTATCATACGCTCTAGATTTACTCTTTCTGCTGTGCCTCTTTGATTTTTTTTTAGTGAGTGATCTACACATCCATAATTAAACTTCCTGGCTAAAAATTGGCTACTTCCAATTTCAGGTGCTTACAATTAGGCATTTTCATTTATAGGCTTCTTTGGGGCTTAATTAAAATGCTACTAAACAAACATCTATGATATTCTTACTGTTAAAAATTGTGGGCTGGCTTCTTGGGAAGAGTATAGGAACATTGCCAGGGCATGCAGGGGTGCAACTAGGAAGGCTAGAGACCTTCTAGAATTAAATTTAGCCAGGGAAGTTAGGGACAGTAATAAAGCATTTTTCGAGTACATCAGCAGCAGAAGGATGATGAGGGGGAATGTGGGCATGCTGCTAAACACAGAGGATGCCCTGGAAATCAAGGATGCAGAGAAGGCCAAACTACCGAATGCCTTCTTTGATTCAGTCTTTACGGCCAAGGCAGGCCTTCGGGAAGCTCAGTCCAGCAAGGAAAATAGGATGGCCAGGACAGCAGAGGACTTGCCCTGGGTGAAAGAGGTTAAAGACTTGTTGCCCAAGCTTAAGGCTCATAAGTCAATGGGTCCTCATGCATCCTAGACTGCTGAAGGAACTGGCTAATGTGGTTGCTAAACCCCTCTCCATTATCTTTGAACAATCATGGAGGACAAGTGAGTTGCCTGAGGACTGGAGAAAGGCCAATGTCACTCCAGTCTTCAAAAAGGGCAGGAAGGATGACCCAGAAAACTACAGGCTAGTCAACCTCACCTCCATCACTGGGAAGGTGATGGAGCAACTCATCCTGATTATTTTCACTAAACATATTAAGGAAAAGATGGTTATCAGGGGGAGACAACATGGATTCACCAAGGGGAAATCCTGTTTGACCAACCTGATAGCCTTCTAAGAGTGCATAATTGGCTGACTAGATGAGGGGAGAGCAGCACATATCATCTACCTTGACTTCAGCAAGGCTTTTGACACTGTCTCCCATAACAACCTCATCAGAAATCTCAGGCAGTGTGGCTTGGATGAGTGGACAGTGAGGTGGATCGAGAAGGATGAAACTGGAACAAAAAAAAGTTCCATTTAAATACAAGAAAAAGCTATTTTACTGTGAGGGTGAGGGAACACTGGAACAGGCTGATCAGAGGGCTGTGGAGTCTCCTTCGTTGGAGGTCTTCGAGACCCACCTGGACATGTTCCTATGCAACCTGATCTAGGTGAACCTGCTTCTGCAGGGGGGTTGGACTAGATGATCTCTAAAGGTCCCTTCCAACCTCTACCATTCTATGATTCTATGATCCTATGATCTTTATGGACTTCTTAGGTGGAGTGGCAATTGAAGGCTAGATGGAATTCCTTACAGCATCATACAATATGCTGGATGCCACATTGAGGCAATGGTGTCCAAGTGCTGCTAGAGTCTCTCGGAGGGCATTTTAAATGACAGAAGACCATGGGAATAAGTCCCTACTCATTACACATAGTGAAATCTGAGGTTATCTTGAAGCAGACATCCAGACTTTTGTCAGCTGTCTGAACTCTATTCTTTTCGTAGAGTATAAATGGATGTTAGACATGTATTGTATTGGCTCACATATAATTCTGCTCTTAATTTTTTCTCTCAGATTTGGATTTCATTTAAAATTTGACACCTTCTTTTGTGAAGTTGTATGCAACTCTCCTTTTCTAACTCCCTTAGTCTTCTTTCTATTTATGTCTAACTATAAATCTCATGTTGGTTTTTTTTTACAGTGACTTAGTCTCAGTGGCACTTAATTCCTTTCAGTGTGAAAACTTCATCCAAGATATATTCAATCCATTTTCTATCTCTTTAACAGTAGTCTGTCAAAAAAATATCTGTTCCAAGACATTCTAGTTCATTTTCAGTCTGTTATACTGTTTCTATGCTCGTAAAACCTATTCACCGTAAGTTCATATTCAATGCCTTGTAAAAAAAACAAAGCTAAATTTAGCCTGGTTCCTCTGCCCAACTCCCATATATCAGTCTTTGTCCAATGCGATACTGCCACAAAATTCTATATCTTTCTGGTGGAATATTTTTTCACTTCCTTGGCCGTATTTTTTACCATTAATTTTTTTTTTTTTCACCATAATTAAGGATGAGGCCAATCTTTTTTCTGTAGTACCCAATGACAGGACAAGGGGTAACGGGCACAAACTGAAACACAAAAAATTCCAGTTAATATAAGGAGAAACTTCTTTGCTGTGAGGTTGAGGGAACCCTGGCACAGGCTGCACAGGGAGTATATAGAAGCTCCTTCTCAGGAGATTTCCAAACCCACCTGGACATGTTCCTGTGCCCACTGATCAAAGGGAACCTGCTTTAGCAGGGGGTTGTGCCAGACAATCTCTAGAGGTACCTTTCAACTCAGACCATTCTGTGATTCTTTAATTTCCTCTTCTTCATGAGCTTGCTGTTTGTTCAAACCAGAATAGCTTTACTATTTCTTTGTTTCTTTATCAGAAATACTCTTAAATACTTTGAACATTTCTGTCTTCCATTTTCATGTTATTCTGATGGATGTATACACATAGTATCACCTTGTAATGTTTCTACATTTTTCCTGGTCAACTATTTTTGGCAGAGTATCTTCTTCTCTGTGTAGATTTGCTATAAAGACATAGTTCTACTTCAGCCTCTTGTTGAGAAGCTCAGAGTGCAAGTTTGTCAAATTCTGTACATAAATATAGATTCCACCTCCTTCCCTGTGATCTCTGATCAAATGTGGATTATCCTAATATTTTTTCATTCCTATACTTCAAATCTCCAACGTATTTTTGTCTTTTTTTTTTTTTTAATGCTTATATAGTTGTTTTAATGTGTAATCACAGGCACAGTATTACTTACTATGTCTGCTTTTTCTGCTTTGATTCTTCCTTGGCTTTCATAAAATCAAGGTATAAGATTTACACTCTTTGTAATCATAGAATGGTTATGATTGAAAAAGATCTTTAAGATCATTGAGTCCAGCCGTTCACTTCACACTGCCAAGCCCATCACTAAACTAAACCATATCCTTTAGTACTTTATCCATATGTCTTTTGAGTATCTCCAGGGATGATGACTCTACCACCTCCGTAGGCAGCCCATTCTAATGCTTAATAACCCTCTCAATTAAAAAGTTCTTCCTAATGTCCAATCTAAACCTCTCCTGATGCAAATTAAATCCATTTCCTTGTGTCCTATCATATTAATTCCTGGAGACATCAACATCCACCTCGCTACAACTCCCCTTCAGGTAGTTGTAGAGAATGATCATATCTCCTCTCAGTCTCCTCTAGGCTAAAAATCCCAAGCTCCCTCAGCCACTACTCATAAGATGTGTTCTTTAGAATCTTCACCAGCTTTGTTGCCCATCTCTGGACATGCTCCAGCACCTCAGTGTCCTTCTTGCAGTGAGTGGCCCAGAACTGCACACAGTATTCAAGGTGTAGCCTCACCAATGCCAAGAACACGAGGACAATTGTCACCTTGGTCCTACTGGTCACATTATTTTTGACACATGCCAGGATGCCATTGGCCTTCTTGGCAACCTGGGCACACTGCTGTCTCATGTTCAGCTGGTCATTAGTTAACACCCACAAGCCCTTTTCTGCAAGACAACTCTCAAGCCACTCTGTCTCAAGCCTATAGAGCTACATGGGGCTGTTGTGGCCCAAGTACAGCACCTAACTTTTGGCCTTGTTGGACCCCATGCAATTGACATTGGCCCATTTCTCCAGCCTGTCCAAGTCCCTCTGAAGGGCCTTCCTGTACTTAAACAGGTGTATAAACTCCATTGTTTAAATCCACTTTTCAGTTTACTCAGACACTGACTTACCTTCATACCATTAGATGTTCTGACTAATCTGGGTCACCTTGTATTTTTTTTTTTCCCCCGACAGCAGTTTATTTTATTCTCTCCTGGGATTTTCCGTTCTCACTTTGCACAGTAATACAGATTTTGCAAATTCCTCAGGTCCTTAATAGTTATTCCTCCAAGGCATTATTAACATTTTCTGTGAGTTGTTTAGGCTGATTCTTACTGACGTTGTTCAAGGTTTTCAATGAGACATCTTCCCCAGTTTGCACACCACAAGTTCCTCCTTCATTGTGCTTTCCTCTTGTTGTTTATCTTCTTCAATGGGATGATATTAATTTTTTTTTTTAATGACCAGGGCTTTACCCAGCAGGCACACCCTTTCCTTATGTTCTTTCCTGAAAAAATTATAACTATTGCATCTTTCATATGGATATAGGCTAGTTAAACAGCCTACTTCTGCTACTATTAATATCCTCTACCTTTGCAACAATCATGTGCTACACTTCTCAGCAATTCAGTTATTTCTGCAGAATATATATGTCTATGCAGTCTCTGCCAACAATTCAGAATCTACAGTATACACAGAGAAGAGTAACGCTGTCCAGTAGTAGAAGCAAGTCAAGTGAATCATCAGTATTTCACCAATTTTTCCTGGGCTGCAATGATATCTGGTCATTCTATATGCAGATCACAGAAGTTTGAAGCCTTTACAGAGATTTGTCCAAGCATCTATTTGAACACTAAAACTTCTTACCCCTTTCCACTAACTCAGCTGTATTCATCCTTCTCTTTGATGGTGTCTAGTGGTGACTGGAGCTGTCATAGGGCTTGCTGAGCCTGATGTGGCTGATGTGTTTGTCTGGTACACCCATAGAGGCCACAATTCAATTGCAATTATTACATTGAGCTTTTGGCATTACTTTCTAGTCCAAAAGCAAAGATCCTTATTGAGCCACAGGAGGCTCACTGTTGGGCTCTTGAATCAGGCTTATGATTCTAACTGGAAATTCTTGCTCCATGAAGCAGAAGGGAATCACAGAATCTTAAGCATTATGAGGGACCTTGAAAGATCACCTAGTCCAACCCCCTGAGCAGGACTTCCTAGAGAAAGTCACACAGGAACTCGTCCAGGTGGGTTTTGAATGTCTGCAGAGAAGGAGACTCTGGAAAGAGGAGAGAGTTCTTGATTGCACCAGGCTGTGGTTCCACATAACGTTATATAGAAGTACATCATGTCTTGGTTCTGGGTTCCAGAACTGCTGAAATAGATCACAGTTCCAGAGATTAGACACATAATTTCAAAGGATTTAAAACATACCTAATTTGTGTGACTTGTGAATTTGTACAAGATGTTGTCTATCTTCTTGTTAAAACTATTGAGCTTGGAACACTGGTTGCTACGTAAACTCAAGTGAGGTATCCTCTCTAAAACTGATTCCTTACAGGCTGCATTATTCAAAGAAACAAGTTCTTAATTAATCTATTAATGATTTGCAGTAGAAACAATGGATGAGATTTTCAGCTAGTAGAAAATCAGTATAACTCTACTGACTCCATTAGAACAATGCTGATTCTTATAGTGTTGTCACCTCTGAAATTTTTGTTGACAGTCTTGTAATTTGTGATATTTTTCTTAAAGTCTTGGCTGCAGAAGATGTGTTTAGAAGACAATCTCGATAGATTTTTTTTTTTTAATTCTGCATCTCAGCTTTGCAGAGAAGGCTGTGATGTGTTCTTTGAGGAAGACTTGAGGGTAGCATGTGTGAAAGCAGCATCTCAGAACATTGACTTCCTTTTGTGAGGTGAGACATATTGAATAAACAATGGAATGAAGACAATGACTTATCTGTTGTCAAGAAACCACATTTTTTTTATTCTGTTACCCTTGGTGGAGCTCTCTGACTCAACTGATGGGACAGGTGTCTGTTCAATGTCTTCTTTAATAAGGATGACTGTGTGAGAGTGAGCTTGTTTTCCCTGTATTTTTATCAAGGGAGAAAGAAATTGCTGACTGCTAAAACTGATCTGAAAAGTATATTTTAAAAGTAAACATAACAAATCCATAAAAATTTTTGTTTTCTTAAGTGAAGAGTTAAGGATATGAACATGGCAATTAAATCAGGTTGCAATTTAAACTGCTTTGTGGTTTCACAGCAGAGATGGGGTTTTATACCGAGTTCTGTAAACCTGCATCCTGAAACAGAAGGCTTTTAAAAACTGTCAAGCTTAATAGCTACAACAGAATGCCAAGAAGAAGATAAAAGATCATCTCTGTTATTCCCACTTTGTCTCTCAGGAAGAGGTCCACAAAGTGTCCTTCAGCCTTTTAGAAATCTGTGAAAATTAACAGGAGCTGAAAGATTTTCCATATTTGATAATATGAAACAGCTTTTCAATTAAAACAAAATGTTCCACAAAAAATGTCTGCTCTCCTGAAGAACATCTGGTTGGGTTTTCATGAAAACACATAAAGCTGTAAATGGAAATCATTGTAAGTGGAAAATGCATAATAGTTATTAAAAATAAAATTCTAGACCACAGAATCTCTCTCCTTATACTGTGCACACACAGTTTCTAAGTCCATTTCACATTGTACTTTGCAAAATGAAGTTTGGTGCTCAGTGACAATGTCAAAGATGGCCAGATACTACAGATCATGCTTGAAGTGCTGAGGAATATGGTTTAGTTTAGTGACAGGTTCGGCAGTGTGAGGTTAATGGTTGGACTTGATGATCTTAAAGGTCTTTTCCACCTGTAATGATTCTGTGATTCTATGATTCTATAAATAAAAATACTTCAGTTGATGGCCTTCCTGTTGTTTTTTGTATTTTAAATATTCGAGAAAGAGAAACTATATCCATTTTAATCCTTGTGGAAACAGATACTATAATCCTTCTGACCACTATAGCACAAGCTTTTCAGTGTTTTCTGATGCACTGATGAGCTTCTATAGAACACATCAGATGAAGAAACCAAATATAAAATGGGCATAATGAAAAGTTAAAACAGAATGTTTTGTGAATGTTATCCTATAGCTTAAAATGAAACTACATATACCATACATGAATAATTTCAAATAATAACAAAGCTAATAAGAACCAAAGTCTATCCACATACATAGAATTTACAACAATAGGAAGATTACACTTAGCGATTGTGTTGTTAAATGCTAATTTTCCACTCATTTCTAGCCAGAGTAAAAGAGAAAAATTTGGATTAGTAGAGGCACATTATTTTGATTTATTGGCTCACTGAGTTTATTCATTATTTGGGAATGATTATTTTTTGCTGCTACATAGGTCTAATTAATTGTTATGGTGCTAAGGTTTTTGCATGAACATTTTTATCATTTTATGTCACAAGAAATGAATTAGGAAATAAAATATTAACAAATGGTTTTATTTAGAGTTAACCTTGATGAAGGCAACAGCCTTGCTTTTTTGTCTTTCTTCTGTTTCTAGTATAACAACACTTCTATTGTCAGCAATAGCTTTACTTTTGTAATTCTGTTTTGTATCCTGACTGATCAGGATTTTAGGGTGTCATCAGGGATCTTTCTTCTGCAACAAAACCAGTCTGCTGTTTTAAAGAGTGAATCTCAGCTGTTAACTGTGCCAGGACTATGACATTGAGTTGAAAATTTCTGTCTGGTGGTACGTATACAATACATTTATCACATATGTATATAAAATATAGGAACTTTTTTCCCCTCTAGTAATAAGTACCAGATATGGACAAGAGAGTTTGAAAAGAAATGGCCCAGTCTAAAACATATGCACAGACATAAAGAAGCACATGGAGTTCTTGAAGACCAGAAGAGAGCAAATGTGATTCCTATCTTCCACGAGGGCAAGAGGTAACCAGGAAACTGCAGCCTGGACATTCTCAACCTTGCTGCTTGGGAAGGGGATGGAGTGAATCATCCTAAAAATCATTTGTAAGTTAACAAGGTCATTGGTAGCAGTCAGCATGAATTTGTGAAGGAAAAAACACAGTGAACAAACTTGATAGCCTTCTTGGAGAGATAAGTGATTGAGTGGATGAGTTAAGAGCAGTGGGTGATGTTTATCATTAATTAAACCAGGCTTTTGACACACTCTCATGGCATACTTTTTTTTTACTTTCAGGTGGAGCTTGAGTGACTCTAGTCATACATATCTTTGTTATAATTGGTGTAAAATTTCAATGAGGGGTGGTCGCACCTTGAAGGCAGATAGTTTTTTGGATGTTTTGGTATTATAATGAGAAAAACTCAGCCAAATTACATGATTTTGATGACACGATCATTTCCCCACGTAACAAAGTACAGTAGGGCAGGTTCTGTAAGGAGTCTTTACCCCTAACATATCTCTATAATTTAAGGGATGTTACTAGTTTAGCCATATATGCTGCTATTGGATTAAGTCTGCTACAAGGGACACAGCAATTCTCTTTCACTGATGTTTAGCTACACTGCAAAAATATAATCACCTCTGTTGCCGTTGCGGGCAACACTGCCCGGCAGTCCAGATTGATCTTCCAGCTTACCGACTGCTGAGGGGAAAAGGATCACTGCACACATGGTGTGGATGATGCTCAGTCTCTCCTTTATTGTTTATGTTATGCCCTTGTATCTGCTGGCATAAGCACCTCCTCTCTCTCTGCCCTGTGCCAGACCGCTCACTTCCTCTTCACCCCTCGCGTTACAATCTGAGATCTTCCGGACGCCTACCACACACCTCATCACACATATTTCAGAATTTAGAGGCTTTTTTTAATACTGAGACAAGAAGAACACTGTGAAAATACTTGAAATTAGTCCTTAGGAGAGTCACTAGATGTTTAACAAACTAGAAGAAAGTAAAGTCTGGTTTCAGAGGATATGGATCATCTTTTCATTAGTAGGATTTTTTATTAATTATTATTAAACAATCGTACAGGTATTTCTGTGAGACTAAAAAGCAAACCTTGTTCTATGCCTGGGTGAATATTTTCTTAGTGTTACATGTGCTTTACTTCAATAAAATATACTGTTACGACTATAGAGCAAATACACAACTCTTGCAAACAACAAAACATGCCACTCCATTAAAGGTATCAAATGCTTTATAATTTACTGACGTAAATCAGTAGATAGCACAGTGGAAATACAGTACATCACCTTGTGACATAGCTAGACTATGCACTGAATAGCAATACTGTATTGTTTTTGAAAAGCTAATTTAGCCATACATGGTGTGCCAAAAAACAATTGAATGGTTTTGAATATAGAAGGATAATTTGTATTTGGATTCAAGTCTAGAAACCAGACTCATGATACCATTCAGCATATTGCAGCTGATAAAATATCAAGGCTTTTCCACTCACTTTTATTCAGCTCCTAGTTTTTGCTCATTTAAAGGGCCAGTATTTTATACTTCTACATTTTTTTCTTGATATTAAACATAATTTCTTATTATTAACCCCTAGTTTTTATCAGCTTGCTCTTTATCTATTATAAAATACAGTTCTCTTTCATATAGTGGGATTGTGAGCTGCTATAACCTCCAATCTTGTAGGTTAGAGCACTAACTCTGTAACAGAAGAGCTATAATTCACACATGAATACAAATTCTTTCACAATATTTCTGTCATTTCAGTGACATTACATTACAGTGACAGTGACATTACATTTCTAATTTCTGTCTTTCTAAACATGATTTCCTTGACTTCCCTTGTCAGACCACAGAAGGGACTCCATCACCCTTTAAAGAAGCAAGTTTCCCTTCCATTTGATCCTTCTGATTTTCACAGTTCTCTCATCAGGCACAGTTTATGCTTGGATGATTACCTTGTCCTAACAGTTGCCTTTATGGCAAAATGTGTGTCTACAGGCCCTTCTGGACACCTGAGCAAGGACTCCTTGGTAGAAGTGTGTAGGAAGATGTCTATGCTTGACTGTCTCAGACACTATTGTCAGAGCCCTATGGTATATTGTTACAGATGAAAGACAAGATGCAGTCCTGGTAAGGGAAGAACTACAACCCACAGAAAGGTTTACTTATCTCTGAATTACATGTAGTTCAGAAGAACTACATGATCAAAAAACCTGGGGTTGAAAGAAGATAGTAATCTCATCTATTCTGCAGCCCCCAATGCAAGGTTAGCTGTCCTTGACTGTTTCACACAGATGTGCTCTTTAAAAGACAACCTCCTTAACTTGATGGCAGGACTCATAAATTTTCTTTCCATACAGTTGAAGCTAAAGCTCTATTGAACCAACTTATCCCTATTACCCTTGCTATAACCACAGGGGACACGAACAGTCTAGTCCTTTACTCTCTGCAGCTACTTTTTAGGTTATTAAGTCTGCCCTCAGTCTTCTCTTCTACGAACTAAACTACTCCAATTGTTTCAAAATCTCCTCATCAGTCTTGCTTTCTAGATCACTGATAATTCCCAGTTGGTCTCCAGCTTCTTTTGAAACTAGTCCACACTTTTTTGGAAGTGCAGTTCAGAAAATGGAACACAAGCATGCTTGCTAAGACTGAGCACAGTATGCAGCACCGAGGAAAATGAAAATATTGTTTCATATCAAATACATTGTATTGCTCTTTACACATCTTACCAAAATGTGTATCATTTTTTTTCAACTTAATTTTCAGACTGTTCCTCCAGCTTCTCAAGAAAATCCTGAGCTGGTTCTCCACTACAAAAAAGCAAGGAAAGAAGTGACTGACTCAGTACCTGTTCTTCAGTGAGAAATCTTGGTCACTTAGTGGATCACATGCTGAATGTGAGACAGTGGTGCTAGATCGTGCACATACTCATTAAGTATGCTCTCCAGCCCAGTCATACTGAATACCTTGCAGCAGCAGATCCAGAAGAGGCCTCATTAGAATTTTTCTTGAAACATCCTTCCTGTAAAATAGAACTACTTACAATGGTTGCATGGTTTTACGCATACACTTTACTATAAATGCAAACAAGGTGCTGATATATTGGCTATAGTTCACTGCTTAGACCTATTTTAGCCAATGTTTAATCACTGCCTTTTTGTGCACAATGCGTGATTTGATTGGTGTTCCAGTGCAGTTTACACAGCACTGAAACTGCTTTCGTTTGTCATCTAATTATTTCAGGGCAAAATTCATTGGCCCAATCTGGCTGAAAGATTTGTATCTTCGGTTCTCTGATTTAGTTTATTTCTGGAAAAAAAATTGGTCTAGACTTCCTTTTCACTGCAAGACAGATAGGCTTCTCAGTGATTTTGCTTTATATTGGTACCTACACAATAGAGAGCTTATACCAACTATTTTCTTAAAATATGACAAATATGAAGGAAATGTGGTCTTATTTTGCTGGCATTTTGAACAGGTTCAAGTCCATTCTGGCTGAGCTCTGAGATCATGCCAGAGTCCTGAATATATGTTTGCAGAGTTTTGAGGCCAAACTGATAAATCATGTCCAAAGTATCAATCTGGACTGGGCACTCCTCTATCTCTTCTCTCAGTTTTTTTTTTTTTAGTCAGTTCAGTGTGAAAACAAATTCAATTTTGCCTCTACTGAAAAAAGAAAGCCCAAACAATCCACAAGCATAAAAAAACCCTGTGATGCCTGTCTCAGTGAAAAACTACTCAGTTCATGTAGTTAAAGTCAGAATAGGGTTGAAGCAGCTTATTGATTTATTAACAGCATGTAATTAACTTGCAATCAGTAAACTATGTATTCAGGATCTCTATCAGCAAGACAATTGACAAACCACAAAACTAGTTACAGAATGTTAATGGACACCTACTGGTTTCTAAAACACCTTCTAAAACAAATCCTGAGAAGTTCTAATCATACCATCATACCTAGATGCATGCAAACAGATGCGCTTTCACATGCACCCTCCCAACACGCACTGCACAGGCATCCCTCTCTCTATGGGTGTAGTCCCTATGTGTGCCCCTGCTTCCATGGGAGATGCAATTGCCCTAGCACTACATAGGCCTGTGCTGCTCCCTGCAACCGTCAATGCACATGTCAAGGAGAAATCCTCATGAGGTTGAACATGTGAACCTGGCAGTCCATGCTCACTGTTGTTCAAGGTCACACATAGCTGTCAGGAGGTTTCTACTTGCCCATATTTAGGTCACTTACCAAGGAGGGTTTTGGTTGAGTGCAGGTGCTGCTGGTGCTGAAAGAACACCAGCACCTGCACTCAAAGTGTCTTTGATTACACTGGGAAGGGCTGCACTGACACCAGATTTAAATTTAACTTACTTTCTCTAGAGATCCCACTTCTATTTGTGATCCTTGGGTCTTTTGTGCATCTGGACAGATTAGTCACTGACTGTATTTTTTCCAGACACTGATGTTCAATCGCTTGCTAAGTTGGTCCTTTTGGATTTCTTTTGTGATATACTGGAAAAGTTGTTCTTTGTAGTTTTTATATGCATGTTTTCCGTAGGATGTTTTCTTTGTTTTTCAAAAAAGAGAGAGAACAAATTGTGTAGTTATTTCCTTCTAAAATCCCTCAAAATAGCTCAGGTTCTATTCTTGCCATTGAAAGAAATTGTTTTAACTAACTTTTAACTCCTTCTAACTACCCTCAGCTGTGTTGGGTCTTGGCACAACAATGTCAATTTGACTCATATTTTTGTGTTGGATTGTTTTATTACAAATCAGAAGATTATATACTTTTAAAATTTCTTTTTATTTTGATTGTAGAGGATTTGTAGAAGCCTGGAACATGTTCTGGGGTTATTTTTCTGGTGAAAACTTTACCAGCAACTTGCTGGGCATGCCATTGCAAGTTTTTTTCCTTTCAAGTCTTCTTCATATCAGCATCATCCTCCTCAGCAGTATTTGGGTTAGGCTCTTGCCTACCAGCCATCAAAGAGATACCTGTTGGTTTTTAAAAAATTTTTTGGTGATGGTATTATTTACATGAACAGCAACCCAGGGGATGCAGTCTTGGCTAAAGGCATTGCTTCACTTCATCCATATTATAACTCTCAGCTTGTGATTATCTTGCTGTATAATTAACAAGAATAATGCAGAACCACATGGTGAACCAGAATGCTAGAATCTGTCAATGAAGAACAAACGAAATACTGTGTAAAAGAAGGTAAGTTATTTTGAGACCTATTGAGTAGCTGGTTTGTACCAAGGGAGAGAAATCTCACAGATAAAAGAGGGTTGGAAGAAGTCAGATGTTTAAAACTGCTCTAAAAGAGTATGTTAGAAGGGCTAGTAACTTGCTGACTATGTGTGACTAGATGTAATCTTCTGAGATTAAAGAAGTTAAGGGGTCTAAACCAATAAAGTCCTCAATGATTTCAATCCTCATTTACGTCATTGGAGTCAAGAAGGTCAGTTAAACTCAGTATTTCACAAGTTCAGAACCAAATTAATGGAGAAAAAGACAGCCATACATAAGATTAGATTATATAGCTCTCTATGAGAGAAATTTAGATCTTAGATACTAAGGCATGATGCTAAAGGAATATATTGGTGAAGATCTCCAAATAAACTTATTTGGAGAGGCAAGTCATCATTATAGCATTAGTACTTACTTGGATTATCACAGAAACAAGAGGGAAACAAAATTCAAAGTTACATAATTCTTAAGGATATAATTGATTGTATCCCTATAAAAAGACATGAACAATGTATAGTATGGATTAATCTCAAATATGAACATTTCACATTCTGATTGTACTAGCTCTGGTTGGGATAGAGTTAATTTTCTTCACAGCAGCTGTATGGAGCAATTTCAGATTTATGATGAAAACGGTGTTGCTAATACAGGAATTTTTTAATAATTGCTGAGCAGTACTTACACAGCATCAAGGCATTTTCTCTTTCTGGGGTTACACAAGCTGGTAGAGGACATAGCTGAGACAGCGGATATCAGCTGACCAAAGGGATGTCTCATACCATATGACATTGTGCTCAGCAATAAAAGCACAGGGAAAGAGAAGTAAGAGGGGACATTCAGAGTTATAGCATTTGTCTTTTCAACTAAAGCATGATGGAGCCTGATGTCCTGAGGATGGCTGAACACCTGTCAGCCTTTTCCTTTGCTTGTGCATGCATGTTTTACTTTACTTAATAAATTATCTCAACCCATGAGCTTTATTGTTGTTATCCTTTCAATTCTCTCCCCATCCCTCTGTAGGGCAACAAGGTGTGTAGTGCTGAGATGCCTACTGAGGTTAAACCACGACAAATTGCAGAGTCTTGCATCTGGGAAGGAACAAGCCCAGCACCAGTAAATAAGGCAAACTAATGAAAGCTTGATTTACTGATTTTTAGAGATAGGAAAGTGAGACTCAGAGTAAGTGTTAAAATTTAAGGACCTAGATACTTTGATATGAAAATAGAATTAACAATGCTGAATTTCATCCAGTCATGTGAGAAAGGAGAGACATACAAAATTAAGTTTTGAAGCAAGGAACAATTTAAGACATTAAAAAACCAGTAGCAATGATATGCAATAAGAACCAGCAAAATGTAGGCTATTTCTTCAGCCTTACCTTACGCTCTTTCAACAAATGAGTCAGAAATTTTATACCTCCTTTTTCTCCTTCTGGCTAACTACAGCATCTAAGGATTTTGGATACTCTTGGGACATTCCAATCATCCTGCTTTTAATGTTATGTCTCCTGAATATGCTTCACATCTTGCTTAGGGCTGTAAAATGTGTTAAGAGTTTCACTCAAAGATCTATCCCCAGGCTGGATGGTAATGGATGGAATGGCATGGGGGATATTATGGGCAGGATCTAGAGGACCTCTTACCTCCAATGGGACTTCACCCTCAAACAACTACATTACCCTGAAAGAATGATAGAATATTTAAAAAGAGAATGTTGTGACTATTCCAAAGAGACACAACTGACCGAACTGTGCTGAGCCTTGGCTAGGATATACTGAATACTGCTCTACATTAGGCAGCACGCTCAGGGGAAAGGGGAGGAAAAATAAACCTACAGGCACTGTAGCTACCCCAATTCCAATGACATGCACTGAGGCTACTCATACTTCAGCAACAGGCAGCATGGCTACTCAAATCCTGGTGGCAGACACTGCAGCTGAATCAGAAAAACAACCTCTGCCAGTATCAGTTGCCCCTGTACAGAAGAAGAAATACTGGATGTGAAAGTCAACTAATATAGAAAGGGAAGAAACTCCAGCTGGAAAGGGATGGAAGGAAGAAGTGGAAGCAGAAGCATAGAAAGGTCTCTTGTTTTCTGTATTCCTTGGCTGTCATTCTAACTGGTTATTCTCTGTGTTGTTCTATTAAATTGTCCTTATCTCAACCGACAAAGCTCTAGTTTCCTCTTGATCCTCCTTCCTATCCTGCTGAGGTGGGGAGAAGTGTGTAACTGTGTGGTTTGGTTATTGTCAGCTGGGTTTAAACCACCACAACTAGTCTGAGGCTTTCACATTTCCATTGGTGATTCTAATCCTGAGGTTGAACAGTTTATAGCTGCTCTGTGATGAGGATTCTCAGCCTTTGTTGCTATAGTGCAAACTGTAGGCTAGAGAATTGGGGGTTATGTGAATACACCTCAATAGTTTGTGCTCCGCATAATCTGACACTAGTCTTGTTAACAGATTCCTTGGGACATGGAGTTGCTTGTCAATCAGCTGTGGTTAATGGTCTGTGTTGTTGCTGGCAGAGCCCCTGTATGGTCCAGTATGGTCAGGTGGTGCTGGGGTAGCAGAAAGAATATCTCCAGACCAAACAGAAGGGACCCATGACCTCTAAGGAGAGCATCCCTTCCCTTCTATGGAACTGAGACAGACGTCTGGGCAAGATAATGCTCATCTACTTTGGTGGTGGATCTCCAGTGGAATGCTCATTTTTTCATGTACGCTCCTATCTTTTAGGTACTAAAATCTACCTAAAAATAGCTGCATACCCTTGTTAATCTTTCAGGGGACTTGGAGACAGTCTGCAGCAGCAGAGTTTTTTATTTTGCAAGGAGGATTCATAACCCTCAAGGGTTTCCTGAGCTTTCTCCCATTTCTTTCAAAAGCTAGTGACAATCATTGTTTCAAACAACAATTTCGTGGAGATGCTGCCCTTCTCCTTTCATCCAACATTTCAGGTTAATGAGGCACTGAAGATGTGGAAGGCCTATATTTAATAATTACCTCTCTCTGATGGAGTTCCTGCTTAAAGGAAGATTTTAAACAATAAGTCATAACTTAATTAGAAAGAAGTAATATGAAAACTGTTCCTCCTTGAGAAACTGTTTCCTTTCATCTCTGAACTCTGTATTCCTTTCACAAAAGTGGAAGTGCACTCTCTTCAAAGAGAAGCAAAAGTATTTTTCCATTAATAAGGGAAGGAGGGAAGCAATGTTCCAGGGCTACTGTTTGTGTATTCCAAGGCCTCACCACTGGCTGCATCACAGGCCACAAGGGAATCTCTGCTCTGGTGCCTGGAACACCACCTCCTCTCCTTCCTCATTCACCTTGGTGTGTGCAGGTTGTTTCTCTGACATTCCTCACATTTGCCACAATGTGCATTTATGCAGTAACTATTTTCCCCTTCTTAAGTATGTTACAGAGGTATTAACAACCATTGCTACTTGGTTCAGCCTTGGCCATCAGTAGGTCCTTTATGGACCCCTCCTGGTATTGACTCTATCAGACATAAGAGAAGCTTCTGCTAGCTTTTGAAAGAAGGTGACTTTGTAGGACCCTGCTAGCAAAACTTTGCACTGCAAAACCAATACAGTAGCAGTCTGAAACACTGCTGTCATCTTTTCTCCTGTCTTATCTTCCTTTCTTATCCTCTTTTACCTTTCCTTTTTTTTTTTTTTTTTTTTTTTTTTTTAGCAAGAGCTAGAGCTTGAAGTGTACTCCATGTACCCAGGTAATTCTTGTTGGATTGGTCAGCACTGGGGGGTTTGGACAAGGCACTCTCTTTATGCCGGTTTGAAAAGCTTTCAGTTTCAGTTAATCCTTGAGTTTTTGCTTACTATCAGGATTTGAGTACATTTGCACATAGGTAGATTAGTGGATGAAACGGTGCTAAAAGAGTTTTGAGAACTACAGTGTCAGGTAAAGGTTTGAGGTGATCTCTAGAAAACGGTCTTCATAGATAGGACTCGGTGTTTAAAGAGTTTTATGTTTCCGTTCTTCACAAGAGTCATAAAGGAAATCTAAAGTATCACCAACTGGACTCAAATTTTCTTCATATCTTGTCAGATTCTTCTACCAGGAAATCTTTTCTATTTCAATTATTTAATTTTTGTTGCCCTCTACTCATAACTAGACTAAATATGAATGAATTCAATATGCTCAGGCTGCAGTCCTAAATTTAAGTATTATTCTGTTAATCATTATATCAATTGATTTATTTTTTAAAAGTAATTTGGTATGATTTGCCTAGAATAAAAGGCTCAGAAAGACAAAAGAAGCAGAAGAAGAGTGAACATTTAGCCCAGGCTAGTCTAGCATGTTCTATTTTCCTTTGGGAATAAAAACAAAATAATTGTAAAATAGTGTTTATAATTACCACATTGGATAAAGGTCAAATAAAAACCAAGCTTTATTATAATAGCTTCATTTCAGAAATTAAAGGGAAATCAATACAGTTCATTAATAGTGATTTAGGGCTCTGGATCTCTCTGAGGTACTTACAGGGCCCCCATTAACACAGTATCTCAGCACTTACTAATCTTTAATGTATTTATCCTCCCAATACTGCTGCAAGCTAAGTTTCTAATCCTCATTTCATTTTGCATTGGAGCATAACCCAAAAAGTGGGGGGAATTGTAAATAAAGGAGAGAAATTTAATCATCCCTTGTCCTAGGATAGTCTGTCATTAGTAAATCATTGAATCATATAATGATAGAATAAAACAAGTCAGAAAGAGCCTCAAGAGGTCTCCAGTCCAATGCCCTGTTCAAAGCACTGTCATCTTTTGGGTCAGACTAAGTTGCTTAGGGATTTATGCAGTTGGATTTTGAAAATCTTCAACAACAGACACTGCACAACATCTCTAATATCCTGTACCAAAGCTTGACTTTTCTAATGCAGTAAAACTGTACCAGTATCAGATTCAGGGACTGAAGGCCTTGTCTATGGCCTCTATACTGTGTAAAAATTCTATAAGTTTCACATTTTTATTTCAGGAACTATCGCTAAAATTTACCTGTATAATTGCAAGGAGGTCCAGTAAGAGAGACTGAGATGGATTTTTGGTTCTGAAGCTAGAATTACTGATGTAGAAAGCTCAAGACCTCAGCCTGAGAGGTGAAAAAATCTGTTTTAGTCATCTAAGTGCTACTGTGGCTAGGGTCTTTCTAATCCCAGAGAGAAGTTTGCAAGTAAATCCCACAGACACTTGCGGATCTGCATCATTTCTGCACCATTTCACTCCTGATGAGCTTAAGATGGAGATACATCTGTCTGACTTCTCCAGATCCCTTCTGCAGCCACTTTGGTTACTGCAGTCCTGGCCTCATTGCTCAGGGGTGAAAATGACACAGGACTATTACAATTGAGGGGATATATACATCATAACACTGTCCAGAGCAATGCTCAAGTACCTCAGTGTTTGTGCAAAAATGACTTCCCAGTGGGAAAGAGCACTGCCCATCAAAGCTAGGTGGAAGAGAATGCTGTTCTTTGCAAAATCTCACATTGCCCTGTGTTGTCTAGTTGTAAGTCTGGCTTTGAGCAAAGCCAGCTTTTGCCACGTTGTGAAGATAAAGAACCTTGGAAATGCAAACATGTGATAATTGGAAAATATTTAGATACCACTTCTTGTACACTGATACACTTCTTGTATTCTTGTATATGTTATGAGCACAACTAAGAGGAAGACAGTGAGGGTTTATGATAATAGTTTACCCTGATGTAATTTGTAATTTTCAGAACAGATTCTATTACAAAGCATAATGGAATGAAAACATTACAGAAACTGGAGGAGTATTTATGTTTCAAAACACATCTCTAAACATGTTCCTCAATATTTTGGGGTTTTTGTTTGGAGCTTTTTAGGTAATAAAGTATGGAAGAATTTGTGATTTGAGAATTGCTCTTGACGTTTGTAGAAAACTCTGATAAGATTCCAAACCATGATTGGTATCTGGAATAAAAAATGTCCAAAGATACACTTGAAACTGAACCTTGACAAATGCAATTAGAACTTGCTAAGGCAAGGGAATCACACACATTTAATTAGAGCTTAGATCTGATGAAGGCAAGCACAAAAAAACTCCACTGGAAACAACAGACAGAGCACCATATAACTTGGAAAATAAGGCAATACAATACAGTGCTTTAGTAAAGGAGTCAGGAATTGCATTGTCTTTCAGCAATTGCAGGTATACATAGTGTAGACAAAGAGCACAACCGTACTATCTTTAGCTCCGAGGAATTCTTTCTACAAGATGAGATATACCTAAAGGTGGATGGAATCAAGGAACAAGCAAAAAATCATTAAGTTTAAGATACATAAGTTCATAAGCTAGTATGTCACTGAAATTCTAACAGGAGCTCAGGAATAAATAAATAATTAATGGAGAAAAAAAGACAACAAACATCAATAATAACAGGTAAACATACAGAACGTAAGATTCAAAGTGATAAGCATCTCACCAAGAAGACAAGCAATAGCTTTGGGTAAATAATAAACTTGAGAAGAATACAGAACAATTCAGAATTTTACCAAAAGCTAAAATTCCCAGTATACAAGGTAAAATATATCAATTCCTTTCTGTTTTCAATAAGTACACTTGTTGGAGGTAGAAAAGATTAAAAGAGGAAGAATTTGATGAAATCTTTTAACACAAAGAGGCTTTCAGAAGCATGTATTTAGAAATCTTTATTTTGGGACCATTTATATTTTCTTCAAAAGTATATTCATATTTCAAAAGCAGAGAAGTATAGTTTGTGAATAAGAAGTGTTAGGTATCTAGTCCAATGCTATTGGCTAAAATTTATAAGATCCTCTCAGAAGCTGAAACTGAGCAGATGATAGATGATCATCAGGCTTTGGGTACAAATTGGAAGAGAAGACTGGCTCAGCTGCCCCAAATTTCACATATAACATGCTAAATATTAGTCACAATTGCTCCTTGAAGTAGAGCTATTAACTATGTCATCTATGACACCACAATACCTATGACCCAACTCACCTAGAAATTCTTAGCAAGACTTGTTAAGAGCTCAGTTAGTAAACCATAGCCTTGGAGCTGAAAAATGACCAAAATGCCCTCAGAGAAACCTTTGTTTGATAGAATAAAAAGACTCAAAGGAGAGATAAATACATCTGTGATGGTTTCTGGGAAAGGAGTAAAAACAGAGAAAATATAACCATTCTTTATCAGTCCCTAAAATTTAAAATAGAATAACCTCTGATGCAGGAAACACATATATGAGCTCAAATATTTTTCTTTTCTCACATTTGCACATATTTGATACCACTTTGTCCAAACAGTTTTTTCAGAAGGTCACACAGACTTTTTTCTGCAGACAATGCATTGCATAGAAATGCAATAATTTTTTGATGATAGAGAGAATAGTAAGATCAAGACAGATGATATTTTGGAGGGTAGAGGGTGAAAAGTAGTAGAAGAACATGACCAGAGGTTCCTGTCAGCTCTGGCAGGGTCAAACTTGCTGGACTAGCATAAAGCAGTGAAAAATGTAATGTGAAATACACCTTGGAGAGATGTTGACACAGCAAGGTGCACACAGAGATCACAGGTAAAGTTCAGATAATCATTAATCTCATCCCAGTCAGTAATGGAAGGATGCAAAGACTCTCAGAAAGTACAACCAACCACAAAATGCTTGTTTTATAGCAGGACTTTACAAAAAAAAAATGTCCAAGGGACACAGGATACAATTCTAAAGGGTCCAGGAAACCTGAAAGAGTTGATTAATAAATTTGCAGTCCAGAGGCTCTGCTCAGAAAACTGACATCATCGTTTAGCACCAATATAGCCAAAATTGTAAAGAAGTGAGTTATGTATCTTTACTGAAACAGGACACCACAATTCTCAAGCAGCAATTAACTATTTAGCTTTAGTTTATGGACAGAAAATTATTTATTTATGATAAACCAGAGTCAAAAGGAACTGGTCATAAAATAATATTGATTTCAGAAAAAGGATAGAGTCAAAACCTTTTATTTCTGACTACAATCAATTAAACAGTTGATTGATCTGTAGTATATATTATATGCCATATAAATATGTTGTAGTATAAATAAATGTGTGTGTGTAGTAGATATAGAATGCACATTTCTTACTTTCAGAGGTAAATATACATACACCATTTGTACATAGATACACACATATACATGTCTTATTTACATGTATGTATATATTCTCTAATATATATTTATACATACAAAATCATAGAAACACAGAATGGTAGGGGTTGGAAAGGACCTTCAGAGATCACCTAGTTCAACTTCACTGCAGAAGCAGGTCCACCTAGATCAGGTTGCATAGAAAAAAATCCAGGCGGGTTTTGAAGACCTCTAAGGAAGGAGATTCCACACCCTCCCTGAGCAGCCTGTGCCAGGGCTCCCTCACATTCACATTGTGCAATAATTTTTCCTTATGTTTAAATGGAATGTTTTGTGTTCCAGCTTCATCTCATTACCCCTTATCAGGTTGATGCCTCAACATTCTGACATCCAACCCTTAGATATTTTGAAATATTAATGAGTTCCCCCTGCAGTCTCCTCTTATCCAGACTAAACAGCTGCAGTTCCACACACACGTGGAAGCATGAACAAATAGACTTGGAGAAGAGTGGCTGGAAAGCCCTCTGGTGGAAAAGGATCTGGGGGTGTTAGTCAATAGCTGCCTGAATTTCAGTTGTGAATGTGCCCAGGTAACCAAGAAGGCCAATGACATCCTGGCTTGTATCAGAATCAGTTGGCCAGCAGAACTAGAGCAGCGATGATCTCCCTGTACTTGGCACTTGTGAGGCCACATTTAGAAGAGCATGTTAAATTTTGAGACCTTCTCTACAAGGATCTCTACAAAGGTCACTACATTTAGGTGGTGGAGTGTGTCCAGAGACAGGTAACGGAGCTGGGGAAGAGTCTGGAGTACAAGTCTGATAAGGAACAGCTGAGGGAACTGGGGGTATTTAGCCTGAAGAGAAGGAGGCTGTGAGAAGATCCTCTCTCTCTCCATGACTACCTGAAAGGAGAGAGTGGCAAAGCAGATGTTGGTCTCTTTTCTGAGGTAACAAGCAAAACAAGAAGAGAAAATGGCCTCAAGTTACGCCACAGGAGATTTAAATTAGATATTAAGAAAAATTTAATCACTGAAAGTGTTGCTAAGCCCAGGAACAGGCTGCTGAGGGAAGCATTGAGTCACCATCGTTGGAGGTATTTAAGACAAGTGGTACTTAGGGACATGGTTTAGTGGTGGACTTATCAATGTTAGTCCAATGATAATTGGACTTGATGATCTTATAGGTCTCTGGAGGTGTCTTATCTCAATGTTTTGCACAAAGAAGGTGAATGTCAAAATAAGATCAAATTTAGCAGAACTTTAGAAGTGTGTAAGAACCGAATTCGCAAGCAATTCTCTGGCTACCTGTGCCAGTGATTAACAACTCCCCTTGAGAATTTTTTTTCCTTAAAATTTTACTTGTTGCAGTTGTTTCTCATCACCTCTTGTTAATCTACTTTTCACCTCTGATACCATCTTGGTGCTGTCTTCTCTATAGCCATAGTGAGGTAGTAGAAGACAGTAATTGTATATACTTATTAGGCTTCTCTCTTTCAACCTAAACAGACTCAGCTTCTTCACCCTCTAGATCACATCCCATAATCCTTTAAACATTTTGCCCGTCCCCTTTGAATTCTAAGTTTACAGACTAAATCTGAACCTGACTGCAACTATGTTTCAGTGTTTACTGAAATGCAGTCACTTGCTGCATTTTACTGAAGAGCTTATGAGTAACATATGATACACATATGTGTAAATATATTAATCAAATGATACAAAAATAAATATATCATCCAGTCCAATCTGGTTCTGCTGCCTTAACCTCTTCTAACTCTTAAGAGGAAAAATGGGATATTGTTTAGTTGCATTCATATGACATTTCTAAGGTGTTATCAGGAAAATGCATTTGAAGGATATACCAAGAAAAGCATTAAGAAGCTCTGATTAATTTATAGTAGTAACAATACCATTAGAGCTTCTAATGATGTTAGTAATGTTCTTAACTCTGTTATGCCATCTTTTCAGACATCTGAAAAAATTTGGAGATTCCAAAAAACTTCTTCAGGAATAGAAATTGACTTTTTCAAGTTGTTTTGAAAAAAAAAATTCTATTTGTCCTCGATCTTTATTCTCACTTTATTGAGAAAACTCAGGTAGAAGATATGAATTCCAAAGTAGTGATCACCATGTCACATCTATAGTAGGCTAACAATAATAAAATCTGACAGTAGCCCATAGAGCGACAAGACAACCGTTTCTATCTTGTGTGATCTAGTGAGCTTGTGGAGAATGGTGTCAAAATGGTTAAGTGCCTCCTAAAAAGAGGCTGTAAAATCTGTATTTAGTGCTGACAAAAACCAGAATGTAAACAGTGATGCACAGATTGCAGTTGTGGATATTTTGCTCATTGGAATATTGAAAGCAGGAACACTAGCATTCTTAAAAGCTGACATGAAGACTTAGGCACAACACAGATAAGATAATAAAAAGTGGCATAATTTGAGGTCATTGAGTTGCTACCAGTTCTTCAGAGCGATGTTAATTTGTCAACAAAGTAAAATCACAGTATCACAGGATATAGCTCTTGTGTGATATTCTTAGTTTATAGAGAGAGACACTGTGAAAGGATGGGCATCATTGCCACAGAGCCATGGAAGATGTATCAGAAACTGTAAGCCCTCTTTCACAAAATGCTCTCTGGCAGCAGCCCAGTAGTCAGGATAAGACAGTCCCAGGACCTTAATCAAGGAGAATTAAATGACCTAGTGCTGCTTGAAAGCACCATTGCCTACACATCAGGAGAGCACCAATTATGTAGTCTCAGCTCCAACTTACAGTAGAGAATTTCTGAATATTAGTGAGTGCTGTGTGATTTTGAAATATTTTATTTCCCCAGTGGTTATTGTTATCTGGTGACAGCCATTGTACAACTAGTGAGAGAAGTGGGTAATTTCACCTTCAGTTGGTGGTCTTGACTGCTGCCTGGTGTTACACTGCTTTGCAAGGGTACTTGTGTTACACAGAACCTAAAGTGCATCCATCACGTTCCTTGGCAATCTCTAAACCACACATTGCTAGAATTATTAAAGAAAGGGAAAAAAAAACCCAAAAACACAACTTCAATCCAAGTATTTGATCAATGACTAAACTGTTTTATAAGCCTTCCTGTCTTCAGCTTTCAAAGTGACACACAGAGCTTGCTGGAAGAACTCTACTTCCGTGGATTCTTCCATTTTTACTGCCCTCATTTATCAAAGAAATGGACGACATAAAATCCTTCATTCTCATTCACACAGAGAGTGAAGGTTTTCCAACATACTATGCTTGGGGAGAGAATGAAAACAGTGATTCTACATACACCTTTTTCCCATGAAAAAGAGAATCAGGTCCCTGTCTAGACACACAGAGAAGTAATGAATACAACAAACTAGGGAAGAAAAAAAAGGCATAGAACTGGTAGTTAATTAATTTGTCTATTTCCAGTTGAAGTGTCGGAAGAAAATAACTAATCATTATTGTTTTGTTGCTTTGGATTAGAGATATGTGCAAATACTTGATTTAGTGGTGAAATTTTTTGATTTATGTTCTACTGAAGATAAATGTTATAACTTCAAAATTAGGCAGTATTATGGAAACAGATGGGATTTGAAATGAACAACAATAAAGTTAACTTCCAGCATAGAAAGACTGCATGTCAGCTCTCCAGCTTAACTTTTCAGAATCATTAATAAGAATTACAGCATTCTTAAATGTGCAGTCTCAATGCATCAAAGCTTCCATAGAGCATCTTCTGCAATGCAAGCTTTACGGATAAAAAAATGGTTTGAAATCTGTATAAGAACTCTGTTGTTATAGAACAAAAAAAAAGCAAGCAAAACCCACAAATGTATTTTACCAGCACTGTATTAGGCCTCTGCTGCCCTAATTGTAAGTAAGGGCAGGGATAAGATTGTGTCTGCTTATGAGTGTTGGGATTTGTCTTCCCACTTGACAAAGTTTATTGAACTAGGCTGAACCAACAGAATGAAAGGGATCTGTAAACATGACACACTGATTTGGCTGGAAAGGCTAGAATCAGATCAGCCCACTGAGTTCGCCTCAGATTTATTTCAGTCTCCATCCTACACAGCAGGAGCTGCTGTTTAGCTTCAGTCACGCAAGTAGTCCCATTATTCAAAGGCATTATTTGGGCCTCCAGGGGAGAAAAGGAACATCTCTTTGTGGGAAAGGGCTTGCCAGATTCTCAATCCCTGCAAAGAACTGAAGGCATATTTACTGTTTTTCTGAGCATGAAATTTGCAAAAGCATCAAATCTGAGTTTTAAGTGTCACTTTAAGTAGCTATCAGACTTGATGCAAATGTATTTTATCATATTCAGGTACTCAAACTTTCACAAAAGTTAAAAATAGGAAGAAAGCATTATTTTCTAAGATTATATGTTAAGGCTGCTGGAATAGATGGGAATTAGGTTCTTTGGCCCTTTTCTGACAGTAATAGCAACAAAAGCTTTTTAGGAGTATAGTGTCATATATACAAACACAAATACCACCCAGCTTACAAAATATTGCAGTAAAATTATATCCTATGGGCAAAATAATAAAAATTCCAATGAATTATGGAAATTATAAGAGATTAACAACAACAAAAAAGACAAAAAGAAAGGAAAATTCTAGCCTTTTTAACCCAGTTATAGAAGAGTTCTTTTTGAAAAGATAGGATAACTGCAAGAAACAGATCAAAACCACGTCTCTGAAAGAGGCCAACATTCTAAAGGGAATAATACTACTGGTAAATCAAATTTAAAATCTATCTGATTCACAGAAGAATAATTTCTACTTTAAATTATTTTTGGGTTGTCTTGAGAACTAAAAGTCTGTAGGACTCCAGTAGTTTGTTTAAAATATATCTCAGCTAGATCCATATTATGAAAACCACCACAAGGCAAAATATCTAGAGATACTTGCAGGACAATAGACTATTTAAAGTGCATATAAAAATCGATATATTTTTATAAGGTAGGCTTCAATTGAAAGAAAATTTCAATAAAGCTGTACTCTTCATGCAAGAAGTGAGTCAAGCTCTCTGCTGTTAGTTTCCAAAAGTGCTAACTTTCCTTGCTACATTTAATAATACATTTTTCTCTCCACTGAATTCATAGTGCTGTTTTTTATTTTGGAGACATTCTTTTGGAAGCTTTTTGTGTTCTTCTGATTTTTGTTGTTGTAAGTAAGATTACGAACTTTCATTTCTATATGCTATTTGTATTGTAATAATATCTACATGTCCCAATTTTAAAGACATGAAGACATATAATATGCCTCATGCTGTATAAACACATTTAAAAATTATGCCTTGATTCAAGTAACTCTATTGTTTTTAAGGCATTTTATATATATTAGCCTAGGGATAACATTAGTCTAGGTTAGATTATTAACTGAAATATACCCTGGAAAAAGTAATTTTCTTTTTCAACTTTTTTTTCCAGCCCTGGAATGAGACTAATATAAAATTACTTCATGTTTCCCAGGAGAGTGTCAATAAAATCACTACTGAAATCCTGTTTGGCGAATTAAACTTGTTAAAAAGGGTTTAAATTTGGGGGTTTGTGGTTATTAAGAGTTAATAAGCAGCTGTCAAAACAAATTCATATGAGGCATACATGTGAAAGTAATATTTATTATTACAATTTTTATGTATATTGATGTTTCCAGATTTGTTTTTGTCCTATATATTTGTAATTTCTTCTTTTCCCCATGTAAAGTAGCTATTCAAAGCCCATAGGATCTGAATCTCAGTATGCTGTAGTTTAGGTAAGTTTTGCTGTTTCTCTTTTTCTCCATATTCTTTGCCTCAAAGCCAAACATAGGACTCAATATTGCCTCTTGAAGTTGCATTCTTCTGAAGCTTATGTACTCATTTGATTTATACATTTCTAATAATTTTCATAATTTATCTCTTTCTTGACTGGGCAAAAGGGATTATCAAATCTGTTGTGAAAGTCTTCAGCTTTCTTAAAACCTCCAAACAAAACAGAAAAAAATTTCCTCCTTGTCTCACTTTGTTTCTCTCCCTGTGTATTTCTGTGCTTCTGCATTTACAAAAAGAATCACATTTATACTAAGGGCAGGGTACAGTGTGCTTTGTTTTGTATGGGTTATTTGTAGCATAATAATCCTGTGAATTACCAATACACTGCAGAGCAGGGGAAAAATGTGATTGTGAAGGGCATGATGATGATTCAATTGGTATTGTAGCAATAATGCATCCTTTCCAACAGGCATTTCAGCATTTGTTCTGTCTTTGTATGTATTATCTACTTGCACTATATATTTAGAAAGTCTCTTCTGTGGCAGCTGTGCACTTTTTCTTTCATAAGAATGGTAATTGCCAAAGTTTAGAGTGTTATTAAGACTATGGGATGGCCTGACTGATATTCAGTGCTAGCTTTGGATGACCCCTCTCGTGCCAGCAATCTTGAGAGGCCATACTGAATTCTGATCTTGCACTGTATCAGTACACAAAACCTCAGTATGAAGGACTTGTACAGTCCCTCTATGCCTACTATGCTGCTTCGCCTTGTAGCTTTTATGTATGGACAGCTCAGCTTGCCTCAATGCTTATTTGCTTTCTTCTCCATCAAAAAGTTTATGTTTCTGCAGCTTGTTTATTATATTGATGTAGTCTATACACGTGAAGGATAGAAAGAGACAACCCCAAGTAGGGATTCAGCTAGCGTATGTTGAAATTAAAATCATCCTTTGACAATACTTCTCTCACTTCAGATGAGAAGTATTCACTTCCACTATAGATAGTGTTCATACAAGCTCCTTATTTGACAGTGTAAATAAGCAGGATTGATTCACATCATTTGTTCCCTTATTGTAGTTCAAAATGGATTTGGAGTGCTTTTCCGCACCTCTGTCCTTGAAGTACTACTTAAACATTTAGGTAAATTTTATGTGATCATCAGAATTAAAGAAAGATGCTACGTTTCTATGGGCTTTAGTCTTATTCACCGTCCTCTTGACATTGCATTGTGCCACCTCATTTCCTGTACAGCCTCTGGATTCCTACATCTTCTCATTACTTAGCTAACTTGCTAGAAAAAAATGCTGAGCATTTGAGTGACTCAAAACCAGGTGTATTGATTTGGGAGCTGACAGGCCAAAGTGAACTGCTAATTATTTTTCACTCTCTGAAAGCTATTAGGTCAGTATGTAGGTCACATAATGTAGGCATGGGCAGGTGCTGTAGCTCTCCGAGCTCCCATGCCAGATACTTGCAGGAAATACAACACATCAGAGAGGAAACAGTCTAGTGGGTCCCTGGAGTGTGTGGAAGTCACAGCGGTCATGAAATTATAGTTTTTGATTCTTGAAGAAGCAAGGAGGGGTGTCAGCAGAACAGACACCTTCCCGAGGGCAGTATTTGTTCAGGAGCTTGGTTGTCTGAATCCCTTGGGAGGCAACCTTACACAGAAAAGGAGTCCAAAAAGGCTGGAATTTCTTCAAGGAGGAAATAATAAAGTCTCAGAGGCAAGCCATTCCCATGTACTGAAAGATTTTCTAGTGGGGAGGAAGACTGGCCTGGCTAAACAGAGAGCTTTTGTGAAATTCAGGGGAAAAAAAGTCTAGACTTTTGGAAGAAGCGGCAGAAAACTCAAGGGGGTGGTGAGATTATGCAGAGAGAATATTGCAAGGGCCGAAGCCCAACTAGAACTTATTGTCTGGCTACTGCCAGACAATAAACATGTTTCTATAAATACATTAGCAACTAAAGGAGAGCTAGGACAATCTCCACTCCTTACTATATGCAGGGAGAACACATCGGCAAAAGAGGATAAAAAGACTGAGGTACTTAATGCCTTCTTTGCGTCAGCCTTTAATGATAAAATTGGTAAAATGAAGCCCCCACAGTCCATGGGGAAGTAGTGTGTGACCTGTTACACCACACAGACACACACAAGTCTATGAAGCTGGATGGGATCCACCAGAGGAATGGAGGGAGCTGGTAGAAGTCCTCAAGAAACCACTCTCCATCATTTACCAGAAATCCTGGCTCACCGGGGAGGTCCCAGAGGACTGGAGGATGGCAAATGTGACCCTCATCTACAGGAAGGGCTGGAAGGAGGATCCTGGGAACAACTGAGCTGGCAGTCTGACCTCAATGATGGGGAAGGTCATGGAACAGATCATCCTGAGTGCTATTATGAGGCACATACAGGACAAACAGGTGATAGTCCCAGTCAGAATAGCTTTATGAAATGCAAGTCCTGCTTGACTAAGCTGACCTTCTGCAGCAAGGTGACTTGCTTAGTGGATGAAGTAAAGGTTGTGGATGTGGTCTACATGAACTTTAGTAAAGCTTTTGACACTGTTTCCTACAGCATCCTCCTGCAGAAACTGGCTGCTTGTGGCTTGGATGAATGTATTCTTTGTTGAATGAAAAATCTGGCGGATGGCCAGTCACAGAGAGTCACAGGGAATAGAGTTACACCAGTCACCAGTGGTATTCCCCAGGGCTCAGAGCTGGGGCCTGTTCTGTTTAACATCGTTATCAATGATCTGGACGAGGGGATTTAGCACACTTTTAGTAAGTTTGCAGATGATATGAAGATTATTGAGAACTGCTTGAGGACAGGAACACTCTTCAGAGGGACCTGGACAGGCTGGCGCAATGGGCTGAGGCCATATGTATGGGGTTCAACAAGGCCCAGTGTCAGGTCCCACACTTAGGCCACAACAAGCCCATGCAACATTACAGGCCTGGGAAGGAGTGGCTGGAAAGCTGCCCAAAGGAAAAGGACCTGGAGGTGTTTGTTAACAGCCAGCTGAACATGAGCCAGCAGTGTGTCCAGGTGGGCAAGAAGGCCAATGGCATCCTGGTTTGTATCACAAATAATGTGACCAGCAGGACCAGGGAAGGGGTTGTTCCCAGTACTTGTTACTGGTGAGGTTACACCTTAAGTACTGGTTTAGGCTCCTTACTACAAGAAAGACATTGAGATGTTGGAATGTGTCCAAAGAAGAGCAATAAAGCTGGTGAAGGTTCTGGAGAACAAGTCCACTGAGGAACAGCTGAAGAAACAAACAATATAAGAAGGGGAAATGTCCTCAAGTTTTGTCAGGAGAGGTTCAGATTAGACATTAGGAAAATTTCATCATGAAAAGTGTTGACAAGCACTGGAAGAGGCTGCCCAGGGAAGTGATTGAGTCACAATCTCTGGAGATATTTAAAAGATATTTAGATGTGGTATTTAAGTACATGGTTTAGTGGTGAGCTTGGCAGTGTTTGATTAGAGGTTAAACTTGACAATCTTATAGCATACATCTGTATTAGGAAGCTACATGAGATAGAGTAGACTTGAAGTACTGGGTAGCTCATATTTTATCTTTTTGCATGTTATCCTACATTATTTTTGCCAATGAACTCTCATTCAGTAAAGACTGAATAAAATTTAACCGTATGTATGCGAACCTCAGGGCTTGAAAAATTCCTAGGGACCATATTGCTTATTAAAACATCAGAGCAATAATATAAGCACGAATTTGGTTCTAAAAGGGAACATCTTGTTTTCTGAGTTTTGTGCTTGCATTGATGTGTACTGCTGTTAAATGGGCAAAAAGATGAAGAATGTCTCATATTAATACCTTATTGTATACATTGTAGTGGACTGTGAGATATTCATCTTCTTAGTGAAATATATATTACTTGGCAAAAGATTCTACAGAGTAGTAGCTGAGAGGAAAATCCCCATAGCCTTCATGTTTTAAAAAGAAAATGACACACTAAAAGCATTAGGTTTTATTTGGACCACTTGAAAAAAGTGAAAAAGATTGTTCTCTTTGACATTGGCAGCACTAATTGATGTATTGACAGCATTATGTAAGTTTGAATTTCAAAGCTGGATTATTGTGAATTGCAATAATTTTATGCCACAGAACAACTTATTTCCAGTTAGACTTGATCTGTAACATGCCATGATTGAAATCAGATAGATTATGTACACACTTTGCATGTAAACAAAGTTACCAGAACATTACTCTTCACAAGTACAATATAAAAATGTACAAAATACAGAAGTGACACTGTTGATGTGTAAGTGCAGTGGCAATGAGACAATCGTCAGTAAAATTACATTTAGTTAATAGGGCTGAGGTGTCAATAGAAAAAAAAGCAATGAGAATACGGACAATCTTTTGCTACTCTGACTTCAGAAGCTGGGAGAATATCTGTCAGTCAATGGTAATATCTCAGTTTCTCTATTGAGGCATTTTTGTTTTGTTTTTCTTGAAATGAGTGATTCAACACAACTTGAAGGTTCATATTTCATATTGCTACTTTGTGCTTTGTGTGGTCTGATGACTGGATATAAAATGACATGCTTCAGTGCTCATGTCACATGGCATCAGAATTTTTTCCTTTTTTTTCCCCCCCATTTTGTAGACATCACGAAGGCTTTAATTTGCTCTTCTCGTTGTCAAAAAAAAAAAAGTCTTATTCCAACTCAATATTCACCATTACAATAGTTGAGAAGATATTTTAGAAATAGCATATGATAGTTTTCATAATTCCTTGTTCAGCCTTTCAATTAGCACATCTGTATGGACAAGCCAAGGTGAAAAGTGACAGACAGAATGACCCAGGCAACTGCTATTCTTGTCAAACAAAAATGATTACACAGAGAACAAAACTCATTGATTATTTCTATTTAGCAGTTAAAAGCCTTTATAACTTCTACGCTATGGCACAGTAAACTGTGAGGAGGAAATTGGCTTTCTGTTCTTTGCAATAGGTGAAAATATGAATGTTGAATTTGAGCACAGTGTTATTTATGCACTAATATCAAAATTACAGCTATGTGCTGCATGTGTCACTTCACAGTTGGAAATCAAATTATACTCCTGCTGGAATATTGGCACATTGGTATCAGCTATAGCAGCTGCTTTGCCTTCTCTGACTTTTCTTACTGTTGCTGCTAATGAAAAAGGAGGCTGCTGTCGCTGCTCTTAACAGCACTGTTTTTCTCTTCACTTGAAAAGCAAGCAGACAGTCTGGGTCTTCTCATGGCACAAAAGGAAAGGAACATTTAATTGCTGCTGAAGTGCTTGTACAAAAGGTCACCAAACAATATAAGTTCTTATTTGGCACTGAACTTTGAAGTGAGGAATTACACGTTGTAGAAGAGACCCAGCAGTTAGTTGATGTACCAGATCTCACACATATAGAAAAGAAGGGGAAAGAAAGGCTAAACTTGATGGGAGTTTCCTAGCAGGCCAGGAACAAGCTTTTCAGCCACTTGTAAAAAAAGGTGCTTGTGAAGCATGTTTAAGAAAACTATTACAACTTTTCATCTGTGGCCTAAGAGCTGCACAGAATGAAAGAGCATTGAGCAACTGACTATGCAGAGGCTGGTAGTCTTAAACCTAGAAGAGACACAATGGTACGGCTTCTCAAAGTTGGCATGAGGCACTAACTTCTAAGCACTTCAATACTTGCAAGGCTTCCAAACCAATTGCGACCCAAAGAAATAGTGAATATGCAGAAAGCCTCTGCCTCTTTAAGAAAATTCCACACTTTCTGGTCTTAAATCAATGATTGATTAAAAACATGGATTAGCTTCATCTTGCAAACAATGGTAGAAGATAAATTGAGATTCTTTAAAAAAATATAATTTTAAATTCATATAGAACATAAAAAGAAACCTGCTTCTTACATGAGGGATCTTGCCTCCTTCACATTAATAAAAAATCAGTTGTCTAGTCAATATCATCACTGAAATTTTTCCTGGAAGTAAAGGAAGGCTCTTTATTATTTTTATTATTATTATTTATGTTATTGTTATGTTTCTCTGTCTATGAGATTTTTTTATTGTATTGTCATTGCTCTTATTTTGCTTATCAGTCAAGACACACATGAAACCTGACAAGTATTGAATGCTTGCTGCAGTGCATCAACATTTTCAAAAGTAAAAGGCTTATTTTATTTCCAGATCAAGTCAATCCCACAGCCTCTCCATCTCACATACTTTTTTCTTGCTTCTTTAAGTGTTTTCTCTCCTTGAGAATTTTGTCCTATATACTGTATCTTGGCAACATGCAGAGAAAGAAGGGTAAGGTTTTAACTTAGAAGGAATAAAAGCTGAAATCATTGTCAATGTTCTGTTTTACACCAAGTAAGCATTTAGTATAGAAACTTGAAGAGAAATTGAGACAACTCTTACTCCTGTGCACCAGCCCATCAGCTAGTAGGTTGATATAACTCCTGCTTTTAAAAATGTCAAACAGGTTTCACAATAATAGCTTCATGTTTTCTTTGTACTAGTGGACCCAAACCAAACTTCAGTAAACACTGATACTTTTTATTGTGTACTGTATTTTGTATCTTTTGTGCCTGATTAAAAACTCTGAAAAAAAACAAAACCAAACTGAAAGAAGTCTTTGTTCCTTTATCTCAAAAAACCTGTCATGTAGTCTAGATTCAGTCAAAATCCTGGTCCTCACACATTTATGACTGTTGTCATCTGTCCTTGCCCATTTCAGCACACCATTTCTGAACATTATTCGGTGTTCATGACTTGACAGGATCATCTGACTTGATGTATGACATCATCCAACACTATTGCATCAGTAATTGTATCAGTAAACTTAGTCTCCTGAGAATTCAATATTACATATATAAATTCATATCCTATCCACAGATGCTGAAATTTCAGTGGTATCTGATCAGAAATCAGCAAATCTATTTCACAAGACTTTATATCTCTTCAGGTAATTAGATTTTTCTGTACTTAACACACTTTCCTCTTGAAAAAAAAAAAAACAGGGAAACTAACAATCCACTGAATTACAAGGAAGGAAGTGAAACTGCCTTACACTCACTGGTGAATGAACTCCATTTGCATTCACATACTAAATAACATGCAGCAGATGGAGCTGATGAACATCCAGTTTATACCTACAATTTTGTAGCCTCAGTGTACTTCTGCTCATGGTATGTATTCTCATCAGCTTTTTACCACAATTAAAGCAGCTTTTAGATGGTGGAATCAAGAATCCAGTGTATTTAATCACCAGAATAAGATTTAGCCGTCTTGATTATTTTTCAATACTGATGTGGGCTTTAGTTCTACCATTTATTTTAGTAGAAGTTTGAAATTCTTTCAATTTGCAGTTTCCCAATCTTCGATCTTTTTCATGAGAGAGCAATGCATCTTGATCTGAAGCTTAAGAGAGTCATACAATTCAGTAGCTGAAAAAAATTAGCCAACTATATGTGAGTTATGCTCAATAAAAAAAAACCCAAAGGCATGACCAGTCTCAAGAGACAACCACATGAAAAACAGCTGTTCTTCTATTGAGGTATGGAATGAATCTTCTGAATAAAGTGTAGAAAATAGGAGGAGGACAGATTTTAACTACAATGAGGAAAAATGTTTTCAAATGAAATTCACATCTGACTAAGCTTTTACATGAGATTGAAAACAAACACAGTCCCTACTACTGATAAAAGTGCCTATGCTTCCAGAATCCAACCAGTTAATCCTACTCACACCTCTATTATTCCTCTTTCCCAATTTTAATAAAGTTTCTAAGCAGAAAGTAATATTAAAGTGCCAGTTACCTAAATAGTTTTATCAGCATCTTCTTACCCTTACACCCAGCAGGATGACTCTAGGTGTGTTGTCTAAAGAGCTTGTTGATCTTTTTAATGCTAATTAGACTTTGATTAGGATCTGAGAATCAAGGTAACAGGACCAGATTTTCCCACCATTGATTGATGAATTAATTAAGGGCATCTAGATGGAATTTAATGTTGGAAGTGTGCCACGTTGATTGTCCTTTAGCATCTTGCAGGAACATTTTTAGCATTATCAATCTAACATTGTGTTACAAGATTAAGTCTTTAGGACATGGTTTAACTGGTGAGTAGGTATCTAGAAAGGTAAATGCCTCCCAGGGAAGCAGACTCCAATGCAGCAAAGAACTAAACCTACAGAACCCCTCACACTGAGGTGATATTCAGAGTGGATGAAAACCTGTAGTTCTAAGTGGTTTTAGTCCTGCATTTTGGATATTCCTCTAGCAAAACTTCACCAAGCATATTCTAAACCAGGATGAGAGCAACGTTTGTGTGATCTTCCATGGAGCAAAAATTCGTTAGTGTTATATCCTCTGCTGGTGTAAAGCAACATCGTTCAATCAATGTTATAGATACTTCGACAATTTATATCAGACAATGAACCTCCTTCTTCATTTTTCCTGCTTGTAAACAATCTACGGACATACCACTGCTCAGTAGTACTTTTTTTTTACCAGTATGCCTGCTTTGACTCACTGACAAAGTGACTAATTGCTTCTATATAATAGAAAAAATTTAAGACTTATAAGGTGAAAAGAACCTAGCAATTTTTTTTTTAAGTGATTGAGACTTGGAATAATTTACACCAAGAGAGGCAAAACAGAAGCTACACCACTGTTTTTAAAATAACGCATGTGGCTTTTCCATTTTATAGTAAAAAGATATATCAGCAGGTGCTAATCTTGTACAAATAAGTTGTGTCTTACCACAATAGGATTGCTTTGACTGGCATGGATAAACAACCATACCTAAATACAGTCTTATGAAATAAATTAAACCATTGTTAAGTGACAGATGGAAACATCACAGATTAAAAGTGTCTGCTTTTAAAAATACATAAGATTCTATAAAGTTGTCTAAAGAATGGCACTTTTTTCTTACTTGATCTTGTCTGGTTATGACAGAGTCATTCTTGGTATGCTAACAATTTTTGTAGTATCCTTGAAGGATATTTTAAGAAACTGCAGTGTATTTGCTATAGCCATATGTTGCAGTTTAACCCCAGCTGGCAACCAAGCACTGCACAGCCGTTTGCTCAGTCTGCACTGGTGGGATAGGGGAGACAATCAGAAGGGTAAAAGTGAGAAAACCTGTGAGTTGACTTGGAAAGACAACCCTCATGAGTCCAAACATCTCCCATTCCCCCTTCTTCCTCCAGCTTTATATGTTGAGCATGATGTTATATGGTGTGAACGTCCCTTTGTCTACTCAAGAGTCAGCTATCTGACCATGCTTCTTCCCAGCTTCTTGTGCACTCCTAGCTTACTCGCTGATGGGGAAGGGGAGAAGTAGAAAGTGGTTGTGATTCTGTGCAAGCACTGATCAGCAATAACTAAAACATTCCTGTGTTATCAACACTGTTTTCAGGAAAAATCTGAAACAGAGCCCCATACTAGTAACTGTGAAGAGAATTCACTCTATCCCAGCCAAAATCTTTCTTACACATGAAAGGTGAATACATCCGACCTAACTTTAGCAGTGAGGTGAATCTCACCTAGCTCTAGACATCTTCAGTAGAGACATATGTTCCTGAGAAAGTCACTGGGGTTCCCTGTGTAACTAAAGAAGAAAAATCAGCACTGTTCAAGTTTTTATTTAGCCTGTTTTAGAGAACCACTTGAGTATGGGGTGAATTTTCCCTCCAGAGTTAAGGGTTAGATCCCATCCCAACTGCAAATAAACAGTGAGGTATATAAAACAGAAGCCTAATGCTCTTCGTTCAGTTTTTAAATGTCCAAATATTAACAAGTTTATGTAAATTAATCTCATAGTTCTAAGTGAGGGATGAACAGTACAGAAAACTTGGAGTATAAATATGGAAACTTATTGAATTTAGGAAATAGTAAAGGAGATAACAAATGAGCTTTTAGTGTTTGTAAAGAATTTTTAAACAGGTTCAGATACTGAGTAATACTTAAATCCACCTAAGCACATATATAACTTTTAATTTTAATAATACTAAAGTAAAGATGGTCAGATGTACTTTTTAATTCAGTGGTCTATTTTTTATAAAATGGTGGACTGGTCTGTTTTTATTTAATACAAACTAGAATGTTTTGGGCTTGATGCTTTCAGAAGACTAAAAATAAATTAAATACTGAAAAGTACTGTGTCTACTAAAACAAGATGTTTCATTTCAGATGGAGCTTATGCAGAATAGTTCCTCAATTTTCTTTCATATATTAAAACTCTTTCTATACAAAGTATGCAGTTTTGAAAGGTGAAGTATATTCTTTTAAGATGGGAAAACTTTCAAATTGACTTTGCCTTACTTTTTTTGTATTTGATACAAATTGCAGAGCGATTTTGCTTGAATAGGGGAATAACCATTCCTAATATTAGCTTTAGGGAGACTTTCTTTGCAAGCTTTCTTTGCTTTCTTTGATAGCCTTTGTTAAGTTCTGTTACTGCATAAGGCTTTCATATACTCAAAGATTAAATTTTTTTTTTTTAATTTTTTTAGCCTAACTAGTAGCATGGTACAATTTGTATACTGAAAAACAGGAAGAGAATGAATGGTTCAGGAAAGAGATCATAAATCACAGAATGATTGAGGTTGGAAGAAACCTCAGGAAGTAACCAGATCCAGCCCTCCTGATCAAGAAGGGCCTCTCAAAGCCCATTGCCCAGGTCAGCTTTTCAGTGCTCCAAAGGAAAATGATTCCACAGTCTCTTTGGAAAACCTATGTGTTGTGTGAAAGATGAGAGCTTGACATTTGCATATCAGAGTCCCTTCCAAGAACTTTCACAAAAAACAGTTTTGCAAAGTCAAGGGTTAGAATTTGATTTATGAGAATTTACTAAGGCGACAGATATAACAGATTTGAGGCTGCCGTTGATAAATACATTTACTGCAGTAGTGAAAATACACAATAAAAATGGCAACAATACATATTGGTGAGGGATTCTTCACCTCAGAGGAAAAAAGCTAAATATTTACCAAGAAAGTGTCCTTGTCTTGGTGGAGGAAGAGGAGTACAGCCCATTGTCTGTCTTGTCTGGGTCTTCAGTCTTTTCATCTGCTGCATCTTTCTCTTTCTAAGTCAACCTGAGAAGCAGCAGAATGAAAATACTCAAAAAGCTAAAAAGCTAAAAAGGCTCTATCTCCTTCTTTCTGAGGACTTTTATACCCAAAACTTCTCTGCCCTTTCTCTGATGTGACATTTAATGTGATTTGGGTGGATAGTTTCAGGACCATAGTTATATATGTTTAGCATGTATCTCTTTTGTCACGTTACCATCTCTAGGGGTGTCAAGGAGGTGTTAACTTTAATATTCACTTCACAGTTAATGAAGCAATTATTCCACTCTGGGCACCATGGCCTTGCTGAGACTATTTGAAACCTGTTTGTCTGCTTGATCCTACAGTTTATAGCCAAAACTGGACCATCCTGCTTCTGCAAGACTTCCTCCTTTTGCTGCTTCTCATGCTGATCTCTCAGGCGTTCACCTCTCAGGACTGCACAAAACATAAGCAGGCACTGGCACTTTTAGCCAAAAAAAAAAAACATTTCCTGATGTTCAGAGGGAACCTTCCACGTTTCAGTCTAAACCCATTTCCAGCATGCAAAGGTACAATGTTGGCTCATGTTCAAGTTCATGTTCACCAGGACTCCCAGGTTCTTTCCTGCTGAGCTGCTTTCCAGTTCAGGGGCCAAAGTGAATATACACTGGGTTACTCTTCCTCACGTGCAAGGCTTTGCACTTGTCACTTCTCTAACCTGTCAAGGTGCCTCTGGATGGCAGAACGACCCTCTGGTACATCAGCTGCTCTTCTGAGTTTTGTTCCATCAGTAAATTTGCTAAAGGCTCCATTTTATCCCACCATGAATGTTTAATGTTTAAATAATACAATGTTTAATCATTTATATCAATATTGTCCATATCTGCCATTCCTGAAAAGATAAAATTAGACTCTTTACATTCCATTGAATAAGGTTTTTTTAATGTTTAGTATTTTTGGTAGCTCAAATATAGAATGCTATACAAAGTAAAAAACCTGACAAACAAAAATGAAACATGGGAAAAAAAACCTCAAATCTGAGGTCTGAACTGGGTTTACAACTTATTCAATCAACTCTATTTTTCAGTCACATTTTGCATGGTCACTGGTGATGCCTTTTTACCTTATTGAAAGTTGTCCTGTAGCAGTTGCTACAATCTGAAGATTTTATGTTACTATTTTTGCAATTGATTTCATTCATCATAGAATTTTCATATTGCATTAGCTGGAATTGAATATTGGTAACATAGTAAAGATGAAACATTATAATGCTTCATACTTTACATGTCCTAAGTGTGCTACAGATTACAATGGAGAAGCAATAGCAATTGCTAATAGAAAATGAAAGATATGTAAAGCAAAAAGTCTTGGTCACATGAGACGATGTCTCTATTCTTCAAGTAGAAATAAATTCACCTTGTGACTATAATGGAGAAAATTTTACATTTTTTATTTTCAATAACATTATGTCAACTAAATAATAAGCTTCTACATGTTTTTAAAATCCAAACGTATATACACACACGTACTACCTGAACCTCAATCATTGTTCAAAGAGTTAACTAGAAACATTAAGCATCTTTCATAATTATTATGGTCATGCTCTGTGTTTCAGCTATATAAACCTTTCAAAACTGAACTCCAGATGTTCTCACTTTTATATATTTTTTTTTCCCTAGCATTTGGTTAATATTTGATACAGTACTTTAGAACATAAATAACTATATGCCTGAAAACATTCAAAAATCACCAATTCTGGGTATGTTTTAAAAGTAATAATCTATTTAAATGCTAAGATATGAGGTGTTATACATCCAATTGAAAGTACAATTTTTAAAACTTCAGAAAGGATCTTTTTATCAAATAATTCTGAATGTTAACAAACAATGTATTTACTGCTAGTGATCAGATATGATCTGAAAATAATATTGCTGTAATTAATAAGAAAAATATGAGATGAGATCCAATACATAGACCTTTAGGTTTCCAAATAATAACTTTGCTTGATAGTTCAAATCAACATAGCAGATCAAGCAGTGCAGATATTAAAATCTGTCATTTTCACAAAGATTACAACAGTAATAGTACGAGAGTGGCTATATGCATAGAAAATAATTTCATCGTATTGCAATGTATGTTCTGACTCAGCAACGATCTTCTCTACAATGTAATAAAGCAGACAGCAATGTAAATCATTTAGTCCAATATAAGTGTAATGAGAGAAAGGACAAACCAATGTACAGAATGGATAAAAATGACATCAATATATTGTATTTTGACAGATTAAACACAGTAAAATATTGAAACTACAATATATTTGAAGTGTGATGTGATCTCTGAAGGAAAATGGTTTTTTGAGTCCTCAGGAAAGAGGTTATTAGGAGATCTGAAATAACCAGTCAGTGTAAAAAAGAAAAACTGTTATTAAATATCTTTGCATCAAAGATAATTTCCTCCTGTCTTTTAACTTATCCAAATTAAACAAATAAAAGTCGAGAAATTCTACTAGTCATCAATCATCTGTGTGAAAAAGTTTAAACTTATCAACCTTATGAGTTTAATTTAAGCATAAGTTGAAAATCTTAGTTTCAAGAGGGCATAGTTTATTTAAGAAGCTGTACCCATTATCCAAATATAACTAGGAAAATATTGACCTGAAACTGCTGTAACATTTTTTTGGTGAAAATTCTAGATCTTAGACTTTTGAAAATGTTGTATTATACATTCACAGCATAGATCTAAACACAGGGGAAAGTGACTAGTGTTAAGAACATTACAGGAGACAATATCATTTCTTGGAGAAGTGAGGATTCATGATCAACCCATTTTTAAAGCATGTGAAGCTTCCTGCTTCAGAAAGCTGAAAAATTATGTTTGGAGAGATGCATTTTGGGATAGATCCATCACCTGGATAATTTTTCCCCGTATGACTGATAACATCACAACTGTGTTAAAAGATTGAGATAGGGAGGAGGCAAGTCTCATAATGGAAAGGGAGGTCAGAAGATTGTTTTACTGTCTTTTTTTATGGTGAGGTTGTGTGGTAAAAATAGGTTATAGTGATGAAATAGGGACTGGAAGGACATTGGGGCTTTACTGGTGGAGACAGGAATTATTTTTGAGTGAACATAAGACACTACTACCTACAGAACATTAACATGATGTTGGCATTTCTAGTTATCTTTGTCAAGTTTACCTTGCGGTCTAGTACTGACACGTTTGGACAGGTAATGTATACCTCACCTTCATCTGAAACAGTGGTAGAATTGTCTAACTAGTGTTAGAGACAGGATCTGAGGTCATTGCTCTGTTACTTGTCTTCCAGGAGAGGACTCAAAAGCAGAAAAGCTCTGACAACCTCAAGAAGAATCAGCAAGCACAAATCAAATATTTTAAATAAAGCTTAATTTCCATAAACTTTTATTTTTAGAGTGAAGGGAAAAGATGCGAAGGAAACAGATTGAAAGATCAGGGAAGAGAAATGTGTTTTTTGGAAGGAAGGAAAAGTATCTAGACCAATTTTAATGATTACAGAATAATATCACATACTTTACCAAAACAAACTAAATAAACTAAAGAAACTAAAAAGTCAATTGTTAAAAATCTACTGAAATAAAAATTGAATATAGAAGAAGGAAAAAGGTTAAATCATGAAAATTATGTGTAAATCATGGAAGTTGTGTGCAAACCATGAAAATTACCAGGAAAAAATATTTTAAAGCTCTTTGGAGCTGCAATAAAAATAACTTCACAATCACCTTTTTTTTTTTTTTTTTTTTTAGGAAACATAGCTTATAGATTACTTATTACTCCACTGCTGAAATTTCCCACATGAAAAACATTTCAAATTAATTCTCTTAGCATAGTGCATTGATAGATAAAGATTTTACTCTATTCCTTCTTCAATGATTCAACATTATAAAATGGCGTGTTATATGAATGCAATATCATCTATCATTTTTTCAAGTTCTCAGTTCTGGGTTTGCTGGAGGCAAATAGAGATGAAGAGGGTTTGTTATGTTGACTCCAAAGCAGAGGAAGAAGCAAAGAATAAAATAAAAGCTGAATAGTTTGTAATCCTTAATAAAATATTGTAGCATCATTTTTGTCTTAATTTGTGTTTCACCATGAACCTTTGGATCTAAAGCACAATCATAAAGTCTTGAATCTCACACTGTAACATTATTTTTCTTCAAAAGTAATAAATGTCTTCTGCAGAGATAGGCAATAAATTATACTGATGAACAGCAAAGCCTCTCTAATGATTCAATAGTTATCTAAGAAAAGCAGTTATGTCATATAAAAAAAATCCTAAAACACTTAAAACTTTAGAGTCATTGACTTGCTTCAGACTACAGCCATTACCAAAAACCTACTATTTATCAACTTCTTATTAGAGAAACTTCTCTACACAGACAGATATCAGTCCCTCCTAAACTGGATAGGGTAGAGAGAAACATAATGAGCGGTCTGTGTGTTAAGGACAGAGAGATCACTCAGTAATTAGTTTCACGGGCAAAACAGTCTCAACTTTGAGAGAAAAAGGTGGGATTTATTAATAAACAATAAGAGCAGGGACATGAAAAACAAAAATACATCTTAAAACACGTCGCCTCACCCTTCAGAACTCTCCTTTCTTCCCCCAGCTGTGCAGGGGATGGGGATGGGAGTTATGGACAGTTTATTACAGATGGACATTGCTGTTGCTTCTTTTCCGGGAGAGGCTTCCTCCCACTTCCCACTGCTACAGTGTGGGGTCCCTCCCACAGGAGACAGTCCCTCACAAACTCTCTAATGTGGGTCCTCACGCACTGCCCCAGCATGGGTCACCCACTGGGAGAACAATCTTTCAGGGACAGACTGCTCCAGCCTGAGTCCCTCACAGGATCACAACTCCTGGCAGTAAACCTGGCAGCAAGCTCTGGTGTGGGCTTCTCTCTTCCTATAGGCTCCCAGGTTCTGCCAGAAACTTGCTCCAGTGTGGGCTTCCCATGGTGCCTCCTTCAGGCACCCACCCCCTCTGGCATGGGGTACTTCATAAGCCGTGAGTGGATCTCTGCTCCCCGGTGGCCTCCATGAGCTGCAGGGGCACAGCTGCCTCACCATGGGCTGCATCACAGATCACAAAGGAGTCTTTCTTTCAGGGCCTAAGCTCCCTCCTCCCCATCCTTCTCCATTGACCTTGGTGTCTGCAGAGATATTTTCACATTCTCATTCCCTGTTGCTGCTGCCATTTTAGCAACTGCCCAGCAACTTCTTCTCCTTCTCCAATACGTTATTCATAGAGGCATTATCTCAATCACTAATCGGCCAGGTCTGGGTCAGCTGTGAGGTCCATCTTAGAACTGACTGGCCCTAGCCCTGTCAGCTTCAAGGGAAGCTTCTGGCAGATCTTTGTTTAAAGAAGCCACCTCTGTAGCCCCCCCTGCTCTCAAAAACCTGGCGCAGGCAAAACCACTTCAGATGTATAGAGAAATGTGCTAGATGAGTTCTTTAAAACACACTTGTATTTGAAGAGTAGAAACAGGATTAATAGAAAGGAAGCATAAATTAAAAGGTAAAAATAATAGAACACAAAAATTGACTGTGCATAAAGAAAAAAATTTCATAAAGATAAGATGAATTATGATTATCAAACTATTTATGAAGGAAGTAGTTGAATTTCTAAAACTGTTACAATGTTCAACTGGACCAGAGGGAATGTATATATACACTCAGATTCAAGACCTAAGTGATCAAAAGATCTTTTATGTTTGTGTGTTAAAATACTCAACAACATATCAAGGACTTTGAACAAGACAGGAGAAACACAACAGGAATAAGTACCAGTGAGTTCAGCACTCATCATTGTGGAGGTAATCTGGGCTAGAATTTGACAAAAAGCAAGATCTTCCAGGCAAAAGCCTACTTAGACATGGTTACAAGCTCTCAACCTCTCCTTAAATATTTCTGTTCTGTCTAGCTATTCTCCTCAAGCTCAATAGGATTGTGCAAGGTACTGTTCGATATAATGAAAGCAGGAGACTGGAGAAACTGATTCTAAAATATTTACACAGTGGGGTGAAGAAAACAAGGGATGATATTCTGTTAAACCAATTCTTCTTCTACCTGGATTAGGACTATTTGTTAATGTTTTTATCACCTTGGTGAAAGTGAAGGGTTAAAGTTGAATATAAATCTGATGTTGTGGTTTTCTGCTAAGAAAAGGAAAAATTGTGACATGATTGTTATATGCAGAAGGTGATTAAATAAGATGGCACGACTACAACTAAACAAGTATCTTGGAGAAAGATAGCAAGAGATGTCAGATCATTCTCCCAAAGGTTTTCTACCACTATCAAAGTGCAAGATCAGAGAAGAAGATAGATAAAATATTACAGGATAGAATAGGGAATTGAAGCATAAAAGTTAGCAATAACCAAAGTACTGTATGAAAGCTTTTAAAATATGTATAAAAGACACTAAAATATGCTGACTGTCTGTGATTTTGCACACCATGTATCTATTTACCTGCAAGACACTAAACTCAGAAAAGTGGATTTTTTACTATAAGTACAGAGTTTCTATAAGTACCAGATCTTCAGATCTGGTGGGCTTTGCTAAAGAAAAGCTGACTGAGATACAGAGCTCTGTTCTTGAGGTACAGCTATACTGGAAGAAGTGACTATCCGAAGTATGTATAAGTTCCCATTTCTGCAGTTAAAGAGTGCTTTGCAATTGTTAATAATTTTAGTATCCGGACATCTTGGAGGACTCTGGAAATCTCGTTATACATATATTAAAGACAGAGAACATAAAGGTGAATTCATTTGAGAAAAAAAAAGAGTTATTTACCACTGTTGCAGTTTAACACAGCAGAAAGCTAAACACCATACAACTGTTCACTCAATCCCTTCCTCATTGGGATAGGGGAGAGAATTTAGGAAAAAAGTGAAATTCATGGGTTGAAGAAAAGATAGTTTAATAGGATAGAAAAGAGAGTGTATATGATGAGTATGACATCATATGGAATGTAATATATATTGGGCCAGTTTGAGTCAGTTGTCCTGGCTGTGTCTCCTCCCAGTTTCTTGGGCTGCCCAGCCTGTTCATTGATGTGGTCATGTGAGCAGCTAGAAAGTCCTTAATGTAAACTCTGCTTAGCAACAACTAAACCTACAAATTGTCATTAGCATCATTCTCATTCTAAATCCAAAATACAGCACTATTCCAGCTACTAGGAAAGACATTAACACTATTCCAGGCAAAATCTGGACAACCAAACTAAGAAAATTTTATTTTGAGACTCAGAATGCTATTTAGAGATCACTGAATTTTTAATCAAATTCCAATAATGTGTAGACCTAAGGTCTCTCTAAACTTGTCTTACATGAATAGAGAGAGCAATCATTTCCAAAGAGCACACATACGATACTTAGACAGGTAACTAGCACAGGTGGGATGAACAAAAGTCTCATTTCATCTGTCGGAGCAACCCAAAATTTCTACTTTTAATTTAAATGGCTAAACTTCATATATGTAAGAAATTATTCAGGTGCCTGCAGCACAAATATCTAGTGTCATTTTAAATACTTGAGGGAACCCAAGGCCTCTTGCAGATATGTCATAGGACATATAGTGCCCTTTGTAACGTGTAGACAAAATTGACATCCTCAGACGGGTAATGACTGAACTCATATTGAGATAGAAATAGATCTGTGTTAGGATAATCCTCTGCTCTTCCTGTTCAGGTTGGGCTGCCACAACACTGTGAACTAACAGTTATTTATAGGTCTAGTGAAACAGAAACAAGAGGGAAATGGTCTCCAAAAGAGTCAACAAATAAAATCATGGAATAAGTTTGGCATGGGGGACTGGAGCCTGAGATCTCTCGTAGCTATTTGTTCAGGTTTCCTAGCCCTAGTTTTGAGACTTACTCCCTGAACTACTCTCTCTCATGTGCCTGTGCAACTCTAATATCTCCCGTAGTTGTTACACTACAAGACCTCTCACTCTTTAATGTAGGTCAGCATAGCTACTGAACAGAAGGATTCGGTATTCTGACTCTCCAGGCATGTTTTCTACTGTTTCAGCAACACATAAAAAGATGGAGAGTGTGTCTCACACACCAAATGCCCGCTTTGAGTCTGCATTCTAATAAGAGTTCATGAATTATGTAAGCAACACAATGAGAATATTTGAAATGGTGTTTGCATCTGCTATGAGACTTAAAATTTAATAGATTTTTAAGTAATTAGCATGAACTATTTACCTCACTGAATTATGCTGTGGGAGTAGATGAATATAAATAAATATTATAATAATATGCATAAAATGCTCATTTCTTGTACCATTATATTTTATTTTAAAGAGGCAGTACTTAAGCAAACTTTCAAAACTGACAAGAAGAATATGAAATAATGTCTTTTCTCTCTTTTTTTTTTTTTTTTTAAGAAATCTTTTGTCATTTATGAGATAACGGACTATTTTTCTGATGCGACGTAAGGTAGCACATGTATAATCTAGCATGTCAAAGCCATTTTTTAATATATATATGGTATATGCCCAGGTAATCTAGGAAACTCAATGAATGAGCCATTCTCTGTATGTTCCTACAGGGAACACATAGTTTTTTAGTTAAGGAAAAAGAGTGGTAGTCAAAACTGTCTGGTTGTGCCTCACTGCCATCCGCTAGTTTAAGGAACTCTGTCTGAATGGAGAAAGGCATAGCAAAAGCACACCAACTAGAAAATATAGACAGACCATTTCAAATCAGATATAATGTGTAAATAGCTTTTTAACTATGAAAATAATAAATTATTAGGCTGAACTGGAGGACTGGTAAATTCTTGTAATACTTGATTCTTTAAAAATGTTTGTTTCTTATGACAGAATTTGTTGGGAAACTCATCATTAGTGCTGTCTATGTAATAAATGGCCAAAGAGGCAGATGAAACTGCCTAAGGCAAGCTAAGGCTTTACTTCTCCATGATCTTACGAGGATGAGCACTTACCAGTGTAATGTCTTTTAAGGCAAAAGCAGAGAAAGATACCTATAAAGTGAAAGGCCTTGATTCCAGTTTTACTCTATACTCAGGTTGAGATAAGTAATCAAGTTGTCACTGACAGAGAATAAGAATAAAAGATAACATATTTGGCAGGAATCTATACTTGGGGATCTAGATCCTTTGTTATTTTTCCAATTTAGACTAGGAAATTACTGTATAAACAATGAAAAGGTAAACCAAGACACAAGAATTCTTCATTGCCATTTGCATGTCCTGTGTCCACTCTGTAGCTTCTTTTCTTATGAAGATATGATTCTCGCATCTGTGGCTGGGTTTTGATCCAGTCTTAACTGGAAAATGAATGAGCCCTGTGGTCCACTCAAAATGAACAGTATGAATGAAAACTCACTTGGTACAAGGCAGTCCCTCTCCCAGAAATCCTGTTGCCAGAGCTAACCTATTCTCCAAGACACCAACATCACCATGCTGAATAATAAAAACCTAGAGCAAGTCAAAATATGACGATGACCAAGTCTGAGCTTGTGTAGCAGGTTATGTGACAGTTCTTCAACTAAAGATGTTGATAAGCTTTCATAATTCTGAAAAAAGCTTTCAGAAGAAATAAGAAAACTTCCTTAAATTACTGAAGTAGACAAAGATAAGTTTTCTGAAAAATTATTTGAACCTTGGATAGATTCCTCGTTTATAGAATACTTGTATATTTTTTCAAGTGCTAAAGATAATTTTAGTAACATTAGCTTCCATAGACAGACAAGTCCTATCTATCAAAAAAGTACAAAAGGAATTTAATTAACAAGGCCTAACATGTTGGTCCAACTACTAAGTAAAAAGGCATAAAAATAAGAATGTTTCTTCCAGATCTGTCTTTGAATTTTGAATTGGACTATACTTTAAATGTACCTGACTCTTTAGAAAGATCAGAATATCCTTAACTGCCCATGTAACAAACTTGGCTTTGGATATTCAAGACTTATCTGGGAGGTCTGAAATGGCTTTCAAAATGGTTTTGTAATCTTAAAGCTTTTTAATTTGTCAGCAAAGGAGTTTGTATCTCACGCTGAAACATGAGTGCAGGAGAAAAAAGTACCTCAAATATCTTAAAGCTGTATCAGCACACAAAAACAAAAGAAAATAGGTGGTTAAGGGCAGAGCACCAGCTATTACATTGTCTCTATCACAGCACCATTGTGCCCCAGGAGAGCAGCAAGCAACCCAAGCAATCAGTTTTGCAGGATACTGCGCTCCAGCAAGGGCATGTGCACATTGTACATGTCTGTCCTGGTATTCATGGTATTTCCAGCCAGAACCAATACATTCAAATTCTTTCAAACTATGTCTACAGGAACAAATGAAACAAGTCATAGACAACACCAGAATGTTACATTTTGACTGGGATTATTCAAATCCTGTTGATCCATCTGAGAGATGCAGTACATGGAAAGGGAGGGCAGGGCGAACGAAAGTGGAGAGAGGGATCCTTCCTGCTTTCTGTAACATGTCTTCCTTTTTCAGAAATCTATTCCTTTCTCTAAAGAGATTTAATCAAATAGTACACATTGTTTTTCTACTTTATGAAACCATCTTCTCAGAGATCAGGTGGCTCACAACCAGAGAATACATTAATTAGTTCAAACCAACCTTTCTTCTTTCTTCCTTACAACAAGAGGTTACAGAGCAGAGTTCAACACTTTCTGTTTGCAAACAAAATTGCGGCATCTGTCTTGTCACTTTGACTGAGGTTGTTGCCTATTTTTTTTTCTTGATAGTTACCATAGTAGCAGGGTGATGACTTTTCAACCCACTAGAAAAAGACAAAGAGAGATAGTAGTGTGTAAATATCTCCCAAGCTTAGGATTTGATTGATCTACTCTGTTCTGGAATTAATTCTTCCATTTATTAATGTTTTCTGTTGAACTGAAACTCTGAAACCTAATGATCCTAAATTGATTCAGATTGAATGCAAGATATTTAAATTGTGATTATATGTCCAGTAGAAAGAAAATAGCAGCTGAACCTTCCTTTCACAGGTCTGGACATATCAGATAATGAATATGGCAAAGCTGCTCAGAGAATACTCTAAGGGTTGGGGGTTTTTTTTGTTTGTTTTTGCACTATAAGGAAAAACATGATTCAATATATAAAATTTTTGTCAAAAACCTTGGTCTGTGGCAGTCAGACAGTGTTTTTCACCCTGAAAACCAGTATTTCTCTGGTAAATCCCTCTACATTACCATAATTGGAATACTATTGAAAGTCATATAATCATGGAATTGTTTCATCTGGAAGAGACCTTTAAGTTTATCAAGTCCAGCCTTTGTCCCAGTCCTGGCAATCACTAGGTCATTCCCTTAAGTGCAACATCCACCCGTCTCTTAAACACTTCCAGGGACAGAAAATAACCTGAACCTCTGCTGGGGTAAATTGAGGCTATTTCCTCTTATCCTATTGCTTGTTACTAGGGAAAACAGACCAATCCCTGCCTCACTACTCATTACTCATATTGAGAGCAATAAGATCTCCACTGAGCGTTCTTTTCTCCAGGCTAAACAGCCCCAGATCCCTCAGCCATTCCTCATATGAGATGTGCTTCAAGTCCTTTACTATCTTGGTAGCCCACCTCTGTATCCTCTCCAGCACTTCAATGACCTTTTTGTTGAGAGAGGCCCAAAACTGGACACAATATTTGAGGTGCAGCCTCACCAAAGCTGAGTATAGGGGAATGATCACCTCCCTCCTCATGCTGACAGCACTGTTTCTGATACAGGCCTGGATGCCATTGGCCTTCTTGGCCACCTGGGCACACTGCTGGCTCATGTTCAGCAGCTCCCACTATAGCCTTCATTTGTTATTTTGAACCTGTCCATCACATTTTTTGCATCTCTTCTCTGATAGTTTCAAACATAGCTTCAAGCATTTGAACAAGTATTAAACAAATACTTTAGGGAACCTACTTGGCTTTTCTCTTGCTACTTGTTGTTTGATACGAAGGGTTCAGCTCTTCTGATAGCTGCTCACAATCATCTACTAGCTAGATTTCAAAGAAACAGTCCCTGGCTACCTCTTCAACTTTGGAAAAGGGTTTAATGAACAAAGCTGCTTTGTTGCTCTTCTTTATATCCCATATTAAAAATTTCCCTTGTCATGTTGGCTGCAGTGATACAGACTGCAGTCTCTGGGGTATAGCAGATAATTTGCCTCAGCAATTAATACAGGCTGCCTTGACTTGATTATTGATGAAGAATTTTGTAAGCTTTTATTTCCCGAAAGCTTATTTGAAGTGTAACTGATTTAGATTTAGATTCCCTTCACACACAAATAGCTCTTGCTGCCTTCAGAGCAGTTCACTGTTTTAGGACTTTAGCATTCATATGTATATTGTGTAAGTTACCCTATTTCTAAGCCTTTGGGCCAGGTTTGAAATGTTTAGAAGAAGCAGTCAGCTTAATAGAGACTTCTAAACTTGCTGATTTGCCAGCTTAGAGGTCCCAAACTTAAGTAACTGTTTCAAACGAAACATCAATGATATGTTAAGTTTAGTTTAGTTTAGTTTAGTTTAGTTTAGTTTAGTTTAGTTTAGTTTAGTTTAATTTGGTTTAGTATGGATATCAGTCTTGGTCTCAGTTCCTTTTGGACAGAGGTGTTAATTTTGTTAATGAATGAGTGGTACATTTCCGTGCTTGATTCCCAAAGGCTGGAATTTCTTATGGTGACAATTGCATGTTTCAACTCTGTATGTCTCAACTTTTAGTTCACACTGCAGTCATTCAGTCTTATCAGGCAAGATGGTTATTTCCCACCTCCCCCACTGCAAATTTACTGTGCTAACCTCATTACCAAACAGCCAAAACTTCTTCTGCCTTGCTATAATCCTGATTCTCAGTGTGGTCATCATGTCAGTCCCTCAGTAGTTTGGCCTTTTAAGGCAGTTAAGTTCCATTTAAGTCACTTGAAGGATTCTCACTAGACTTAATGGGTTTAATTAAGAGAATTTGTAATTACTGGAAGATGTTTAAGAAAAAGAAGTTTCCTTGAGTTGCTTGTAATGCATACGTTTTTAGATATAGATCTTTTCTGAGGTAACGGAGGGCAGAGTTGCTTAAGCAAATGTCTTCCTGTGAAATTCTGGATTTTCATTATACTATTTACTTTAAGACCATACCTTGGAAAGGGAAAAAGAATTTTAAGATTCAGTATCACCTACTGTAAGATTAAATAAAAAAGCTCTTACAAAAAAAAAAAAACCCTTACATTGCCAGAGTAGAAGGGGTCAAACAATAAAATGTCCATTGTCTCCTGTAAAAGTAAATCACACTAACAGGTTGCTATGGAACAGGCATTATGAGGTACTTGATAGCAATATTTTTAAGATGGGAAATCTATATTATCTAACAATAAAGACAGCATGGTGAGAAATATTTATCTGAGGTTATGAGCATGCATCTAGAAGCAGGCAGGTGACATGCATTGCCTAGTGTGTTACTTCAATTTCCTGAGATCAAAGTTAGTGCTGTGGGTTTTTTTTTTTTGCCTCAAAGTCTCTGATAAAAACACTGCTTGATAATATTGTCTGCTTTGATCCATACATTTAGGAAAGACTTTTGACTAGTTCCAATGGGCCTCATGGTAACACAAGAGTGGCTTGCATAGCCTCTTCCTGGAGCTGAGCTGCCAGCTGCACAACAGCAGACCCATCAATAAACGACCCTATTGTAGAAGGTCGTGATATTTGTCAGACGTGATTTGTCCTTAGTCAAGTCATTTTGGCTGTCACCAATCACCTCCTCATTTTTCATGCGTCTTAGTATAGTATGCAGGAGTTTTTACATAATTATCGTGCTGGGCACAGAGGTGAGGCCAACTGGCCTCTAGTTCTCCTGGTTTTCTTTTTTCTCTTTTTAAAAATGGGGATTATCTTTCCCCTTTCCTCACAAGTGGGAACTGTAGAATCCTAGAATTATTTCAGCTGGAAGAGACCACTAAGATCATGGAGTCCAGCCCTTGTCCTAGCCCTATCAACCTCTAGACCATTTTCCTAAGTACAACATCCACCTATCTCTTAAACACCTCCAAGGACAGTGACTCCATCACCTCCCTGGGCAGCCCATTCCAATGCCTGACAATTTCAGTAAAGAAATTCCTCATCCAGCCTGAACCTCCTCCTGGTGCAACTTGAGGCCATTTCCTCTTGTTCTATTGCCTGTTACTAGAGAAAACAGACCAATCCCTGTCTTGCTACAACTGCCTTTCAGGTTGTTGTAGAGAGCAATAAGATCTCCCCTGAGACTTCTGTTCTCCGGGCTAAACAGCCCCAGATCCCTCAGCCATTCCTCATATCAGACGCTCTCCAAATCCATTACTAGCTTGGTAGCCTACCTCTGTATCCCCTCCAGCACTTCAATGTCCTTCTTGCAGAGAGGAAGAAGAATCTCATTGACTGCCACAACTTCTCAAACATGAAATATAGTGGCTTAGCATCTTTGTTCAGCAGTTCCCTCAGGAACCATGAATGCATCTCCTCAGGTCCCATGGTCTTGTGAACCTTCAAGTTCCTTAGATAATCTCACACCTAATCTTCTCCTACAATGGGCAATTCTTCATTCTCCCAGTCTCTGCATTTGCTTTCTGTGACTTGGACAATATGGCTGGAGCACATATCTGTAAAAATTGCTNAATTTCAGTAAAGAAATTCCTCATCCAGCCTGAACCTCCTCCTGGTGCAACTTGAGGCCATTTCCTCTTGTTCTATTGCCTGTTACTAGAGAAAACAGACCAATCCCTGTCTTGCTACAACTGCCTTTCAGGTTGTTGTAGAGAGCAATAAGATCTCCCCTGAGACTTCTGTTCTCCGGGCTAAACAGCCCCAGATCCCTCAGCCATTCCTCATATCAGACGCTCTCCAAATCCATTACTAGCTTGGTAGCCTACCTCTGTATCCCCTCCAGCACTTCAATGTCCTTCTTGCAGAGAGGAAGAAGAATCTCATTGACTGCCACAACTTCTCAAACATGAAATATAGTGGCTTAGCATCTTTGTTCAGCAGTTCCCTCAGGAACCATGAATGCATCTCCTCAGGTCCCATGGTCTTGTGAACCTTCAAGTTCCTTAGATAATCTCACACCTAATCTTCTCCTACAATGGGCAATTCTTCATTCTCCCAGTCTCTGCATTTGCTTTCTGTGACTTGGACAATATGGCTGGAGCACATATCTGTAAAAATTGCTGCAAAAATGTTGTTGAGTACCTCAGCTTTCCCCATATCCAAGGAAATCAGTCTCTCATTTCGCTCCAGGGAGGGCTCACATTTTCCCTAGTCTTCCTTTTATTACCGACATACCTACAGAAACATTTCTTGTTGCCCTTGACATCCTTGGTCAGATTTAATTATATCCCTAGCTGCTTGGACACTTTCTCTACATTCCTCCTAGGCTGCCTGTACTTGTTTTCACTTTCTGGAAACTTCCTTTTTGTGCTCGAGTTTGCCCGGGTGCTCTTGTCCATCCATGCAGGCCTCCCAACAGTTTTGATGGATTTCCTCTTTGTTGGGATGCATCAAAGTGATCCTTAAATATTAACCAACTTTCTTGGACAGCTCTCTCCTCCAGAGCTTTATCCCATAGTAGCCTACCAAGCAGTTCCCTGAAGATTCTAAAATTTTTTTCTCCTGAAATACAGAGTAGTAAGTTTTCTGTGTGACCTCTTTGCTGCCTTGAGAATCTTGAAGTCTACTATTTCACCTGAGGTGGTCACCTCAGCCAAGGCTGCCCTTAACATTAACATTTCAAACCAGCCTCTCCTGGTTGGTGAGGCTGAGGTCTAGTATAAGACCTCTCCTTGTTGGCTCCTCCATCATTTGGAGAAGAGAATGGATGCATCAAGAAGAGTGGGGCCAGCAGGTCAAGGGATGTTATGCTCCCCCTCTACTCTGCCTTGGTGGGGCCTCATTTGGAGTCTTATATCCAGTTCTGGGCTCCACAGCTCAAAAGAGACAGAGAACTTCTGGGGAGAATCCAGTGCAGGGCCACCAAGATAATCAGTGGATTGGAGCATCTTCTTTATGAGGAAAGGCTGTGGGAACTGGGGCTGTTTAGTCTAGAGAAGAGGAGACCACAGGGGTATGTCATTCACATTTACAAGTATATATATGGTGAATGTCAAGAGATTGGGACATTCCTTTTTACTATGGTATCTAGAAACAGGACAAGGGGTAATGAGATGAAGCTGGAACACAAAATGTTCCATTTAAATGTAAGGAAAAACTCTTATACTGTGGAGGTGACGGAGCACTGGCACAGGTTGCCCGGGAAGGGTGCATAGTCTCCTCTGGAGGTCTTCAAAACCGGCCTGAACACATTCCTGAGTGACCTAATCTAGGCTGACCTGCTTCTGCAAGGGAGTTGGACGTTTTCTAAAGGTCCTTTCCAACCTTATTATTTTATGATTCTGTGATTCTATGATCTATCTCCAAACAGAGCTCCATGCACTCCAGACAGTCATTGACATAGAAGATCACATCCTCTCCTTGCTTTCCTTGCCTGTCCTTCCTAAGGAACCTATATCCTTCTGGTCATAGGAGTTATCTCACCATGTTTCCATGATGCAAATAAGTTGTAAGCACTGAAGTCACACACGTCTTTAACTCTTGTTTATTCTTCATGCATTGAAGTTAAGTTGGGCCCTTGATGAAGCTGACATATCTAGAGTGCTGCAATTTCCTTCTGCTGCTCTTCAGGTGCTCTCCTGCTAATTTGTGATCCATCTCCATGTCCTGTGATCTCTGTGATGGAGGGATTCCACCACCATAGCCCTAAGTACACTGTAAAGACTGACTCAGTGAGGAAACGAAAAAATGTTACCTCGTTTCCTCTTCACGCACTAGCAATCTGTCCTTCTGTAAAAAAGCTCAGGAGACACAATGCTTTTTTGTGAATATAGTGTTGTGGGAATGGGGATAGAGCAGAATTTCTGGCTTTCTGTATTAAATTCAGTACCCTTGTACATTGCTTCTGAGTAATTACAATGTTCATGACTGACCTAAATTTGCAAGGGACCCAGATATTTCCCTACTGGGGAAGGTAAAAGTTTGCTATGTGGTTCCTGCTCTTTACAAACCACACAGTCCTATATCTCAACAAGTTGTTTCAGTGATTGACTGTCTGTCTGTTTTCTTTCTAGAAACTCAACACAATCAGAATCTGATCTGGGTCTTCTGGCAGTAATCTGCTACAAATAATTGTTAAAAACAAGTCTTTAGTACTCTGCTGCCAATTACCAAGCTGAGAACATCTTGCAAGGAAGATGGTGTGTCGGGAGGAAGAAATGACACACAGGGAGTAGATCTGATTAAATATGCTGAACCACAATGTTAGCTTTAGACCTGGACCATTCCATTATCTTGATAGATGCTTTTGGAAGTTTCGGAGCAAGCAGACAGTGAGTTTGCATGTGCAGTCAGATTTGTAACTGCAAAATTATGCTCTTGAGATTTTGATCTCTGCTTTTTTTTTTCACACTTTTCACATTTTCACAATACATCATATTTTTCATTGCATTTCTAAAACTTCAGAGAAACTTCTGAGATCTCCATTCTCCCACTCCACGCCTCTTGGAATCTGCACGTCTGAGCAGAATCAGAGTTTGCATTGCCAATAGAGCAGACATGGAAATGAAACACTTCTGATTTCTCTCACCCAGAATTTTTTAGCTAGCGTCCATCTGCTCACCAGTGCCTATTTAGGAATGCACAACACCTTTTCCATCTTCCATAGCAGCCAAACTGAACAACAGTGGGTGGAAATATTAAAATGACACTTTTGAACTGAACTGTAACTTCTTATTAAATGAGAGGGAAAGAAAAAGAAAAAAAAATGTTATATGACTCTCCCTTAAGATTCCGAGCTGGAGCTGAAAAGGCAAAATCTATGTGTTAAAATGATTATGGCTAAATTTTCAGTACAGAACAAAATTTTTCTTCTATCACATTTGACATCAAAAATATCCCTTTTAGTCAATAGCTCATATTGATCTGTAGTCCATTGTAGTCCATTAAAATGTTTTATATTAAACCTCGGTTTTCAGCTGATCTCTGAAAACTATTGCATACAATGTTTCACTCATAGGAAAATGTGGATGCGAAATTTGGCAGTGATTATGAACTGGGAGTTAGAGGCAAGAGTCAATGGGCTTGAATTTCTAATGTACACAGCTTAAGTGAGGAAAATATTAATTCCTATCACACTACTTTCACCAGTGTATTGTAGCACAGGTTTTGAGCACTTCTCCACATGCTGTAGTGAACATTTCCCTCTTATCTTGAATAATATAATTGACATTACACAAAGTAGCTGCTAGGCACATTCATTTGCTGTTACTTTCACTTCAAATTGCAACAGCTGCTGTCATAGTTTGCTACTTTTAAAGGTGTATCTGTATTGTGCACTTCTACTGTTGCCATGCCTGTACTTCTAAAAAGACATTGAAATCATAAGCCCCGAGCATGTGCAGTCATGAAGAATCTTACACAATATACTTACTTCAGCAACTATTGCAAATAAAACTCACTACTGCAAACATTTTCTAAGTTACAATGAGGAAAGCTTGAAAAAAGCTTGAAAGCTTGAAAATTACATCTGATAAATCTGTGTGGCTTGTCTGTAGGCATCATAGCATCATGTCTGATGTTGGAAAAAATTAAAAAAAAAAAAATGACTACATCCAATGATTCCTTCTTCAAAAAAGCTGTTTCCGAAACATAGCATTATATGTTACATAAGAAGCCTAAGTCTGGTATTCGCATTTGAAAAATGCAAAGGCCTAGAAAAAGGCCTCAGATTTTAAAGAATAATATAGAGGTCTACTAGTAAAGTGTTTGGTTTGGATATAGAGGATTGTGTTATTAGGCATTTATTCATCTGTATAGCTGATTTCCACACCTGAAGTAGTCACCATAATCTGGCCTTATAGATAGAGTAAGTATTCAACATTAGAAAGACAGGTAATGATTCCTTGTAATGATTCTTGATGTGCTTATTTACTCTCACTGTTTGGAAGAGAAGGCCAGCTTGACAAGTTCAGATGATGATATCTGCAACTGTGGAGTGCAAAATTATGAGTATCAACCCCATTCACTACAGAGTTTCCACACATCTATTTAACAGTTTTTTGTTCAGAATCATACCTTTTCTTTGAGAAGTGAACAGCAATCAAGTCTGTCTAACTCATTCAAAAATTTGGTTATTGTTTAATAGCAGTAGCTCTTCAGGTGTCATTAATCCACCGACTCATCATATGTGTGTCGTGGTTTGGCCCAGCTAGCACAGCAGCACCACAACAGTCTCTCGCTCGGTGACCCCATTCACCCCCACCCTCGTCAGGATGGTGGAGGCCCCAGCGAAATGGGAATAAAAAGATAAGCAAAGTTGTTGTGGATTGAGACAAGGGCAGGGAGGGCTCACTGCCAATTATGGTTTCGGGCAAAACAAACTCCAGTACTCAACTTAGAGAGGAAAATAGGAAAGTTTATTCTACAAGACACAGAATAGAATAAAAGCAAAAAGGGAGTAGGATGATGAGAAAATTACAACCAGCACTTTAAGATCTCCCTCCCCCATCCCTCCTTTCTTCCCAGGCCCAGCTCACTGCTCCTGATATCTCTACCTCCTTCCCCCACAATGGCTCAGGGGGTAGGGAATGGGGGATGTAGTCAGTCTCTCACAGATGGGCTCTGCCGTTTCTGTCTTCTCAGATGAGGATGACTCCTGGCATTCTTCCCCTGCTCCAACACGGGGTTCCTCCCCTGGGACACAGACCTTAACGAACTTCTCTGGTGTGGGTTGTTCCCAGCAGCTGCGGCTTCTGCCGATATGGAGTCCCTCTCTCGGGACAGAGTCCTTGGCATGGATTCTTCACCACGGTTGCAGTTTCTGCAGTTTCAGGGTCCCTCTCTTGGGACAAGGCCCCTTCTGGGCACAGGTTTGATGAGTGGGTTCCTTCCCACAGTTACAGCTGTGGATATTGGGTCCCTCCTCTGGGACATGGCCTCCTCCGGCCATAGTGATAAAGGAGAAAATTACTGCCCCTGGCTCGGGGTCTGTAGTGAAGTGAATGGCTGCCCCTGGTCCGGGGTCAGCTTTATCAAAATGAGTCTCTGCCGCTGATGCAGAGTCTTTAAAGATCTGAAAATAAATCTCAGCTTCACCAGTTCTCTCCATAGAATGCAGGGGAGTCTCTGCTCTGGTACACCTCCTCCTTTCTTTCATAACTGACCTTGGAGTCTGCATGGTCGTTTGTCTCACTGTTCCTACTCCTTGCACCATCACCAGCCAGAAGAAGAAGGAAGGACAGGAGAAGGAAGAAGCAGGAAGAAGATGGAGGAAGAAGCCTCCTCTTCCATCTTCTTCTTAAAAAGTGATCGTGGAGGCGTCTAATTGGCTCAGCCCCAGAGATGAGTCTGGCTCAGAGCTGGGGAGAGTTCCAAACAACTTCTTACAGGCACCGTCTTTACAGCCCCCTTCCCCTTACCAGAAAAGGCTGTCATGTCAAACCATGACAATGTGATACATCCCTATGACCATATAACATCTCCCGTTTCTTCTTCTCAAAGCTTGACCTTATACCAGAAGAAGACCCAAAAAGTGGAGACTGTTTTTTGTTTTGGTGGACTACAAACAAAGATCTCAAAGCCTACTGAAAAAGACAAATGCTTTTCTTACTGAATACACAAGCCTTGCTGTACTTGCATTATATAAAGTGACATAAATTGTTTGTTCTCAACTGCTCTTACTTTCTATTGTAACCATTCTTTTTATGTGCTCTTCTGCATCAAATGTCAGGTAACAAAATGCTGACATGACTACTTGATAAGCGACAAAAGTAAAATGATCTGCAGTCTTTGATTATATTTATTATTACCCTTTGAATAGGATGTTTTGCATAAGTTATTCCTGAAAGTTTCAGGTTACCATTCTTCTGGCAAGCAGGAGACAGTCCAAGTGATTCACATGGCTCTTGGGCTAGTGGTTTGGTGTTTTTTTTTTTCTACATATAATGATATACTATCATAGTGCTGTTATAGAAAAGCTTGAAAAGAAGCACTTAATTCTTGATATGAGTGTCACAGTTGACAGCCACTGTAGGTAGCACTGAGACTCAAAATCATGATAGTATACTGGGTCGAAATGCAAATATATTACTTTGGGTTTAGTTGCTAAAAATTTCTGTTCAGAGGAACTTTCTGACTTCCTGCCTTGCAGATGTTGCCACTCAAACTGTATACTGGAACCATGAGCTGACTAGTGGACAATACTTGCTGGAAAATCTGTCTAAATTCTCCATTACATGAGATTTTTTTCAATCCCTAATATCTCAGAGCCATGGAGTGAGAGGCCTTTAAAAAACTACACTACTGAGCAGAAATTCTTGTTGCCTTGGAAATACAGGGAAACTGTTGAAGCTGAAAATATGTCTGATAGCATCAGAAAAAGGTTTGATGTCTGTTAAAGAACTTGGAGCAACACAGCTATTTAACATTTATACCACATGTTAATTTACAGGTGAGGTATGGCAAGATTATTATTATTGCTAGCCTCATTTTCCAAAAGAGAATATTAATCCTGTGGAGTTGACAGACTTAAAATGAGGCTCCAGAGCATATACAAGTCACTGCATACACAAACTAAGAGTTTATGTGGAAAAGTTATTCTCTGAAACATTCTATCAACTATAACATATATTAATAAATTTTAAAAGTAGCACAGCTAGATTTAAATATCAGTATTTACCAGATGGTGTAAAAATTCCTTAGCTTTGCCTATGTACCACTAATAGTAGCAACAGTGCTCCTGATTGCTCATAACCAAGGCAACTTCAGCTACCGACAGCAATAGGAACAGGAGGAACGGATAGTGCCTCCTCAGGTGCTGGCTCATTGCTTTCAAGTGCCTCATAGATCTGCATCAATTCTCTTTCTGAGTGAGAGTTTCAACAATTGAGATACTCACTTTATTTCTGCTCTTGTTTTTGTAATTCATACCTCCCCATTTGCCAACATCCCATCTCTACCCACCCTCACCCACCCCAATTATGCTATAGTAACTGCTGGCCCTGAAACAAATCTGTGCAGGCTGTCAGGAACTGGTCTATCTATTCTTTGAGCATGGTTATTGCGCCACAGTTTGTGAACTCATTTCCACTGAGTTCTTTCTTACCAATTTGTTTGGCTGCAACCACTTTGAGATGTATTTGAAGATAGTTGTAACAGGACATTTGGTAAAAGGATTCTCCTGGCTGCTGTTAAGCCTCTTCTTTGTGGGCCAATACTGAGATTTGCGCCGACAGACAGTTCATGATCTGATTTACTGTCATTTGAGCCCAGTGTTGGCTTCTGTTATGGAGATTTGGATAAAGGCTTTTGTTTGACTCTCCCATAGAATAAGCAGAGTAGCTTAGATGAGAAAAAAAAAAGCCAAAACCAAAACATTTATCTAGATGTACATTTAAGGGCTTAATGCTCTCCATGTATTTAATAAGGAATATAAGAACATAATGTGGGGTGAGTAGTTTCTCTAGATGGTCAAGGCTGAGACTGATGAAATTAATATATTTAAGCACTTTACATCTGAATCTCTCAGGATAGTTACATGGGACAAGGTGCAGACAAGTCAAATACCTCTCGTCTCCTGTCTGGTATTTGATTTCTATATTCCCTCTCTGACAGAAACCTCATCTTGGTAACAGAGGAACCAAGCAAATTACATGTACTGTGGTGCACCTTTTCAGATAAGTTTAGATGCAGTTCATGGGATTCCTTCAATTATATCACTCCTTGATTTCTCACCTACCATTCTGGGTGTGATTAAACTCACTTAGTTTAGGTATCTAAAATCTAGAAGTCTAAATCTAAGCTAGTCACCCTAGCCTGAGGAATCACTGGGGAAATCCCCAGTAATCACTGGGGAAAAAATAGCCCCATTCCCCAGCCATTTCATCCTAAATACAAATGTGTATAACCAGATAAGGAAACAAATGTGTCTAAATCAGGCAAGATTAGCTGTCCTCTGGAGGATCTTATTTCTCTACACTGACTGACATTGAGAATGAGAATGACATTGAAATTTATTTACCATTTATGTGTCTGAAATTAATGGTGATGAATCCAGCACTAACACCTCAGTCAGAGAAAATCTGGTATCAATGTTTACCAAAGAAATAGTGGAGTTAGCAGCTTTTCTGTCAGAAAATAGATCTGAAATTTTAAGGACCACCAGACTCTTTGGACTCCTATCCCACCTGTGGGTTTCTGACTATCATCCTCCTCCTGTAGATTTTTGGTAGTGCAAATTCCATGCCCTAAAGATCATGAGGCTACAAACAACTACAACAAAAATGGTTTCAAAACAGCTTTGCTCTATTAGATCAAAACATTTATTGGCTAGATTTTTTATAAGGTGGAAAACTTATTTTTTGTTTCCTCATTTGGAGTAAATGCGTAAATCAGAAGCTACTGGTATTCTGTGGCAAGTGACAGTGTCTTCTTAAAGGCTTTTCTATTTAGAAAAAAAATTCTACATGGAAAGATCTTCTATTTCCTTGGTTAGTATTTTACCCAATAACTTATTGATTGCAGATGAAAAATGGCTGCCATATCCCCTAATTTCAGGGAGCATTCACAGCTAAGGCATTTTCAAACTACTTTAGTGGTTAGGTATCTACAAGAAGTAGAGAAAGTTTCACTTAAGCTGCAGAAATAAAAAAAATATTCAGTTAGAAATGTCAGTTAGATCAAAATAATGCAAATATATTTTGGCAAAATAAAAGTTTAACAGATTAATATATAAACTGACTCAGTTAATTTCAGATTCTCTTGTCCAATTTTCCTGCTTCTTTTTGTAATATAGGTCCTTCTTTGACAAAAATGACATTTTAAGGAGGAAAAAAATAATATGGCATTAAAAATGCCAAAATGAAATGCTATGGCATTTGGAAAATTAAGTATTAAATTGAAAATAGGTGTAAGTAACGTATTTTGAGTTGTAAAAATTCCTCTTTTTTGGCTAAAATTATTAATTTGAGTTGACAGTACTTTATAAAGAGAATTATCTGTTTGTAGAAAAAAAAGCAGTCAATTCAACAAGACCACTTCCTAGTGAATAGGCAGTTGCACTATTCTCCTTGTGATCCCTGGAGTTTCCCCACTTATGTCAGTGATTTCTACAGATTCCAGGCTCAACTACCTAACTTACCCATCTAATAGGAGTGCTTATATTTAACTCAGAGATGATACCATCTTTGGCAATAGTGTGCTTAAAATGGATGTAGCACTTCCTATAATTTCATTTATAGTTAGCTTTTTGTGAAATAAGAGAAACACTACTATTTCATTCCATCAATAGAGTTAAAAATATTCAGCCAAAGCATAAGTTAAAGTAATGCCAGTTTACTGACAATCTTGCATGCAATTTCTGCTGTAGGAAGTCAACCTTTGAAATGAATAATGGACCTTTCCACACTTATGTCTATAATGAAAACGTTGCTATTCTACTGGTAATAATTTTAAAATCTTCCTTTTAACAGTCACCATTTGGAAGGCTGGGCCAAATTTTTCTTTGTATTTCTTTAAATAACCCATTCTCCTTTCAATTCTCTGGGTGTTGGAGAATTCTAGGTGGAGGATGACATTTTGTTTTTCTCAATAGCTAATAGATTTTTATTCACATATTGTTCCTTTGAACTTTCAGGTCCTTGCCCTCACATTTTTAAATGACACTGTAATGGACTCATTTTCTCCTAGGTGAATTGGTCTGTTTCTTACATTGCTTGGTGCATTATAAGAATACAGCTCCTTCCTTGTAGCTACATACTATTTAACCTTCATAAAACTCTTAGTTGCCTTGTTTGTCTTAGCAAGAAAACTCATTACTTTCTCCCCATAAAAGATTAATGCGCTATCCGAGGGATACTGTAAGTGAGTTTATACTCAACATTAGATCTGAGGATGTTATGGACACTTATCTAGTTACAAGAGGATCATTGGATAACTTTGATCTTTAACAAAAGAGGCCCAGTTGAGATTTTAATTAGTACTTTTCTTTTGTGAATACTATATACTATTAATGCAGTAAATATCTGCAAGATAAAATTAATAGCTACCTGGGCTATTCTATTACACTTGAAAGGACAAAGCATGTGTTGTTTCCAGTATTTGCTCTCCATGGAGCAAGTTTTGATACAGATGCTATACCAATATCATTATATTTACACTAACAAATGTGTTCTGCTTTGCAGTTATGTTATGTAGACTCTGCTTATTAAACAAGGTCAAGAGTCATATAGCTATAAAATGGCTAAGGGTCTCTTCATAATAAAAAATGTTAACCAAAGATACAAGTTAATCTTAACCATTACAGTTATACAATAAGAACTTAAATAGAAGGAAAACTAACAGGAATCAAGATAAAAAGAGGTCAAATACTAAAAAGCAATGTGGAAACTCAGTCTTACCAGGCTAGACACTCACTTTATTCATTCAAAGAATTGGGTGGGAAGTTACCCTTCCTCCTCTAAGAGGCACCTTTAGAGAACATGTTCCTCTCAGGCACCGTTCTTTGAGAACAGTGACAATTTCCTCCAGGCATCACAGTTAGTTGTTAATTGCCAGTAAGGGATAAAGACAAAGGAAAGGCCACCTTTCTCCTCACCAGTTCTAGTAACAACCCAAATTAGTACTTAGACATTGCTGCCTAGTCCTCTCCCATCACACCAATGTGTAGCCTAAGACAACAATTGAAAAATGCTACATTTTTGAAGTTTTACAGCAACATGGGGAGATCGTGTATATTTTGCCAAACCAAAAATGAATTATTGTTTTATCTAATTTACAGAAGAATACAGAAAGATACCTGCACAGCTGTACCATATCCTATGAATCATGATGATTTTCAGTTATTCCCAGATTGAATATGTTCGCATTAGGTTAGAAGACTTGGTGACATTTGAGACCCTTGGAATTAGGCAGCAGCTAAAGTTGTTTTGGAATTGAAATTTTAGACTCAAGTACCTATATCCATTTATGATTCCATCCCTATACCTATAGTTAAATGAATTCTGCCACCATGACCCCAGATATTGGCAGGAGTCTGCTAATTTGACTTCAATGGGTAAAAGCTTTAGGCAAAAATAAATACCTGCTGTTGGTCAGAAATATGGAGAAAGGCAGAAGAAAGAGCTAAAATAAACATTTAGAGACAGGCTGTTAGGCATAACACCTACAGTGCTTCAGATTTAGATTCTCCAGTTGACAGCACTGGCTATAATTCTTTTCCAGCCTTGCTCAAAAGAGATATGGAGACTATAGATAACTCATTAAGAGTGGTTCAATGGAAATTAAATCACCTGTAGTCAACAAGATACCCAGGTTTAGTATCTTCACTGAATTAATAATTCTGTTGAAGGTAATACAAATTCCTTGTGTGGCTATCATTAATTTGAGAGGCGTAACTAATCCCATTCATTCCAAAAGGTATGTTTTTAAAGTTTTTGTAATTCTGCTAGCTTCTGTGGGACTATGCACCTGTTTAAAATAAGGCACATGCTTCTGTGCTTTGCAGGATTTGAGGTTTGGATTTAGTAAAAGCTAAAAGACTGACAATAATAATAACAATAAAACTGCTATAATTAAGACAGTGACACTAAGATGGTTACCGCTGTGGCTACACTGAGCGATATATACGGTAACATACAGCATAGTAACAGTAATTACACACTTCACTGGTTTTTATTGTAATGTATGCTATAGAGTAACTTAATTTCCATCTTGTGCATATTAACCCAAGATACATTTGCAGTGTTTACTACCTGGGTTGTTTTAACAGAAATGAGGATTATGTGTTTAATGTGCATGTAGAATAAAAATAACATTTGCATTACTTATATGGAACCAGGAGTTCTAACAAAGCTTTGCATCTCTTAACCACAGGACTTTAGAATATGAACTTATTAAAATAACCTGCTTTGAGATTTTATTCAAGTAAAATTTTTGCTTTACAGTCCTACAGCCCCAAGTTCCTAAAATATTGCTTTTGTTGTCAGACCCCTTCAGGCAAGAGCTCATTATGTTCAAAGTCTAATCAATGTATATAATTGCAAGGCAAACAATGCTGAGCTACAGTGTTGTCAAATTAAACCCAATTTCACATACTGTAACTAGTTAAGTACTTGAGTGCTTCAGCAATTTATGTTATGTGGGGCACCCAAGCAACTTGGCTGTGTTTAAGAGAATATCATTACACTAGCCCCTTTTTCCATCTGTAGGGTTTATAACTCAGCTGTTTTAATTCGCTTTGGGCTGAGAAAAGGTGGTATACAAGCTCTTCAAACAGATGCTGTAATTCTCCTTCCCTCACACCCTGCAAAATTAAAATACTGCTGGCTGGGCTGCTTTTGAATAGTTTTTCCTTATAGCATAGGAATCGATCCTGGTTGCCAGTTTGGGAGGTTTCATTCATACTTATCAAATGACAAAGTGCACACATTTTTCACAATATTGTCATCCAACTCAGCAATCCAGCTTAGCAGCTAAAGCAAGAATTAAGATGGTAAAACACATAAACAAAGCCCTTTGTTGATACCAATAGTGGTAGCTGAGTTTCCAGCTGACTTTTACCTAATGACAACTCAAAAAAAACCCCACCACCTGTCTGTCTTATTACTTCAGAATCTCTGCTTCAAGTTTCCTAAGCTGTTCATTTTGTACTTTCATAAGAATCTGGCTATGGGTTTGTGTCAGGTATTTATAGCATTGCCTTTGCTCTCAAACCTCTTCCCATTTCTGTGTGCTGATTGGAAAAAAGGGAATCAGACACTCCTAAAAAAGACTGTGGTATTTTTTCACATGCCACCTGATGACCAAAAAAAAATTTATTTTCTGTAATTGATGGTCAATAATTTTCTCTCACCTCTCTCCTCATTCAAGAAGCTGGTATTCTGGATAAATTTGACAAGTAACATACTTTTAATATTTTTTGTCATTGACATAGAATTTAAGGACAAAAGTGACCATTAGATATTGAAGTATTATATACAACTATATGAATTTCAACCATATGTATTTTAGTTTTCAACAGTCCCAGTGAAAAAGGCAGATCCCTGTCTTTTTTGATTCTTTTTCAGACTATTGCTTTCTGAGAACTATGAGGAGTCACTTCTTGTGTACTTGGTATTTACTTTTGAACATCTTATAATTGCTTCATTATAACTAATAGAGTAGTTTCTATACACATATTTACATGCAGCTGATGTGTAGCATGTCATCTGAAACTAAGACTTTTGTATACAAAGCTTACTTGGGTATAAAACGCTTTGACCTATACTTACATTGACTTAGAAGATTTTTTGTATATAGATCAAAAAGTCATTTTCTAAACCGATTTCCACTTTCCTCCTTTCTTTTAAACTATATTAGGGCTTATTTTGACAATTTTACCCACGTTGAGAAGATTTGAGAAGATTTGCAGTAATGTCATTGACATGATTGGACTTGTGGGATAGACAGAAAATCTTTTAGTTGATTTGTGATTTTGCACTTGAATCCATTAAATTTTAGGTTTATATTAGAAACAGGTTGTCCTCTCTTTGCCATAAAACAACATACAACCATTTAAGCATGTTTAATCTTAAATATGAGAAGAATTAATGCTGTTATGAATAATTATGTTCTTAAAGGGTCACAGTAGATTATGTATTTGTGTATATCCATTAAAATTTTAAAGCATGATTTTGATTTGGGTTTTATGCTACTAAATTAAATGATAATTCCCATCTTTTTCCCTTCCTTTCTTTCTCATCTTCATAAAGCTGATAGAAATCTGGATGTATTTATTCCAACATTTTTAAGGAAATATCTATTTTTATTCTGATTTGTCCTTCATGACAATGTCTTCCATCTTTTTTTCTACAGAAATACATCTTTCCCTGGTCCCAGAGCTGACTGATGAAGCTATGGGGTTGAGAACAATGTGGTTTCTGTGAAGCAGACCTAATTATTGCAGATATAAAATTGTACTGAGATTTTCAGGACCCAAATGGTTGGCCTTATAGACTGCTGCCCATGCCATGAAGTCATTCACCTTCAGATTCTTTAATACAGTATAGCACTGCACCAGGTGGGTACTCGGGTTTTGCTGAATTTGGGTGAGTCACACCTATAGTTTGCGAAAGATTTTTTATGTTGTGACATTCATCTCAATGTTAGCCTAATACAGAAAAAACAATGTTAGAGCTGCAAGCAGAAGACTGAGTCTCTGACTTGAGATTAAATTACTTGAACAAGAGGAGTAAAATTATTTGGGAGCAACATGAGTGGAGAAAACGAAGCTCATGGGAAGTGAAAAATATGGTCCAGAAATGTAAAAAGAAAAAAATTAGTTTTAAAATACATGTGTTTGGAATTGCTCAGCAGTGGTTCTGTGCAGTCCTGCCCTTCAGCACTAGGGGACATTAAAGCAAATCTGTACCACACAAGTCAAATCTACTTCAGTGGTCACAACTAGGAATGGGGAATGTTTTCCTCAATGTCTGGAAAAGACTGGATACACATGTCAATTCAGAGAATTACCTGCTTGTATAAAAAAATGTTCGTAAGGCCCAGTAGGGTTGGTGCAGGTTGACGGTGTGGTAATAGACTTATACTGACAGCAAATTTGATCCTTAAGATTCCAAATGCTAGGGATGAAGTAAACGACATATGGATATCTGACGTTTCAGAACTATCTGTTCTTTTTTCCTCTTTTATGTATCTGACATCTTATTCAGTCTCTATATGTCTTTCTTACTTTCCCTGTGTAGGCCAGTTCTGTAGTCTTACTTCACGCTCTCTTGCATTCTAGCCCAGTTTCTCCTGTGGAATTAACTAATCATATTTCTCTTTTGCTAGGGGTAAGGGCTTGTTCTCTGAGACTGCAATCTTGTAATTAAAGAAAGCTTACAATACCAGTGTCAATCACACTGCTCTGAAGGTGGCTAGCAATGACCTCAGTTTTGTTCCATTATACAGCATCTTTCAGACTATGATCAGGAAAGTAATACTTTAGGGACATGAATCTGACTCAACCTATAACTAGGGGTTTAAATGATGCTCAGACTTCTGCTCTTGAACCATTCTTTTCTGTGCTTTACAAGATAATAACCACATATGAAGAATGTATGAAAGACTTGATTTTCTATTTTTGCTCAAAACATTCTGACTAAAAATGCCCCCATTCTTAGCCTCATTTTATCACTTCATTTTTGGGTTTGCTTCTTCATGATGAATACAATATTTTTATGTTATTGAAGACATTTTAATTTTTTTCTATGTTTGTCTTCATTCATAACTCAGAAGCTACAATAACAGAAGCACAATAACAGAATTCATTATAAGATCTTCCTCAAATTTGTAATTATATTTCATTCTGCAATATTTCCAGATGACTCTCAACAGAAAGAGGAACACAGTGCAGCAGGTAATGTGGCCTAAGTTCATCCCACTTAACTTGAAACATAAAGCAACTTTGTAGTTATTAGACATATAAAAGCTTTTGATAATGGAGCAGTATATTTACATAGTGTGTTTAGAACTGATTGCAGTGTGGCACTTCCTATAAGAAGACTTTCAGCTGCACACAGCTTCATCTAGCACTAAAAACATCACTGCAAACATCCCCCCTTCGTTCTGCCCCCAGCTTTATATGTTGCACATGACATCATATGGTGTGGAATACCCCTTTAATCACCTGGGTCAGCTGTTTTGGCTGTGTCGCTTCTCAACTTCTTGTACATCCCCAGCTGACTCACTGATGGGGTGAGGTGAGGAGCATAAAAGGCCTTGATACTGTTTAAGTCCTGCTCAGCCACAAACAGCTCTGTATTATCCACACTTTTTTCAGCACTGTAGAACTCAGCAGAGGTCATTTTATATGTGTTTACAAATATATTTTTTCATTGACATGCAACCAAATCCACCATACATGGTGTATTTTACATGTGGTAGATATTTTCCCTTTTTTTTTTCTGTTTGTTTACCACTGTAGCTGGTTTTACCCAGGTCTCAGGTCTTCATTTCTTTAACTCATAGCCAATAAGCTATTCATGATGCTGAGATCCTCAATGTGAGCCAGTGTCACTCTTGTTACCATTCCAAGCCTATATTCTTCTACAGCAGGTCATTTGTGCCTACTGTTTAGGCCTTTGTTGTTATACTAGACCTGTGTTGCTGTACTTTACACCATTTTGTTTCAGTCATAACTATTTCATTCTGCTCAGTGTAAGTACCTGTAACTATATTAAAATTCCTACAATATAAACACTTACAATTCCTATATAAAAATTCTAGTTGCAGCATGCAAAGATAAGCACAAGTGAAAAAAAGAAGACACAAACAACTAAAAGAGAGATTCAAGCAGCCCCAAACATATTAAGACAAAAGTGATTCTCTTTAAAGCTGGCAATATTGTATCTACTGAGATAACTAGAGTTACAACAACTCCCCCACACTCATCACATAAGACATTATTTTAACTTGCACGTTCCTTTACTCTCATCCTTGTATGCAGTGAGACAAAAGAAGACATTAATGTCCTGTCTTTCAATATAGTGGGTACTTCTCCACCACTTCAAGTGAATTTTGTCTTCCAAAATGTTGATCTAGACTCACAAATCATACAAATCACAGTTAAGGAAATTTTATTCAATAATTCATCACCTAACTACTGCATTTTTCAGACATGGGTACAGTGGGATTTTAGCATGGTGAAAAGATGACTAAGGTAGGTAAATCCAAAACTTGCAAGTGTGCAAAACAAAGCGGGAATTTGTTATGTTGGGGATAAAGACAGTCTAGTCACGTTAGCATGATGCTTATATGAAACCATTATCTCTGTGTTGTTTCTGGGGTGTCTGGATTGACTTCAGTTATGATGCAGCTGTGATTTGTGTCTCACTGAGAGTCTTAAATCCATTCTCCACAGCACACAGTATTTGAAAAGATTGCTTGTGAATGTATATTTTTTCTGTATTGTATCAATTTCTTACCAGACACATTTATCTTGTAATTTGCTCTATCAACTCAATTCTCTCCAAACACAATACAGGTATAAGTGGAGACATGACTTTTTAAGGGAAGAGATATGAAATTATTTTCCTTTTGGAATATCATATAAAGATGGAATATAAACTTGTCTGTCATAGATAGCTAGCCTAGATGGACTAGATATCTTTTTAGAACCCTTCAGAGACATTTATATTCTCCATTAACTATATGGGAAGCCATAGTTTTTGCTTTAGAATAAAAGGCCTATTAGTCCCCTTTTAGACATAGTGAATATCATCCATGGATTTTTCTACTTAAGTGTAAAATATTACCTGATTCACAGGTTGAATTTTTGACTTTATGATAAAAATGCTTTCCATGTTTACACTTCATGTTGACATTATCTTTAGATTTTTAGATACTTTCCAGTGCTTTTAGGATAAACATAAAATAATTAAAAAAAAATTAATGTTTTTAGAAGTCAGCAAAGTCCAAATATTCTGGAGGACCATTTGATATGAGCAGAAATTTCAGTGTTATAGCATAAGACATCAACACAAAGGAACAAAATCTAGCTTAAATCCTTCTATATTTAATTACTGTTTGAAGAAATATGCTAAGTATTTTTGGTAAATATTAATTACTTCAGTGATGGAAATTATTACATTTACAAAATTTGTTAATGACAAAGTGAGAATAGCTTAAGATAGACGGAGCACAGGAATAACATTAAAATTATCTTAATCAACTTGAGAACTGTTTCAAAATTGACAAAATGAAATTCAACAAAAAGCTAATGTGAAATACCTTGTGAAATCAATTACACACATACAAAATAAAGAGTAGCTGACTAGGCAATACCACTGCAGAAAAGCACCAGGGAGCTGAAATGGACTGCAAACTGAATACAACATCAACAGATGCTGCAGAAAGGGCAAATCTCTTTCTGCAATATAGGACCAGTAATGTTGAAGGAAGACAACCAGGTAATTATTGCTCACTATCTAGTGCTAGGGGAGGATGCACCTAGGGTACTATGTCCATTTCAAGAAGATGAAGATAAATTGGAGAGAATCCAAAGGAGGCATACAAGAATGATTAGAGGCTGCAAAACATCACCTCTGAGGAAATGTTCTAAATAATTAGATTTGCTTATTCTAGAAAAGAGAAAATGGATGTAAAAAAAGAGAAGATGACTGCAAGAGAGGCATGTGAGAACTGTGGTTAAATATGCAAAAAGTTGCAGTGATTGATCTCCAAGTCTACTTGGTTTGTGATACAAAAGCTATTTTGCCTAATTCTTGAGGGAATGAGTCAGAAAATGTATTTTGGATAGACACTACAAAATGCTTTTTGACCCCATGCACCAGTACAGGCTAGGGATCAACCCACTGGAGAACAGCTCAGTGGAGTCCTGGTGGATAATAAACTAAACATGAGCCAGTATTGTGCCCCTGTGACCGAGAAGGCCAATGGCATCCTGAGAGGCATGAAGAAGAGTGTAGCCAGCAGGTTAAGGGAGGTTCTTCACCCACTCTGCACTGGTGAGGCTTCATCTGGGGTCCTGTGTTCAGTTCTGGGCTCTCCAGCTCATGAGGGACAGGAAACTTCTGGAGAGAGGAAAGTGCAGGGCCACCAAGATGATCAAAAGACAGGAAAGGCTGTAGAATCTCTGGCTATTCATCCTGGCGAAGGGAAGACTAAGGGGAATCTCATTAATACTTTGAATGCTGAATGTCAGGAGGATGGGATGACTTTTTTTTCTGTAGTATCCAGTGACAGGACAAGCGGTAATGGACAAAAACTGGAACACAAAAAGTTCCTCTTAAATATAAGGAAAAACTACTTTGCTGTGAGGATGAGCACAGGCTGCCCAGGGAAGGTGTGAAGTCTTCTTTTCTGGAGGTTTTCCAAACTTACTTGGATATCCCCCTGTGTGACCTGATGTAGATGAACGTTATTTAGCAGGAGGGTGATCTTTAAAGATCCCTATAATTCTATGATTCTGTGATTTTATGATTTTTAATATTGTAATTAATTTTACTGTTTAATAGTTTTTGATAATTTAATTTTTTTTCTTTTATTTGTTTATTTTCTTTTGCCCATTCTCTGGAACACAACAGCAAATAACAATTCCTTCAGGAAAGAAATTCTTTTTGCTCTATTCCACTACAAAAATGAGGTGAAAGTTTCAAAAGCTTGAGCAGTTTAGAGATGACATGCATAGGATATTGATGGCAATACTAAAACATAAAATCTCAGAAGGGCTGAGTTTGGAAGGGAAATTTGAAGAACATGAAGTCCCACCTCTCTGCTCAATAAGGGCCAACCNTATAAGGAAAAACTACTTTGCTGTGAGGATGAGCACAGGCTGCCCAGGGAAGGTGTGAAGTCTTCTTTTCTGGAGGTTTTCCAAACTTACTTGGATATCCCCCTGTGTGACCTGATGTAGATGAACGTTATTTAGCAGGAGGGTGATCTTTAAAGATCCCTATAATTCTATGATTCTGTGATTTTATGATTTTTAATATTGTAATTAATTTTACTGTTTAATAGTTTTTGATAATTTAATTTTTTTTCTTTTATTTGTTTATTTTCTTTTGCCCATTCTCTGGAACACAACAGCAAATAACAATTCCTTCAGGAAAGAAATTCTTTTTGCTCTATTCCACTACAAAAATGAGGTGAAAGTTTCAAAAGCTTGAGCAGTTTAGAGATGACATGCATAGGATATTGATGGCAATACTAAAACATAAAATCTCAGAAGGGCTGAGTTTGGAAGGGAAATTTGAAGAACATGAAGTCCCACCTCTCTGCTCAATAAGGGCCAACCACAGCCAGTTGCCCAGGACCACATCCAGACAGCATTTAGATGCCTCTAAGAGGGCAACTCTACAACTTCTTTGGGCAACCTGTGCTACTGCTTGGTCATCCTAACAGGACAAAAGTGTTTCCTAGTGTTCAGAGGGAACTTTCCATGCTTCAGTTTGTGCTCATTGTCCTTGTCCTGTCACTAGGCACCACTGAAAAGAGCCTAGTTGATTATTCTCACAATCCTTCCTTCAGGAATTTGTATACATTGCTAAGATCTCCCCTAAGACTTCTCCTCTCTAGGCTCAACAGCCCCAACTCTCTCAGCCTTTTGTCATAGAGGACATAATCCAGTTCCCAGATGTTATATTAGTTTTCAATCTACATGAAATAGAAAATAGAACAGAACAGAGTGGAACAAAATATAATTTAAAAATCAATAAAGTTAGGCTGTTTGTAATTTGGAAGTGATTTAAGGAAATGCATCCGAACTACAAACAAAGCTTCCTGAAGGAAATATGTCTGACTATAATTGAGCTTGTTTATTGGACTGGTAAAACTTTTGACCTCTCTCATCTGCTTTGAATGGACACCTTTCTTCTTTTGCATGAGTGTAGGGTTAACTTCTAAGAATCCAGCAGCAAAAGTGAAAGATGAAGAGATACAGACCCCTCAAGGCCAAAGCCAGCACATTTGTGAATCCAAGAGTTTTTAGATCTTGTATTTCCTGCTCAAGCTGAAAACAAAGGGAGAGCCGTATCTGAAACAAAAGCTTAATAATTTGGTCTTCTAGATTAAATTTATCTTTAGTTAGATTAAGTAATATATTTGATACATTTGGAAAGATTTGCAGAGTTTCTCTATAGAGAATGGATAGTGAAGGAGGGATGGAAAATGAGCACATGAATAGCCTTGGCAATTAAAATATTACTTTTATCCTCAAAGGTTAGTCCATATCAAAATGTTATGACTCATCAGGGTAGAGCACTCTTCTACACTCCTGAGTCTGTTAAACACTCCTAGTTTTAGAAAGCACTAAATGTGCCTAACTTCATCCATTTAGCATGTACTTAAAAACCAGATTGCTTACTAGAAAACGTTTCTGTTTGGCTTCTGAAACACACAGTCTCTATGCTCAGATATCCATCAGTGCTCTCAGAGAGGTCAAAATCAATGCTTCCTTTGACTGTAAGCATTCAGCTGTGCCTACCTTACTTTACTTCACCTAGTATCTCAATATGAAGAGGCATCTACCCATGTTCAGTCTGATTAGTGCTTAATGACACTCTATGTGAGAAAACACATTTTGTGTGTGGCAGATGTTTTCCAAAATATAGGAAAACCAAAGCATAGAAGGTGTTTACATCAATATCAAAACATATTATCTACCATCTATCTGCTCTCATGTTTTTTTCAAGACAAAAACCTATTTTTGATTCTTGATTAGAGCCTTGAGGGCATAATGGGTCTTACTGATCTCCAACCAGTCTCAACTGGAAACTTCCCAACCTGTGCCTATGGACTCAAGGGCTCCCTTTCAGCTCAACCCTGGTCTCCTCTTTCTCCTGCCTGGAGTCCCTGGATGGGCTCACTGGGATGGATATGCCACTTAGGATAGCCTCACAAGTTTTCACTAGTTATGCATTTTTCTTGTGATAGATGCCAGCACAAAATATAGGACATAAATCTGATATGCTTCCTTTTAGCTTTTTACCTCATAAATCCTATGCTAGACACCTTTCACTGTCAAGAAAAACCACAGATTTGCGTTGGGTCTCCCCCAGGATACTTTGAACTGTCTCTTCCCTTGATTGTACAAGGTAGTTTTGCTTGTGAGCTGAATTTTTTCTAGTGAGCCTCACAGAGTAATAGCTTTGTTAGGAACCAATTTTTTTTCTCATGCACAATGGGATATTCAGCTTGCTCGAGAAGTCGTCCAGATTTACGCAAACAACAAATTACAGGAATATCTTCACTTCTACATAATAATTGCAAATCATCTGTGCCTCTGCCAATATTCAACTGCAATGACCGGTTCTACCAGCAGTCTTCTAACAGAATAGTCACTCTCATTACTGTTGTAAAATAGTTGTTGCCATAACCAACTGGGAACCTCTATGATTAGCAGTGTATATCCCAAAACATGTGCAATGTATATCCCAAAACATGCGCAAAACCTCCAGTAATGTGCCCTCGTGGCCAAGAATGCTAATGGCATCCTGCGATGAATTAAGAAGAGTGTGACCAACAGGTCAAGGGAGGTTCTTCTCTACTCTCCCCTGGTGAGGCCTCATCTGGAGTACTGTGTCCAGTTCTGGGCTCCTCAGTTCAAGAGAGACAGAGAACTGCTGGAGAGGGTCCAGCGCAGGGTCAACAAGATGATCAGGGGACTGGAACAATCCTGGAACAATCCTGAAGAGGATGCTTGTGGAACATTCCTATAAGTGTGCCTTTTTATTACTTTGTGACTAGTTTTAAACCTCATTCAGAACTTCAATAATGTACCTGTAATAAAAACTAAAAAACCCCAATATACATTTTTGCTTAATATATGCTGCATGGTTCAGATAAGAAACAAATTATGTTGCTTAGAATCATCCAAGCTGCTGTTATTATGTATGTGTTACATCATGTATTTCTGATACACAGGTTCTCAGAGATAAAAAAAAACCCTTTTGGAGCCTCAGGTGAGCAGACTTTTCATAATCAGCTCAAATTTGGAGTTAGTTTCTGAAGTGAAATACATGTATTTAACTGATACTAGGCTGATGAAGTTTAGAATTTGGTCTAAAATTAAATGATAAGATTATTTTAATTTATTGGTAATTTTCAACATTGTCTTTGATAAAGAAGTAGCTGTAATTATAGGTTATAGCTATAACTATTATAGGTAACAGCCTACTTGGTTCCCTGTATTTGCCTTGAAAGACAGTAATTTGGTCCAATTTTTACCAATCTAGTGACTTCTGCTGTGTGTGTGAGGTCCAATCTGAGAAATTAGGGTCAAGTTTAGATTTGTTGCACCTGTCTAGAATAGATGGCTATGTCTGTGCAAGTCAATCTGTGTCTCTTACTGTCAATGGAGAGATGGAAATATATTTAGGACACAACTCATTTGACCAAATGCAGACATCTCCTTTAGTAGCAATACTTAATTATCACTATTGATTAAAAGAGGAAGCTGGTGTGACTAATTTAGATAGGAACATCTACATTTGGTCAGGTAAGTCACATTTAGGGTTAGAAAGAGAAAGGAAACTTTATATAATCCTAGAAGAACTCATTTTTCCTTTGTTGAATGAGAAAAAAAAAAGGAATTAAAGTTTTAGAAAATGTACATGTTTTAGGGAAAAGAAAACCAATGATCACAAAAATGACTTGAGTATTACCCTTTTGACATTTCCTTTTTTTTTTTTTTTTAAAAAAAAGGCCAAGGTAATATCTTTTAAAGATAAATAATCTTTTAAAGACAATTTGACCTTGGTCCATACATGGAAACAGCAAAAACTAGAAAACAGAGGGAGTTGAATATTCTGGATATTAGCCATTTCTAATATTAAAGTAATTTTTCTTTTGCTGGCAACTTCACAGGTTGTGCTTCTAGAGTTGTGGCGAATATTAAATTCCGTTTCAATCTGAACAAGTTTCTGCTTATGCAAAAGGATTACTCCAGCGTTACTCTGGGAAGTAGATTGCCGTGAAAACGAAATAACTATTTTTGGTAATAACAGAATTTCCAATCGGCTTTGCACATTCAAACCACTGCACTACCAGCTTCACAAATGAAAATTCAAACATCCGAAAACAATATGCAAAGTTATAGCTGCATAATCTTTACAAATAAGGTATTAGCAAGCAGTGCCACCTAAAATTCAGACAGTGAGGAAGAATAACTCTCTTCGGTCAATGAGTAATTGATATATTTGTTGCTCAGGGGTTCCTATTGGAAACTACATTTCTGTGGAGAAAACCCCAGCAGATGTGGGCTGCACTATGTCCTCCTACCCAGTCCTAGCACTCAGTCACATCTGTATATCACAAAACTATCGGTATTGGGGCATTTTGGTTTTCTGTTGAGTATTTCGTTTTTCTTGTGGCTCTGACATACTCATTTTCTGTTCTCTGCTTTTCTCTCTCTTTCAGTTCAAAGGGACAAAAAAGAAATTAAAAAGTTATGTCAGAGCTCATCAAAGTAGCACTTCTGCAGCATAATGTTGTGTGTCTTGTGCCGTTACAAGGGTGCAGATAAGAAACTGAAGGCAGGGTTGGCTAAATTCTGTAGAAGAATGTCACTATTGGAGAAAAACAAGAATGATGTGATACACTTCTATACTGTTGATTTGGAATGAATATCATGGTCATCTTGTCAGTCTGGTTTCTTGGAAATGACTGATTTCAGAAGGGATCTGAAGACTGCACTAACATGCACAACAAATTGAGCATTTGCAGAAATAGACCTTTGAAGTGAAAGCAGGAACAAGTCAGTGTGACAAAGATGTCTGTGAGTTGCCTTCAAGGGATGATATTATTATTTCAAAGCTGTTTCGAGGTCCTTCTAGTCTGGGATGGTTCCACTGTGCTTGGAGCCTTTCCTGAATATTCTCCCTAATCTTCATTTCACCCATTAACTGCAAGATTGCAAAGAACAAAGCAGTGATGCAGTTGGAGTGGTTATAAGAAATGGTTCAGACAGTTAACATGTATCAACAAGAGCAAGGAAAAGGGCAACTAGAAGAGAAAGCATGAGTGACAGGAACCCTTTGGGGCTGTTGTGCCAGCAGGTGTATCACTCCTGACTACTTAGGCTTTCTGTAGGCCATAGCAGTTGCTGGAAGTGGAAGGTAAAATAATCCGGAATATTTGCTCCTTTATGAGGCTGCCTTATCCCAGAAAAATGCAAGCAATGGGAACTCCTGTTGCACCACATTTTCTTTAGCTTTCTCTATTGAGTACCACTTCAAGTAAAAATAGAGATGAGAAAATTAATGAGGTAACTAAACCCCTCAGGCCAGAAACAGTGGCAATGGGGAAGTTAAACAGGAAATGGAAACAAAATGCATATTTTATTACAGAAGAATTCACATTTTTATATTAAAAAGTGAATATACAACAAATATACACTATACATAACAACAAACAAACAAACAAACACACACACACATACAAACATTTTAAAAAAGACAACCATAAGGTAACTTTATTTCTCAAAATAGCCTAGGCTGGAGCACTCACATTTGGGAGTAATTTTAAATTTAGTTACAAAGAGGTGACCAACTGTGAAACTAATTAAAGAAATTTGAAGAGCACTGACACTTGTGTGAAAATGAAATGAGTGACATTGTCAGAGTGGACAAAACCACTTAGGTGATCTGATTTACCTGAGTAGAAGAACCAGAGTCTTCATTCTGTGTGGGTGAAGATCCATTATGCTTGATAAAAGACCAGAGAGAGGATGATATTTTAAACAAAAACACACACACAAATGAACCTAGGAAGTTTTAGAGCAGGCTCCTGACAAAGAAATTAGAATTTGCCAAGAAAAAATATGCTACCACTGACTCCATGTAGGACAGATAAGACTATAGCAGTGCTAATATTCTGCAAGGGAACCTAATATACTGTAGAAAAAGAAAAAATAAGGTAAAATATGTAAAAAATGTGGAAAAGCATTCAGAGTTCAAAGTCAGAAACCCCACTAAATGACATATCAAGATGCAATGCACCTAAGATAAAAAAACACTATAAATTGCAACAACACTAAAAAGTTTGCAAATGGAGGCAGAGTTTGCACAGTATGTACAAAGAGGGTGCCAGTAATATCATTATTTTGTATGTTTGTTTCAAATCAAGAACAGACAAAAGTGCAGAAGAAAATGTCTAAGTTCTCAACAAAAGAGTGAATGCATCATTTGTTAATTCTAAGTTGAACAAGGGGCAGATAGCTATATTCTATAACCCTGTGCATGGTAGAGCAGTAGATAGCTGTGTTCTGTGCAACCTTTCACCTGTTCTGGTGTTGACAAATGTATCTGCGACATTGGTCAGTGTTATTGGAATGCAATTGTCCTCCCTTCCTTTACAGTAGTAGACCTTAGGATACATAAGCAGAGTCAAAATGCCATTAGAAACTGCCTCTGTCATTAAGCAAAAAGCCACAAGCTTCATGATTAAAATTTGCCATTTAGGGTACTTACTCTCCATAGGGAACATGAAGACTAAATACATGGGTAAATAATGCATTGGAAAGGATAAGAGTCACACTTACACGGTGTGTGTATATGTGTGTGCATATATGCTCATTTCCAAGTGGAAACAAGTAAAGCCTCTGGTCTCATCAGGGAATGAATTGACTGGGAATTCAGGGGATCAAAGCAATTGAAGATGAGTTAATTTCTAAGAAATAAAAAACTCTCAGTAGGATCAGTAATAAAACTGGCAGAACTTAAATGTCCCAGAGTTAATGAGTTTAAGATCTGACAACATGAGTGCATTTAATAGTAGTAAAAAAAAGAAAATTATATAGCCTTTCCTGTTCTGTATATACATTCAATATAACAACATGAATTTGCTCGGTTCACATTTAACATTCCCATTGGGAGACGCTGTCTCTGCTTGTTGTTTTATTACACAAGTTGTAACTCTTCCTCAAATCCAAATTCACCTACTACATAAGCAGTTTAAAAGCAAATATGCCAGCAGATAAGAGTTTTAGAGAGCTTTAAATACCTTCCCCAGCTGGTACAAGAACAGGTTGCTCTTCATGAGATGTATGTGTGTATCAAGCATGCAGAGGGCAGGACAGGGAACATCCTAGCTTCTTCGCAGCTTTTATGACCTTTGCTCTTCCAAGTGATATGTTATACAATTAAGCATGGTTTATAGGTGTATTTAAGCCTGCTCTGAAGCTTTCTCTTAATCTTCTGGCATAGACTTGTTTACAGCTTCTTCAAACTGCAGATTGTATTGTATTAAGAACCTGAAGTGTTTCAAAAGAGGAAATACATTTTTTATAGGATGGTGTGGCTGTACAAATGAAGTTTTGAAGAAAACACAACTGTTGGCTCTGAGATCTCTGCAATGGCTGAGGTGCTGTCCTAGTACAAAATAACCAAGACTGTAAATCCTTTAGGGATGGAAATAATGTGCAGCTAAGCAGGCAAGCTGGAAAGTAATCAAAGATTGGTCTTCAGCTTGGAAAAAGGGCTGGTTGAGAAAGAGATCTGGGACTGAAGTTATTAAGTTTATGAACAGCATAAACAAGATCAGCTATTCACTCTCTCTTCCATGACAACGCAAGAGAGAACTGGACATTAAAACAAGAAAGCAAGTGACAGGTTCAAGGCAGTCTTCAAGTGAATGTAGAGATGTAGCAGAAATTCCTGTCACGGGATGTTAAAATTTTACACATTTTCAAGGCACAGTTGGATGAATTCATATGGGAGGAATTCATTATGAAGAAATCACCTCTGGTTTAGAAAATCTTTGAGCTAAAAATGATCTCTGGAAGAATACTGTGGTAATGTATCACATGCTTCTGCTCTCTTGTCTTCTGTTTTTGTTTCAGACATCTAGTTATGATTACTACTGAAGAGGAACTTCTGGGCCAGGTAGACCTTTAGTCTGAGGCAAAGTGGATATTCTGTGTATTGTTTTTGATATCTGCAGATAGATGGCAAATAAGACTGAAGTCTTAATAATTTCATTTCTCCACCATGCAATTAAAAAAACCACAGGGTAGGGGGGGTTGGAGGGAAAGGGAAACACTCACTATGTTGTGTAGTTGAGGACATCTAAGCTATTTGTTTATACTCTCCTTATAGTCAGTGCAGATCTAGTCAATATAGAGTTTAAGCTGTGATATATTTGGTCAATCGTTGCCTGTTTTAGGAGGAGATGTGTTCCAAATTCGATGGATTGACTAGCCCTGAGCTGATGGAAGCTAAGTGATACATTCAGGCACAGAAACTTGTAGGTGACTCAATCAGTCAATTGAACCTGGAGACCTGATTGACTGCAAAATGAAAAGAGAAGTATGTTTAACATAAATAAGTTTACTTGGTAGCATGACTATGTAAAGTTGTGCAAAAAATAGAGTATGCAATTTTGCTCAAGAGAACAAAAAGTCTAATTGCACAGATGTCTGTCTTCTCCCACAGACATCCAGAGCTATGGCAGTAAGAATAAAATCTAATTGGGTCTTAATTCTGAAAGCACAGGACTTGTTACTATAATATGAGGTAGCTTGAGTATAAATAGTTAGGACACTTTGAGTGGGAAGAAAGAGGAGTAATAATAATAATAAACAGTCTAATGTACTTGAATAAAGAAGAGAACTTTGGCTTTGTTATGTCTGTAACTTTAGGAGTATAATGTAACAGTTGATGAAAAGCAATTACTAGCTGGAAAAAAGAGCCTGGTGATTATTTTGCTTCCTGAGGATCGAGAACACAAAGACTAAGTTGCAGCTATCTGAAAACTGTGTGAAATTCCACTGTTAAGGATTTTTCACTCAATAGACAGATGGATTTGACTACACTGTTTTGCAGAGGCTTACATTGCACATGGTCGATCACACTGAATCCAGACACTGCAAGCAACTTTTCTTCCTCTTCGGCGCTACAGAGCAACACTTTCAAGTCTATGGAGCCACACACTCTCCAAAACCTTTTTCCTTAGGAAGCATATCCATCACATATACTTCACTTACAAATGGGCAGGTAAACAGAGTTATTACAACCTATTTTATGCAAATTAAAATATAAGTAAAAATAAAAAATATTCCAGGTAATAGGCATCTCTTGAAAAATTGAAGATGGACAAAGGCCATCTTTTACTGTGGGTAATCTAGGCTAAAAAAGGGACATCCAAAACTAAAATAAAAGGGATTTTCTTAGCTTATTAAGTGTTACCTATCTGAACGTTCTCAAAAATGAGGAGTGTTAATTTGTGATGATTCCTTTTAATGGGAGAAATAAAGCTATTTTGTGAATGATATTTTTCCCTTGAAAATTAAAGATAATTTGCTTCAAAAATTCAGGTCTTTAAGAATATGCTAAAACAAAAGATAAAATATAATCTCTTTTCAGGTATTCTGTGGGTGTACAGATTAAGGGGTTTTGCTTAGAAAGACCACAAAACTGGATTTGCAAACCAGGAAAGGATATGTTCTATTCATCTGCCAATGTGATAATAGGCCTAAGCCTATGTGGCCTTATCATCCCAAAGGACTGTTTGGCCATCAGTTACATCTGTGTACTTAGTAAACGAAAGTAAATGATTCCATGCTAAATTAACATATTTTTCTGAGAATAAAATTTAGCCAATTGTTTTAGCAACAAAAACCAGAGTTTGTAAACAAGAAGATAGATTGAAGCCATATTAGCATGAATTTTTCCACATCCTTTTCCAGAAAAAAAAAATCTTTTAAACATAATTCTATCCTAGTCTTTTCTGTTAAAGATAACACTGCAAAGTCCAGCTGATGTCAGTTCTTTTTTTTTTAGTTTATTGTCTTTTGGCGTCACTGCTAATTTTCTGATCTCAGAATCTTTCATTCCACAGTTTCTTACTAACCTCATGACAGCTTTCAACCCTGTATTTGCATACAAATATATGATTTGGAGTTCTTATCACATTAGACATAGATGTCATGCTCACAATTGTTTTATGTTATTATCTACTACTCATATGGGGATGCTTAATACAACAGGAGTGCCCTGTCATCCCCAGAAGCATTACATTAGTTGCACTCATGGTAAAGGAAAGTAATACCTGCTCTATTCAGTTAGAAACTCCTTAATGTAACTTTCCATGAGAATATAGTCCTACTGGGTATTGATACTGCTGTGAGGCATTCAAAATATTTTAATATTATGCACAAGCATAGCCTCCCACCACCACTGCCTTCATTGCCCTTACATAAGTCTGTAAAGGGACCATTAAAAATCCATTAAGCTTGTTAGTTTGCACAGCTTTCAGGGAATCTTGCTGCAAGTTTTGCTATTTCAACACTTACAGGCTTCTGTTAAACACAGCAATCTTTGAGCTATAAGGCTTTACTGGAATGGCCTATTAAGTGAGACTTTTCTAGGGGGGATTATGTCTGGGAGAAGGAGGGGAGATCAGAGTTGTAATTATACAAATGGGTTTTGCTTTCTGTATTTTGTTTTTAAAGTGATTTCTGTTATCTCAAGAAGCCCGAAAGCAAAACGTTAAAGAGTAAATGGATGGTGTAATGATTAAAGTATTTATAAGGGATTCAGGAAACTGGTTTCAAGTATCTGACTTTAGATTTCAGAAAAAGAAAAAAAATCACTTAAGAATTGGTCTGGAAGTGCTGAATATCTAAAAAGTTATGTCTATTTAAATCCAGTAGCTGTCAGGATCTCTTAGATCAGACATTTTTCACTTCTGTAATATCCAGTTAATAATACTTCCTTTTATCCTTCTATCTGTTTGGGTATTAAACTTTTTTAGGGTTGGAGCAGACACATTTATGACCTCTAGTTTCTCATATAATTCTAAAAGAAATTACTAATAAGAAAAAATATGCCTGTCTGAAAGATCTTTTCACTTGCTTCATTGATATTCACAGAGAAAACTGTCTTTAAAAAATGATTGGATACTCATTTCAACAGCATGTGCAGCTATATTTGTTCTCTGGCCATTTAGTCTTGCATTTTTACATGAGTTTTTTTCATTGGCAATCACTGCTCTTGCATTGTGAAGGGAGATTCATAAAGACTCATTGCAAGCTATTGTGAGGATAGATTGGTGCCTCCATATGAGGTCTAGCATTTGAATTGTTTGTTATTTCTGGGAAGGCATCAAATTCCTGAGATGACATCAAGCTGCTGCTTATGGGAATATGTGGTACTTGACTGGAATTGTAAGGTTTCACTTTTTGTTTGGAAAGTAGTATCTATATTTAGTACTAGTGAAAATCTGGTTAATGTTTTCCAACTTTAAAATAAAAAAAATATCTGATGTTCTCAAATAGATGGATACTGTGTGTTGCAAAAACACTAGAGATTTGGTGTGAATTCAGTCCTGGGTTCAGGAAGATACGCTTTATTCTCCTTGTGTCTTCAATCCATTCAGGTTTGGCTGAATTGTAAGCTGCCAAAAATCACTATTCCCCATCTGTGCTTTCCTCACCAGAGGCTGTCTGCTAAGATCCATCAGCATCCTATCACTCCTGCCCATGCACCAACCTAGCATCTCATTTAAGCATGCCACAAAGATGAAGCTCCAGATGGGATCATGCAAAGTTGATTCCTTTCCGGTTGCTCTCTCCTTGTTTAAACAATACTGTGAGTTTGTACGAAAGCGAGATGGGGCTGATAATTACAAGAGCATAAGTTCAAATTTTACCTTTTTTTTCATTAAATTGTTTCGCTTAAATTTGTGCCTTTGTCACTTCTTATTATACCTCACCTAAAATTTACGCAATCTGGAAAGTGATTTCTAATGTGGAGCAGCCAGGATGAAGCAATCCTGTTCTGTCAAAAGAATCTGCCAAGTCTTCACATGACAAGTCTTGAGTACTTTACTGTGTTTTCTATGCAATGAGATTACTTGTGCGTATATACCCTCAAGTGCAAATTTCAAACCTTCAAGTTTGATCATCTTATTAAAAGGAACTTTTTTTCCTAAGGCGCAAAAGGCAGGCAGTGATTTATTATCTTTTCACATGCAATTGCTTGTAGGCAATTCAGAGACCTGAAGAACATCTAAAAGAAGACAAATTTGTGCTTGCAACTTTAATTTTCACATGTAATGAGTGACGATTTCTTGATGGTGCAAATGTAGTGGCATTGATTGGAAGCCTTACCTAAAATGCTGTATACTCTAGATCTCCCTAGGCCTGCAACTGATTTTGCATGTAATTCATTGCTTTGACTAGTGTCCTCTGCAAAGGAAGTGTGTATATATCGCCAAGTAACAATATTTTTGTAGCAGCTCAGCCAACCAACAGACATAGTCTGTTTCGCTGAAGTGAGGCTGAAAGAACAAAAAGAACTTGGAGGCAGTAGGTAGTAGAGGAAAATATCTACAGGTTCAAGGGAATACACAAAATGACTCAGGAATAATTTCCATCCTTTCTCTTCCAGACGTCCATGAATATAATTACTGCTTGCATGTGAACTTGTATCTTACACGCTATGCAGTAAAAAGGAAGGAATCTTTATTTATTGGAGTGTTCTTATTTCCTATAGCATTCTGTGGTGCACTACACTGTACTGGAAACCTGATGGATCTGAGAATCTGTGGTAATGGAAGCTGATGGTGATGGATATTAGCAAAACCAAGAACCCCAGGACTGATCAGAAGAGGGTGCTGTTATTCTGGGATGGTCTTGTGACATCCATGCCAGAACAGAGTCAATGCCTCAGCGAGATTCTGGAGGATGCTGCCTTACAGCACAGATGTGATATTAAGGACTTGGCTATCAGTGGTGGTAATTAAGAGACAATAGCACTTTTCACAGTGAGACAAAGATTTCCTGCATAAACCTGCATTTGGCCACTTGTGTTCTGCAGATAGAATCTCCCCTACCAAACCAAATTACGGAATTCCTTTTTTTCCTACCCTGCAGCAAACTACTGTGTACTGCTGCTCTACACTACTGAACAGCTGTTCTTGTTCATCCTACAGGCAATTGCATGTGAAAAGATAATAAATCACTACTTTCCTAATCTCAGGAACACGTATGCGTATTTCAGTCATAGGAACCATGCTGGGTGAATCCATGCTGCTAAATAAAAGATCGCAAGGGAGTAAAGACAGTCTCTGACCCCTGGTGATTTATGTTGCTAATTGTTTTAACTCTTACCAAGAAGTCAAAATGTCTTTGCAGACTCGAGACTGCTCCTTAAAGGCAATAAGGATGAAACTGCATCAGGTTTGATGCTCTCCACCCGACATTGTGCTTCAGTACTGTCCCTACAGCCTTTGCACTGTCAAATATCCACTGTCACAAAATGTCCTACAGGTAACTTTTACTTTTGTGCAATAAAAGTATTGTGCTGCTGGGCCGAAACAGACCTCACGTTATTTCTGACATTTTGTACTGAAGCACACATACATTCTTTATTATATTTTAAGGATACACAAGCATCACTGAGGCCCAGAGATGGCCCATGGACCAAAGCTATATAGTGTAGACATGGCTGGTCTGCTCAAGAATAAGTGAATCCCGAGCAGTGGAGCATTGAGTCAGTCTAGTACTGTTCTGTGACAGTATAGCTGCATCTATCCATTGTTTACTTCTATAACAAGAAGTAAAACTGCCCACAGACTGGGGTCACGGTCACTCTGTAACAATAAAGCTTCTGATTCCAGCACTGTAGCTAAAAAGGCAGGTTAAAAAGCTTGGGTTAGTTAATGTTTACTAACTGACTCTTTAAGGTGATCCATCCTCGAATAACGGTATCATGTGACTTAGACTTCAATTTACTTCACAATAGCTTCCTGAGGAAGGCAAAATCTTCACTGTCATCTGTTAAAAAGTTATACATCGTTGTGAAAGTCAGTATTTGGCACAGTATTAAACAGCAGCCATGCCTGTCATGATTGGTGAGGGCAAGCCTCGAATATTGTGTCCAGTTTTGGACCCCTCTTAACAAGGGCATCATGGTGCTTGAGAAGATACAGAGGCAGGCTACCAAGCTAGTAAAGGATTTAGAGCATGTCTCATATGAGGAATGGCTGAGGGATCTGAGGCTGTTTAGCCTGGGCAAAAGAAAGCTCAGGGGAGATCTTATTGCACTCTAGCAAATGAGTAGTGAGGCAGGGATCAGTCTGTTTTCCCTAGTAACAAGCAATAGAAAAAGAGGAAATAGCCTCAAGTTGCACCAGGGGAAGTTCAGGCTGGATATTAGGAGGAATTTCTTTACTGAAAGTGTTGTCAGGCATTGGAATAGACTGCCCAGGGAGGTGGTGGAGTCACTGTCCCTGAAAGTGTTTAAGGGACAGCTGGATGTTGCACTTAGGGGAAATGATCTAGTGGTTGCTAGGGCTGGGACAAAAGCTGGACTTGATGATCTTAAAGGTTTCTTCCAACTGAAACAATTCTATGATTCTATGAAGGATATCCATAAGCAGCGAGACCAGAAGTTGTCATCAAAACAACTTCTGAAATAATATTTTGTAGGTTCGATATTTACCCTAGAATTTTAATTCAGATTAGGAGTGTAGTCACTGCACTTCTCAGAAATCAGACTTATTTTGGATTAAATAAAACAGGAATTAATTCCAGGCTATGGTGAATACACTCCACAGACAATCTACAGCCAGTCCAAATAAAACTCCCTGAAAATCCCTGTATGGTGTGGACATAGGTCTTCAGCACCAGCTTCCTCACTTGTCAAACTCATACTTGTTTGTGCTGCATTGATTATGTAGGTATAACAATAATGGAGTGATTAATGTTGATTGGAAAATCTCAGGGAAAAAAACTTCTATGTTTTACTCAGCAATGAATGACATGACAAATTCTACAGAGAGTTCCTTTTAATAGCAGTTATTTTAGAAAACAAGCAGAAGAAACTTGCCTGACAGACATTTTCTAAACATTCCTAGTTTCTTGAAAACTCACATTCGTGGCTGTTGGTTGGTTTTACTGAAGAGACCAGACTATGAAGCTTAGTGTCACAAAGGCAGCCAAGCAGGGAGATTGCCTCTAATCCAGAAATCCCAGAGCTTTCAGAAACTGCAGCCCAGGTTCAGTCTCTCAAAGTGGATTGTCTTTGTGTTAAGAACCTTTGGACTATTTCTGTCACTGAGAATTTTTGGGATTTGTTCTGAATCAAAAGTAATCTCAGTTTTGAATATCAAAACCTGATACAATACAATTAAATCCTCTGTGATGCAGAACCGTCTTTCCCCTAGCAATTCTGATTAAAACATTGTGAACAGGAATGATGATTTTAATTCAGGTCAGAGATAGTTGCATTAGTAGTGCTATGAAAAGAACAATAGGGCAAATTCTGCTTGTGCTTCAGTTTCACAAGCATGATATTCACATACTAAATTTGAAAGATTCCTGATCCTCAAAAACAGTATAAAAATATCAGATAGTCAATTTAAGCTATTCTTTTCACATCTCCTCACAAACACATGAGCTCTGCAAAGCCTTTTGTCTCAGCTGGAAGATGCTTCTGTTTGCTCTACCTCACGTCAAAGCTGATTGCCTCTCCAAAGTGTCTGATCTCTGTATATTAGAAAAAAAATAGATTTGAAAGATGCTTACAATTCATTTAATTTCAATTCCTTTACTTTCTTTCATCTAATATTCTAGATAAACAAATAAATGAGGTAATCATTTCAGTGACTATATCATTTTCATTTTCTATTCAGTATGCACAAAAGCCAAAGCTATTTTTCTTTAACAAGTTTTTTTTTTCTTATAAATCGTAAAGCAGTAAGATGTGCTCATGTCTTTTTTTTTTATGTTCTGCATCTATTCTGGAGAAACTTGGATGCTTTAAGAGATATAATGAAACTATATTGTTTTCTAAATATACTCACAACAACAACAACAAAAAATCTAGCTGATAAAATTAGTCCCCGTTTTTGGAAGGTTTAACTCTAGAGCTAGCAGAGTCTTCTGTCCTTTCCTTGACTTTTTCTGTCAATGGGATATAGTATTCGTTTCAAACATTTTCAGTCAAGTGTTATATTTTGACCACCACAGATTTTTGAGAGAACTTTAGGTTTCCTATAACATCCCTAATGGTTCAAGGTCCTTTTGTGAGTCTACAAGAAACAACCCAAGAAAAATCAGCAGGCCAATTGAATGATTCTAATGCCATGTTACAACACTAATGCCATCTGTGTTATGAAATTGTTCAGACACTCCAATCATTACCACAGCTTCATTATGGGAGGGGTTTAAGCAAGCAGGAGGAAAGAAACAATACTTGCCTCAGAGAGCTGATAAATCTTCCTGTCTTCTTCCCATACATGCACTCTGATGTGGATTAAAATATGTGTTTCTCTGACTCTCAAAGATAATAATGATTAATGACCATAAATAAGAGGCATTGTTTGCCACATGCTTTAGACCTCTAAAATGTGAATTAAATTTTTTTTTTTCATAATTATCTATTAGAGAAAAAAAACACCAAACAAAACACCTCAAGCAACCCCTCCCTTTTTTTCTCTTATTTGGAATTTAGTTAGATTTAGGGGATTAAACCTATTCAGTTTTAAAAGAAGAAAACAGAGGATTTGATTGTTCATGACATTTTGTTCAGAATCAATCATTGTCAGCTCAGGTTAGACTGATTTACTATGAGCCTGCCATAGAAAAGATTTGCCACAAATGGCAAGGCTCTGAGCTGTTTCCACTGCGCTGAACATAATGACGGATTTATCATTGCAATCAAGATGGTAAAACAGCATGGTCCCCAGAGTTGTGCACCAGGCAAATTGATCACAATGCCCTGAAGTTATATAAGGGCTTTGTTTATCTGGTTTCAGTCTGCAAGAGTAGTAATCCAACTTAAGACACTCTGATCTTTACAGAAATTTGGACAGGTTTTATCTCCTAAACAGATGTACCCATTACATTTCTCCTTTTCCTTTTTTTTTTTTTTAAATAGAAGGTAGAACAACATAAACAGAAATAACAAACACTGTGGTTATTGATATTATAATCTGACAGTCTTGTCTTAATCTGTAATTGAATGAATATGCTGTAATAATTTAGTGAAAAGTGAATAAGATGAGAACAAGAACATTTATTTAATACATTACCCTTTCATTACAGACATTCTTTATTAATTCAATGAAGAAATAGCAATGTTGAGCTCTAAGGTCCAAATAAATTAAAGCTAAAGGGAAATCTTAACCCCTCTGCAATAACACTAAGGCGAACTGACCAACAAAGAAAAAATAAGTCAACCTGTAGCTTGTACATCTGAAACTGTGTTTCAAAGGTAAGAAAGTATTAGTACTTTATCTGAAGGAGAGTGAGCTTTGTAGAGAGGAAGTGATGCTGTAGAAAAGTAGTCAAGCCATCAAAGGCTAATGCTGGGATATCATCCGGGAAGGCTCTATTTTGTGACTCAGCCCTGCAGACTACTTATTTTCCTGAAATTTCTGGACCTATGGATAAAAATCTTGAAATAGAACCTGGAAAAGGGTTCTCTCCAGTGGGATGATGATGTTTTTGGCTGAGTTCCAGAATGTCATTATTCAGGGGGATGATGTAGGAATATTGAAGCTTCCAGAGCCTGATCTGTTTCCATGGGAGGATAAAACCTTATCAGCATTCTTTAGCCAGGTGCCAGAGATATGAAGAAATTCTAATTTCGTCCTGCATTCACCCAAGGAACACAACTGACTTTTTATTTTCATGTCAAACATGTCTGAGTGTTCTTTGCCATTGGACTGGACATAGAAAATAAAAATAGAATGGAGAAGTCAGGATTTGGCATATTTATAAAACAATGAAGAATTTGAGAGCATTCTATAGATTCTAAAGATAGAATTAAGATAGAGTCAATCTTGAGAAATACCTATGAATGAATGAGATGTGCTCCTAGATTGAAAATTCCTTAAATAACATTACAGATTCTCCAGAGTGGGGATGCTTTCTCCTATTTGTTTGACAGGATCTATAATGATATGAACCAACAAACATAGATTAGTATCTATCTTAATTTTGAAATTAAATTAAGTTGATTAAATAGTTTTCTAGTTTGAAGCGTGAATGCATCTTTACAATGTTTGATTGCATAACTAGTAAAAAGATGTATTGAACAGTATTGATTCACTTTGGTAGGAATGTAATATAAGCTATAAATCATAGGCAATAATGATTATTAAGTGGTTATCCAGATTTAAAAATAGAGTAATGCATCACCTAGAAAATAAAAAAGTTTAATTCAGAGTCGTACTAGACTTCAGAAATTCATTTTTTTTCACTGAAAGAGAGATGTTGTTCTCTTTTTACCCAAGTATTCTCTTCAAAGCACTCACACAGAAATTGGCAGCACTATTTGACACAAAATGCATTTAGGCAAATTTACTGTTAACTTAGTCTTCAAGATATACAGATAGACATGTAGGAGAGGTATATCAAGTAAAAATAAAGTAGATCTGCTGTGCATAATTTTGAAAAAGTTTTTACTGAGCAAAAGAAGGAGCTTAACAAAACAAAATAAAATAAAAATTTTAAAAGGTAAAGTTTTTAATCTAAAATTCCCATGAGAGAGATAAAACAGAATATTGCAAGCCCATCTCTTTATTAGAATAATTTTCATTTAGAGGTTCTTCTCTTGGTTTAATGAGGAATATAAAAACTTCTGTGTTCAAACTTAAAATCTTGAAATTTTTCAGAAAGTTGAGTTCTACTATTTTCCTGAGACCCTAATAAATAGAATGTGCTGCTTATTTTCCTTGAAGCTTATGTGAGTTGAGCTCATTTGTAAAGATCTAAATATCTTGTAAAAATCTGTTTCTTTCCAAGAAAGACTGACTGAGCTCTACCAGTTCAAGGTATTTCTACTCTTGCCTCTTTTCCTGCATCAGCAGGAAGTGTTTGCCCCTCTGCCATTGACTCTTGCCCTTGTGAGACCAGAAGGTGTCCAGGACAAATATATGGTCAGAAGCACAATTGTTTTGGTTTAACACTGCTCAGAAATAGTAAAATATGTTACTACAACAATAATTTTAATTACAAGGACTATAGCAAAAGAAGAGAGAAACAAAACTCGGTGAAAAACCCCAAAACCAGGTGATGCACACTGCAATTGCTTATTGCCTATTGACTGATGTCCAAACACTGATCTGCTCCTCCTTGTGAACTCCCTCCAGTTTATTTACTGAGCATGACATTCTGTGGTATGGAGTCATCGTTTGGCTAGTTCAGGTCATCTGTCCTGGCCATGCTCCCTCCCAGGTTCTTGTGCTCCCCAGCCCACTCTCTGGCAGGGCAGGGTAAAAGCATAAAACATCTAAGTGCTGTGCAAACACTGCTTAGCAATAACCAAAATATCCCTGTGTTGGCAATACTGTTTTCAGCACAAATCCAAAACAGAACCTTTTACCAGCTTCAGGGAAGTAAATTACCTCTATCTCTGAAACCAGGATGACACTGGATTAAAGGAGACTGTTTAGATTGCATTGTCTGATTTTGTATGGATGCTGACGTTTCACCATAGTAGCTTTCAGGAGAGAGTTCTAGCATAGGGAAAATATTCCTAACTAGAATAATCAGTTCTGCAGTAAGTTGACAGCAGCCTGGGGTATAAAGGTTACATCAGATATATGAACAGGAAAATTGCTTAATGAAATGTTTCAGAAAGACATCTTCTTTATGGTATTTTAACCAATATCAATAAAGATACTAATAAAATTGATTCCTACATTGACTCCAGTTTTTCGGGAAAGTCTTTGGACTGAGTTCAAAGGTGGTAGAACAAGTCCCACACCTGATTCACACAAAAAGGTAACAGATGGAATCCCTCATAATTTAATTTATTGGACATATATTTGTGGAATCAATTGTGTGAGGGCCCTGGAATTATCTTTTGAAAGTTTAACACAAAATATTTAAGAATTCATGTCAACTGTATGTTTTCTGTGACAAAACACCCTGGGACATTTCAATCAACCTTGTACATTAAGGAAACAAACAAACAAGCAAAATTCTCAAAGAGAGTATTCTGGACAAATAGGTAGCCCTTCACCTACAACCAAATTTAAACAGCCTGGATTTTGTACTTCTCCTATAAAATCAGGTGAGATTTGATGTGTTACAGTAGGATGTAAAATAAAAACCAAACACAAAATTTCATTCCTGAGATCCTTCATTCTAAATCAGCTGCTTTCCCAAAACTTCTTATCATTTTTTGATGCTTAAAATTAGTGATACTGGCTTTCTCTCAAATAATTTGTGACTGTTGTTTTGCCAAGACTTTTCTAATGCACAGAGGAGAATGAGACAGACTTCCGGTATGGAAAGACAAGAACATGATCACTAAGAGATTTCTGCCATAAAATTTGCTGGAAAAGCTAAATGCTAATGATTTTTCAAGCCCTTTATTCCCAGACTCCTATCTTTGCTGGGCAGATCAAGTATATAACTGTTATACTATATTTATGTCATTTTCTTTATCAAACACAGTTGTTACTTTGAAGCTTCTTTTGTCCCCTATTTCTCTTTCCTTTTCTTGTCTCTCCTTCTTTCTTTGGAGGTTAATGGGATGTAGCTCATCAGTGATCTTGGGTCAATCCATTTGGCCATCCCTATCTAGAAGTCATCTAATGAGTGAACTAGCTCTTGATGCTGGCAACCATAGGTCAATCTGATTTTGTATTAACTTGAAGAAGGTCAAATGGTCTCTAAATTTGATAAATATCCCATTTCTTGAACCGCTGATGGAGAGCATAGACAAGGTGAAAGTTAATACAATTCTAGACTTGACCAGACACATAAATAGTTACTACAGCTTTATTTGCGCAGGACATAACTTAAACTCTGCTTGGGCTTCAGAAACAAATTCCTATGTATCCAAATTAAATTAGAACAAATAATGGCAAAGAGTTTATTTGATAAATTTAGCCTCTTCCGGTACATGAATAGTCCCTGATATTTTTAAGTTGCATCTCTCATTATAATCTTCACCAGAAATTATTATCTCAAGTTTTGATTTGTGCATTTTTTCCTTGACGGATTAATCATTACAGAATTAAATTAGAGAAATGATATTTGAATCTAATAAGCTAGACAAGTCTTATGACATGGTTTCTTTTTATGAGACTGGACAAGCAGGAAAACATTTCTAGCATGAATATGGAGATATGAATATGAAGACAAGTTTTTCTGCTTGTATTTTTCTGATCTGTTTTATGTGTATATACAGCAGAGAAAGGGTTAAGATATGTCATAGGAGTATCAGAATTTCGAATAAAAGATCACTGAGAAATGTAGAGAATACATAAGACTCGAAGCACTTAGAAGAACACTGACAGAGTAAAAGGAAACCCAAAACAAGGAAAGAGAAAGAATAAAGACAACGTATTGTGACAGCAGAGTATTTTGAGGTCTATATCTCAGCTGAAAAGTGAGGAGTGACTTCCTGTCTTTTACAGTTAGACCTATCTCACTGAAGATGCAATACCTCCCTAGGTGTCATCTCAGTCTCTTAAAACCTTCCTGTGAAGTTTTTACATCTGTTTTCTGAAATGTGCTAATATAGTGCAGCATGGAGGCTGGGCTGAAGTGTGCAGAAAACTTTGAATTCAGCAACACCAAATATATCTATCATCTTAGAGGAACACTGTAAATAAGGCAGTTTTAATTTCCAGCCATAGCTACCTCCCAGTTGCAATAATAGCTCTCAGACTATGTTGGGTAGTATCTGTGAAGTACCTGAAGATCTTTTCTCTGTTTATCTGAACCTTTCTGGTCTCAGCTGTTCCCTGTATATACAAGCAGTGGGACTGTTTTCTCAAGAGTGTTTCAGTGATGTCTCTAGGCTGTTTATTGCCTGAAGGCTTTAGCTGAAAAGAACCACTTGTTCAATAATATTCAGGTAAAAGGAAAGCTGAATATCTACAGGAACATGGGCATTCTGACAGTTTCTGAACAGATGGCCTAATCCATAAAACTAATTTGCTATGTGTAAGTATTAAATAAAATAGAAAAAAAGTATTAACCACCATTCTCAAAAAAGCAAAATATTAGTTGCATAATTTTAAAATTATTTTTCTGTTTCCTAGCAAGTGAAAATTGGTAAGTTTGAGCTGATTTGAGATTGACCTTGAAGCTCACAAGCCAGAACAATTATGTAACAATAGTCAAACCTAGGGTTACACTAAGAATGAGAGCAAGAAAGGATAGAAAAAAAACCAGAAAAACAAAGTTGTGCAACAACAAGTACACTTAATAAATAATGCTCAGCTTTATGATGATGATTGTTCTTTCAGTTTCCCAGTGTTTAGCATAGAGTCATGGTAACCATTGCTAAATGCATGCTACGATACATGCACATGCAGTGGATAGTTGTAGCACAGTATCAGATATTGTTTACTCAATACAAAAGTTAATTGTTCATAAGCATTTTAATCATCGTGTTTCGTGAGAACCAACAACAAAATACAATAACAGAATCATAGTATGGCAGGGGTTGGAAGGGTTCTCTAGAGATCATCTAGTCCAACTCTCTTGCCAAAGCAAGTCTGCCTAGATCAGGCCACACAGAAACACATCCAGGTGGATTTTGAAAACCTCCAGAGAAGGAGACTCCACACCCTCCCTGAGCAGCCTGTGCCAGGGCTCCTCACCATCAATAAAGAAGTTGTTCCTTAAGTTGAATTTTTTGTGTTCCAGCTTTTGTCCATTATCCCTAGTCCTACCACCGGACACTACAGAAAAAAAGTGTTGTCTCGTCCCCTTGATATCCACCTTTCAAATACTCATGAGCATTAATGAGGTATCCTCTCAGTCTCCCCTTCTCTAAGCTGAACAATTCCAGACCCCGCAGGATTTCCTCATAAGATGCTCTATGTATTTAAATCTACTCCTGTTCAACAAAACACTTAACTCCACATACACCTCTACTTCAAGCAAATTTAAAGTAAAATAAGCAGGATTTATGCAAATTAATATCACCAAGGTCCAGAACTACTAATCAAGAACCTGTAGTGAGACAGTGTTATATACCCCAGATGATACCTTGACCTAACAGGAATATATATCTTCTGATACTCAGAAAGCTTGCTTAGCGTTACCTCTGATATCTCTCACAGGCCAATATTACATCAAAAAGATTTATCCCAAATCCTTCATTATATCCATCCCTTAGATACAACTGGTATCAAATTAACACTTTCCAAATGCGATTAATTCCCAGGTCAAACTAAGTATCTAAGTTCTTAACTTCACATTCATTCACCTCAATTTGATAAATCAAATTGTAGTGTACAACTACTGTCTGAGTCCTGATCTCTGTTATTTTGAATAGAAAAAGCAGATTACTAAATTTAAGCCTTATGTATTAGCAATAGTTTCTAGATCCTGGAAGAGAGGAGGAGGATTTTTCCTAGGATCACTAATTGTATTAAAAAACCTACATAGCATTTTATGTCATTCTAAGGCACTTCATATTTTTTCTGATTTTAGGGCTGGAATACATTGTCCAATCAATACATTGATTGCTATTGTTTTAGTTTCTGCTTCATTGTAGACAAGGCAGCACAAAATAGACAGCCTTGAGAATGCCTTTTGTTGGGATGGTCAATGGTATGTTGTGTTAGCCTCCTAGTTATTTCTTTGCAACCTGCCTCTAGGATAAATTTTCTCTAGCATTAAAAGCACACATCTTACGCCAAGTCTGAGCTTCTCTGTATTCCACCATTTGTTTTTGCTTTGTCTGTTCTGTTAAAAGCCTTGTGTTATCACTGTTTTAGTAATTTCTCAAATTTTGACGAGCTAAGATTCAAAAGAAGACATTTGGACCAATACTGGTTTTAGAGACTCATCCAGACAGACCTTGGTAATGTATGCAAAGTCAGGAACCTCATCAACACTCACATCATGGATGGCAGTAACCTTTTTAGGCATTGACTTAACAATTAAATAGCGTGAATCAACATGGAGGGTCTCTGTCAATCAGCAACATGTGCACTGAATAAGAGATATCAGGTAAAGCTAATGGTGCAGACATTATATACACCATAGTTTGCTAAGGACCTTACTCTCTCTGTTGGTTCTGTTTCCCACCCTTAGTTTACAAAGAGCAATGTGTTCTTTCCTGAAAGTGGATAAAGCAGTAGTTTCACTAAATTCTTATGACTTTTATCAACTCACAGGATATGTGCAGAGCCTTCAATGAATTTGTAAATAGAATTTATTTTCAGTAGGTGTAAATGGTTATGCAGAATGGTTGCTATAGGTCTGAAATGTGTTTTTTTTCTCTTTTGTTATGATTGAAAACCATTGCAGGTTAAAATGAGCTATGTTTTGTGAAATATTTAGGGTTTGGCTATGTTGTGGTATTTTCTTCTCTTTTATCCCTGCTCGTGAGAGATGAGAGCATAGAATTTTCCCTAACTGCACAAAACAGCATTTACATTATGGTGTACCAAAATTTTAACATTGTAAATATTTTTGTAAGTGGAGTCATCAGATATTCTGATAGAATATCAGAGCTATGTTCATTCCTTGAAAAAGGCAAAACAAAGTGGACAAAGTATTAGAATTACTCAATTAAAACCACATTCTCTTTATCAGTCTACATTTACAGACAGTCTGGCACAGTGTTCTGCTACATGACTTAGCAAATAAATCTAAACAGTAGTTTGCAATTTTTTGAAACCAGAAGGTGAAACTGCACTTAAATTAGCTGTCACTTGAAATTTCAAGCCGCAATAATGGGTTTATTCAAGATCCAACAGGGGGGGGCTACTGAGAAGACAGCTAAAGTTTCTGTGATATAGACTTCTGATTAACACTACTTTTTGTGCCTGCTGCAATCACTCGCTTTCATGGAGAAGCAAATATGAGATACTTCATTCTGAAATGCTTGTTGGATATTACAGAGCTTACTTAGTAGATTTGTTCTTGAAAATCTCTGAAGGACAAGTTTTAATATATACAGCTAAGGTCTTTTTTAAAAAAAATTCTCTATTCATCCTTCTTCATAGCTGATGACATGGGTATTATTTAGATATTATTCATAGACATTAAAATAACTAACTTTTACAATTTTATTAAAAAGATTTCAAGTAGCTCGGAGGAGATCTAGGAGGAAAATAAAAGTTATTCTCATTTTAATTTGTTAGTAGGTAATCTATTAATCTATTTTTTAAAAAATAGAGTCTCTGATATGGAACTTGAGAATAAAATTGAAAACTTTTTTTTAAAGACTCATTCATTTTCATGTTTTCTCTTTAAAGCTGCATTTTTTATCTAGCAGAACTAGGAATGAGCTATACCTTAGTCCTAAAATAAGCTTTACAGCTAACAGTCATATAGACTGTTTAAAAGATAACAGTATTAGATTATTTCTCTGGAGTTACTGGAATACACGGACTTCTCCAAGAATCCAATACTCAGACTGTTTAAGAGCCTTCCCAGCATAACCAGCCTATGCAAATCTGCTGACACCACTCTCACAATTTGAATGACCAAATACCCAGTCAAGTCATAGTTCAACCCAGGCAGAGAGAATGGATTTTGAGTGCAGCTATTTCTGACAGGCATTGGTTGAGTGTCTATTAATTCTTTTAGTGTAATATTATCCCTTAATGCTGACAAGATTTTAAAGGAGGAAAGGGAAATAAAAGGGAAATACCAAGTCCTGCGTCTGTGAATGAGTAATCCAGAAGATCAAGATCTATGGCTGGCCCAGTCTGAATGAGTCCAGTCTTAAAGAAGGGTGAGGAGAAAACAGGAGTCTGAGTTTAGTATTCATCTCATCATATGGGCAAAATATGATACCAGACTGAAGAGATAAAAATTGCTTTGGAGAAATGACTTATACCTAGAAAGCAACAGTACATAAAATAGTTTGCAATCATAGCATAGGCTGGAAAACGTTTGCTTAAAAGATTTACTTGAAGTAACAATGGCATTTGTAAAAATCAAAGCTTCCTTATAGGTAATTCAAAAACAGAAAGGGAGACTAAATTTATCAAATAAATTGTTTGCTGCAAATGGTTATCCCAGCTCTTTCATCTGTACCTAATTGGCTATCAATAATGCATGGAAATGCTGAGACACTTAAAGAATCATATAACAGGCATTCCATTATATAATTAAGGATCATTAACTATATTAATGACTTTTCTAATTCTTATATTGTTAACCAATGAATAATGCTTTTTGTCAGGAATATACTTTCAAACTTCTCTGCACAAATGAAAAAGATACATCTTGCTTATCTAGCTCCAGCAGGTAATTCACACAAAAGATTTGGTCTGAATAAATCTTGAGGAAACTCAAACAAAAGCTGGATGACTAGATCACACCTCACTACAGGATTATGAAAAATAAAGATTGGCAAACCTAATATTTCTAGATTGTGACAAGAAAGCTTATAGTGACTCAAAGGGAAAAAAAGATAATCATATATGTGTATGGGCAGAGTATATACAAGATTAGAAAACTGCTGCAGAGGAACTGTAATACTGCCAATATGAAAATCACAGATTTTAACATCTGTCATGTGAAAATGCTGGTCACACAAGTTAAATGTGTCAAAGTCTGAAAAAACTTATGCTGTTTGCTGTATAAAGAGTACAATATTCCTTTAAGAATTTGTCCATATTGAACCTTCCTTTTTTTAATTTTCATAGTGAAATTTAGAGGGAACCTGATATACTGTGTAATAGGAAAGTCATGAATGAAAATCCTTTATTTTGTGAATATTCTAAATTATTTTGCTAATTCCTCAGTCTTTGTGGCTACCAGTAGCTGGCCAGTGCTACTGCATGGTTATGTAGACAAGGCTTTTCATTGTGATGTAAAGATGTTAAATATTACTGCATTTATTTTACTTTAGAAGTTAAATTTTTCAAAGTTTCAGAATAGTGCTTCTGATAGAAGGCTGATGAGCAGTTAGGTAGAGGATGCTCAGGATTGTGAGGATAGTTCTGGTACTCCTTGACTCAGAAATGAACACAGAGGGTATGAACAAAGGAAAACTCAGAAGAGCTATCCATAGAAGTAAATCAGAGTGGTCAGAGTATGGCAGATCGGTCTGATAGACTGCTGTGGTTTAAGAAGAGAGAGTTTCTGCCATAGAATTACAATGTTCAGCACTGGATATTTTAGTCTGATTAATTGAAAATCAACCTCAGTTCAATTAGGGCAAAAATGAATGCTGTTAATACACATGAAAAATTCTTACCATGCCAGAGATATTTTGTATTTCTTCATCTTGGTGAAATGTGCAGCATAGATGTACTTTACAATCCTATAGGTAGTGGCCCCGTTTGTCTTGTCTTTACATTTTTCTGAGAACTGGGAACAGACCCCTTAAATCATGCTGTTTAACATTATCCTGTGTGTTTGCAAGTAATTCTCCAGAGCTGGAATCAAAGAATCACAAAATTTTAAGGACTGGAAGGGACCTCGAAATATTATCTTGTTCAAATCCCCTGACAGAGCAGGACCACCTAGAGTAGGTCACACGGAACTTGGCCAGGTGGGATTTTAATGTCTCCAGAGGAGGAGACTCCACAACCCATCTGGACAGTCTGTTCCAGTGGTCCCTCACCCTCACAGTGAAGAAATTCTTCCTGGTGTTTCTTTGGAAGCTCTTATGTTCCAACTTGTATCCATTGCCCTTTGTTCTATCATTGGACACCATTGAGAAGAGCCTGGCTCCATCCTCCTGACACCCTCTCTTTAAGTATTTGTAAACGTTGGTGAGATCACCCCTCTGTCTCCTCCAAAACTAAAGAGCCCCAGCTTCCTAAGCCTTTCATCATAAGGGAGACGTGGCCCTGCACTGAACTCTCTCCACAGCTCCCTTTGCTTCTTGAACTGAGGGGCCCAGAACTAGACACAATATTCCAGATGCAGTCTCATGAGGACAGAGTTGAGGGAGAGGAGAAACTCTTGACCTACTGCCCACATCCCTTATAATACACCCCAGGATGACACTGGCCTTCTTGGCCATAAGGGCATCTTGCTGAGTCATGGCCATCCTGCTGTATTTCCCCTGTACTACTCTCTAAGAGTTCATTCTCCAACCTGTACTGGTACATGGGGTTATTCTTTCCCAGATACAAAACTGTACACTTGCCCTTGTTGAATTTCATTAGATTTCTCCCTGCCCAACCCTCCAGCCTGTCCAGGTCTGGTTGAATGGCAGCCCAGTCTTCTGGTGTGTCAGCCACTCCCCCCAGTTTAGTATCATTAGCAAACTTGCTGACAGTGCCCTCTGTTCCCTCGTCAAAGTCATTAATGAATATATAGAACAGTACCAGTCGCAGCACAGAACCCTGAGGGACTCCTCTAGATACAGACCTCCAACTAGACCTTGCCCCATTGATCACAGCTCTCTGCCTTCTTCCCTTCAACCAGTTAACAATCCTACCTGATCATCCAGCATAGACTTTCTCAGTTTTGCTGACAGGATGCTGTTGCAGATGGTTTCAAGTGCTTTACTGAATTTGAGGTAAACCACATCCACTGCACTATCATCATCTATCCAGCTGGTGACCTCTTCATAAATGGTGATCAAATTGGTCAGACATGATTCTCCTTTGGTAAAGACATGTTGACTGCTCCTAATGACTCTCTTGTCCTTTATATACCTGGAGACAGCACCTAGGGTAAGTTGTTCCATCACCTTTCCAGAGATGGAGGTAAGGCTGATCAGTTACTCAACTTCACTGCTTCAACCAGACTCTGCTTGTTTGTGAGTATAAGATCCAGTAGTGCTCCTCTCCTAGTTGGCACATCCACCATTTGCATCAAGAACTTATCTCTGATGCACCGATGACTGCAAGTGGCTAGCCACATAGGCCTTCCAGCAGATGTCTGGATAGTTAGAATCAGAAGCCCTGGTTCTCATGAGGGATTTTGAGGCTGCTACTAGCTGCCTGTAAGATGCTTCATCAATCTCATCATCCTGATCAGGTGATCTTTAATCCCAAGGTTCAGTCCTCTATCTCTGTTAAGAAGAAAGTCTTTAAGTCAGACATGGGTAAATATAATGCATATCTTTAACTAATATAAAGAACATTTAATCTATTCATACTCAAGTGATTTACAACAGAAGATAAATATCACTATTTCTATTTTATAGATTAAGAAGCAGAGACCAGTGAGCTGAATGAATTGTTGAAGGGCATTGGGGCTGAGCTAAGAGGAAAAAACATCTTTTCTAAATCCCATCTCCACAATACCAAATTTGCTACTTTGCAATGCTTTTTGCCTAATAAAATTTGGTTTCTATACCTATCTTCATATATACCTAATGTTACAGCAACACTTTTGCAATAGGGCTCACTGATCATATTTCTAACAGTATTTCTTCCCTTAATGATTGCATTATAGAAAGGACGGTGATCTTAGGATTGGGGATTTTTTTCCTCTTTTCCCCTCTTTTTTAATTTTAATGTAATTCTGTCATCTCCTTCAGCAGGTACGCTATGCTTTTCGTGTATCATGTCTTATATTTTCTTAGTGACACAATTCCTTTTGTTGAGACAGGAGAGTTTATTAACCTTACTTTCCGCTGGTATAACTGTTTAGTGAGACTCGGTTGTTGACTTTTTTTTTCAGCTTTAAATACAGCATTTAAAAGCAATATCAATATTACAGATTTACTTTGCATTGTTTACAGCTCCTGTGAAATTCACTACTCCTCAGTAAATCCTCCAGAGTTCTGTGAGTTCCACTTTTGGTGGGAATTCTTCACATATTATAAAGTTTTCTGAAACTTCTAATCCTATCAGTGAGCAAAACATGTAAAAATGTTATGGTGTTTCAGGAAAATGCTTAAATATGTGCTTAGTATTATGACCATGCTTAGATTTCCTTGGCTATGAACTTATATGTGTCTGTATTGACAGATTTGGTGATATTTGGTACCCACAGTGACACTTTCACATGAGACATTTTAAAATGTGAATCAAATATCTGTCTTCTACAGTGCCTCTGAAAAGCCAGCCCTCTAAACTTTGCTAATAAAACAATTTTTAAGTTTTATTGAAAAATAGTCATCGTAGGGTGACTTGGTCCTATTAGAAAAATACTTCTGAAAGTACTATTGTGGACCTTTGTAAATCGAATCTAGGAAGGATTTTGTATATCAAATATAGCTGGTAACTCTTTTTTCTTTTTCTTTTTTTTTTTCCAGATATAGACAAGCAGGGAACAGTAAAAGACAAGTGTGCATTTTGTATCATCGAGAACCTGTTCATACTTCTCTTAGATATTAAAAATACTACCTCTTTTCACTTAAGTAAATACTTATGACTTTACTAAACAATCACAACAATGTAAATTTTCCATGTATTGCAAGTGAAAGCAAGCTTACATGGATACCTTTTTATTTTCACTAATGCACTTCACAATAGGTTTCTCTGATCTAGGTTGAAAAAAAAAGCTTGAGAAAATGTATCATATGGAACCATGTCCACTGTGGTTTATGTTTTGTTTTCTTTAACATTCTCACTAGCCTGCAAAATACCGGTCCTCTGAAAGTAATGTCATAATGTGCATATTACCCAGATAAACTGTATTTGAACAAACTAACAATATTCTGGCAATGGTGTGAGTACCCATCCCAGGGACATGGGATAAGGCAAGTCTCATCTGGACAACATTATGCTGGATAAGAAAGTCAAATATGCTGCAAGCAAAGAAAGAACTTTAATTCTGGACCTGAGTGACAGTCAAACTCTGTGGGGATAAGATGCAAAGAACAGAATATCCTTTTGTTTACTATTTCCCTATTGAAAGCAAGTTCTCCAGCAGTTGCCTACAGCTTTTGATGCCACTAGTCCTTGGAGCATGGAAAACTTGAAGAAGAAGAGAGATTTTAACACCTTTCCAAATGGACTTGTCTGGGTTTATTCTCAATGTAGCTGGAGGCAGAAGTGTTCTTTCACTGGTTACTTTTATAAAAGACAGGACATCCTTAACTGGCATGATCTGATTTTTCCTGAATTTCATTACCACCAAATCTTTGATACAAGAGCAAGTAAGCCTTGAGAAACAAATGGAAATATATAGATTGGTAGATACAACATCTTCTTAAAACAGGGACCAAAGATCAGAAATGTTTTGCAGGCTGGGGAATTAAGTGCTTACAAAAAGTGGCAGCTGCTTTTGATGAAATTACTGAAAGCTGGTGCACAGATGAACAAGAAAACAGATTTTCCTTTAATGATGTCCCCAGATTCTTAAATTAAGCCTAGTAGGTAACAAGATCCTTCCTGTATTTCAAAAGATATCTCACATCCAGGTGCTGAAACACATTTTTTAAAGCCCTGGAAACAAGAGCTTAAAAATTCAGCATCAAGAAAAAGCCTATAATTCCTCCACAGATGTCTCATTCTCAAATGTAGCATAGGAGCATTCATCTACTGCAGAGCCTAGTTTTTCGTCTGTAGCTCAGAGTGCATGCAAAAGCACAATGTAAGCATGTTACAACTTGGAACTAGTCACATAAGACCTCAAAGGTATAACATCTGCATTTTTAGGTGGATTACTTCTGGTCTTGGAAAGTAGATAAAGTGGTGAGTATTCCTAAAGAAAATAACTATAAAGAGATAGAAAAAAATGTATATTGAAGAATTCTTTCAAAATTGGCAACTGATTAGCTTGTTGAGAAAGACTCATAGGATAAAGTTTTTTTTAAGCCTTTTTTATTTTTATCTTAGTAATATTTATTGACAGTAATGTTCCTAATGTGTATCTTCAATTAAAGTTTAAGGAAGCCAGAAAGATAGCATTGTAATATTCTTGCTACAGTAATGTGAAACTGGCAAGACTAAGCCTATGTATTTTAGCTTGAAAGTTAAACACAAAGGACTGAAGTCATTTACCTAAACTTCTTTAATAGTATCTAGTGTAATTTGAGAGTTCCTCAAGTACTCAGTCTGACCTTCAGAAGGACACAGGTTTATCTCAAGTGGTATGTCATATTTGTCAACCCAGTGCAGATATTTCAGACAGCTTAAGGTATCTCAAATGGTATTAGATGTCTCTGTTTGGGCAAATTGATCTCATCCTTCTCCTGAAAGATGATAAGTTTGCCAAAGTTTATTTAAGATTTCTGGTAGGCTAAATAAATTAATTTTGTATAGCTATATGCAACCAATGTTCTTCTGAAGCACCAAGCTTATCAGGTCTGTGGTGATGCAGGCTTTTGCAGACATGCTGTAACTCTAATAGATCATACAGTATTCAACACACTGTGTGTAAACTGCCTAACTGGCATGTTTTATGCCCGTAGTGGGTTTGCATAGCCATGTTTTGAGAGCAGGGGAGCTACAGGGGTGGCTTTCTGTGAAAAGCTTCTAAAACTTCCGCTCTGTCTGATAAGGCTACTGATAGTTGTTTCTGGGATGGTGACCAAGACCAAGCCAGTTAGTGATGGAAATAACATCTCTGTGATTAACATATTTGAGAAGGGGAAGGTTCTATGAAGAAGTTGCTGTGCAGATGCTAAAACTGCAGTAGCAGAAGGCAGTGAGAATTACAGAACATCATCTCTGCAGACACCAAAGTCAGTGAAGAAGCAGGGGACAAGGTGCTCCAGGCCCAGAGCAGAGATTCCTCTGTAGTCCTTGCTACAGCCCATGGTGAGGCCCTGCCCCTGAAGCCATGGAGACCATGAGGGAGCAGAGATCCATCTACAGCCTGGGGAGAGCCCCACATAGGAGCAGGTGGATGCCTGAAGGAAGCCTGTGCTGGAGCGAGTTCCTGGCAGCACCTGTGAGCCCATGGAGAGAGGAACCCACACCAGATCATTTTTGCTGTCAGGACTTGTGAATTCATGTGGGACCCACACTGGAGCAGTTCATGAAGAACTGTAGCCCATGGGAAGGACCCATGTTGGAGAAGTTCATGGAGGACTATCTTCCATAGGAAAGATCTCATACTGTAGCAGTGGGAAGCATGAGGACGCCTCGCTCTGAAAGGAAGCAGCAGTAAAGACCATCTGTGATGAACTGACTGTAGCTCCAATGGGAGTCTGTGTTCCCAGAAGGGAGAAGGTAGAAATCTGGGAAGAAGGAGGGGTGGGAGAGGTGTTTTAAGATTAAATTTTTCTTTCTCATTTCTCTACTCCATTTTGATTGTTAATAAATCATACCATTTCTACCCAAGTTTAATCTACTTTGCCCATGACAGTAACTGCTGAGTGATCTTCCTGTCCTTAACTCACAAACTTTTCATTATATTTCTCTCTACCCTGTCCATTTGAGGAGAGTGAATGACAGAACAACTTGGTGGGCACTTGGCAATCAGACAGGATTAAACAACTACAACTCACAATTGGTTTGGCATTTCTTGAAGGGATTTGCCTCGCTATGTAGAAGTCATATACTGCATATGCTTGTATATCTCTATGGAGAATTTAGACCTGGGTGACCAGAGGGCAGGTCTTACCTTAAGTACTGAAGCAAGAAAGACTTTCAGTACCTTGACTTTATCCACAGCCATTTCCACTCACTATGTTACTTGCTCCACTGAGCAATGAGAACCACTGTGCTTAGTTCTGTTTTGCTGGTGGTACAATTATAGATTTTTTTCATACTCTTGAAATCCCTCTCTAGATTAATTTTCAGGGGAGTTTTAGTTTTTCTAACTCCGTCCCTGCATGCTTGAGCTATGCCTCTGTACTTCTGGACTTCCTTTGCTTCCCCTTTCTTTGTATCTCTGTCCTGCTTCTCGCCCTCACCCCTCCAATATATTTTTTAAAAACCCACACATTTGTTCTTTGTTGTATTAAAGATCAGTTTAGAACTCCCTGCGCATCTAGACAGTCTTCTGCTGCACTTGTCTATCTTGCTGCATTGTCGGGACAGACCGTTTTTGTGCTCAAAGGAGACCATCCTTGAAGAAATACTGTCTGTCCTGGCCCCTTTGCTCTCCAGAGTAGTTTTTCATAGAATTTTGCCAAGCAGATCCATCAAAAAACTGAGGTTGGATCCTGAAGTCCATAAATTTCAATTATTTGGCTTGCAGTTTCTCTCGGGATTTTGAAGTCTACAGTTTCACCCTCATTGTTGCCAAAGTTGCCCTCAATCTTTGCATCTTCCTTCTTTTTAACAGATCCAGTTGGTTATCTGATGAACATTTGTACATCTGTTCCCTACAGCAACAAATAGTCTTTGACACACTCCAGGGATCTCCTGGACTGCTTCAGCCAACTTGCCCTTCCAGAAGACAATGACATGTTTAAGGCTGCCCATGAGTATCAGAGCCTTCAATCATGAACAACTCTCAGCTGCTTAAAGAAGGCTTTGTACACTTCTTTACTTATCTGTAGCAGACACTTACCATGTCAGATTGTGTTGCCTGCCCTTTCTAACTTTATCTCACCCTTAATATGGTGAAACTGAAAAATGTAACCCACTCTGCCTACTCAGTAGCTAGTACATATAAAAAATAAAGCACATGAAGCCAGTATTTATTGGTGTTAGTCTGTATTTGTACTTAGATAAGCAAGAATTGGCATCTTTATTTGATCTTTTTAATTCTTCCATTCACATAGCTATATAAATGCTATAAAGTTTCTGCTGAAACAAAACCACTTTTAATTTCTTTTGTCCTTTCTTCTACAATGAGAAAAGGTATTTTTGTTAAAGAGGTTGCAATGGAATAATTAGTGCCTCCTTACCTTGTGTATTGCTCTCTCTATGCAGGAGTTACACACAATTTAAAACATCAATAAGAAGTAAATTGTTGCAAATTACTATTCTTTCCTCAATATCCAATAATTTGCTAGAACCAATAACAATGGTGTCAGAATATAACCTTGGATCAGTTCTGTTTTGTTGTGAACCCATTAATTGTTCGCACAATACTAATCCTTTAAGAATACTCAACAAGCCCATCCTAACTACTTGAGCTTTTTTTCTTATTTCTGTTTATAGACCTGAGTGCTGTATTTCTCCTGGTGTTAATGCTCCTGAACAGCAAGCAAAAGAGAAAGAAAAGCAAATGCAGCCAGCTCAAAGCTTGGGCTAAGTGAGCTATTATCACAGCATCAATTGACTGCTCTGCTGATAAAAGAAAATTATGATGAAATCCTCTTTCAGTTCTTCAGACTGTTTCTTTATTGGTGATATGAGAACTGCAAAACCTGGAGTAAATGCACAAATGTGCATTTCTCTGAGAGTCCTTGATTGATACATCATATGAGTAAAAGTCTTCTTTTAAGATTAAGCAAACTTTATTTTTGAAGATTAGTTGATTTTTCAGATCCAGTAACATAGCTGGACTTGCTCGAAAGTAGGTAAGAGGAAGATTAAGCAATTATGTCTGTGATTTTCAAGTAAATGTACTAACTAACTAGAGTCACAAAGAGCATCTCCCTGTATCAATTCTGAACAGTGAAGGCGATATGGGATATCTTGTATGATCTCACATTTGCTGTGAGCTGTGTACACACACTCCGACAGCTACTGTGAAGATGCCAATGTGCAGTAGCATGTTAGCCTGCAGTAGCTCATTTGCGTTCTGAAGCCACGAGCCAACAGACTTGTATCAAGCTGTTCTGCCAGTAAATTGAGAATCCTGTCTACTGAAATTGACACCCCCAGCTGGGGACGTGTAGCTCACTTCTCAGGCAAGAGGTGAAGTGTTGTGCCAGATTAGACATGATTTGTTGCCATCTTCTCAATTGTCTCATCCTAATTTCACAGCAAAATTATGGTGTTGAAAGATGCAGAGAATGAGAAGATGTTTCTTACCTCACCGAATGTCAGGACACATTTTCCATTGCACAGTCATGTTGTGGACAGAGTCTAGCAGACGAGTTGTTAGTTTGCAGGAGTGGCATATGAGAAGGGAGTAATGTATTTTCTCCTGAACAACAATTTTACTCGTGAACTGAAGTTCTGGGAAATTAGTAACATTGTGTGCATACACAGGTTTCCTCATCCTCTTAGTAAAGACAGTATATAGTGTCCTCATAGTTACAAAGTGGTTATGAAACCTATTCTCCTTCAGCACAGAAGTTCGTATTCCATTGCACTAACTTGCAGTTTCTCTACTGACAAGTAACCTCTTCCTCATGTGGGAGAAGATAGTGAACAAGAGAGACTGCTATAAGGAAAGCAGAGGTCAGTTTGCACTAAGAGACTAGAGCAATATCAGGTAAGTCATGAGTGGTTCTTGTTTTTTAGCTGTGTGTAAATCAACTGCTGTGAACTTCATGATGTCTGCTGCTTCTTTCGGATGAATTCTGCTTGTTAGTGTTTTTTAGCATGACTCTTGTAGTTTTCCATTTAAATATCATGCTATCATTGTGTAACTAGTCAATTTTAGTTTGTAATGTAAAGAAGTGGTACAACTATAACTTCATATTTGAAAAACAATTTCACAGAACAAAATACAATTGCTAAACAGACAGTAGAGTTAAAAGTGCATGAAGACTGGATTTATGAGCCTTGTCAAAATTTCTGACAAATCTCAGATTCAGTATGGTTTTTTTTTTGCTCTGAGACTCTATGAACTGTAAAAGCACTTAGAAGTGAAGCAGCTGACTGTACAGTCAGACCAAGGCAATGTTTCCTCCAAAGCTGGAAAATATGTATTGACATAAGTCTACTAAGTTAAAAAAATCTTCTCAAAGACGTCTTTGATGTCATTACATACACAGAGAAGTAGAGAGGTTTTGCAGTAAAATACAAGAGAGTTTTGATGAACTCCAGGCTGAACACGTCAGTAGTGTGGGCTTACAGCAGTGGCCATGAGGGCACATCCTGACTCATGGTTAGTTTATTGTTGACCAAGACTCCTTGGCCTCTCTCCGTAAAGCTACTCTCCAGCAGGTCAACCCTCAGATTGTACTGGTGTATGGGGTTGTTCCTCCCCAGGTGCAGGACTCTGCACTTGTCCTTGTTGAACCTCATCAGGTCCCTCTCTGCCCAGCTCCCAAGCCAGTTGAGATCCCGCTGAATGACAGCACAGCCTTTTGGGGAATCAACCAGTCCTCCTAGCTTGGTGCCACCAGGAAACTTGCTGAGGGTACACTCTGTCCCCTCATCCAGGTCGATGAAGATGTTGAATAAGACTGCCCCCAGAACCCATTACTGTGGAACTCCACTGGCTACAGGCCTCCAATTTGATTCTGTGCTATTGATCACCACTCTCTCAGTTCTGTCATTCAGCCAGCTCTTGATCCCCCTCATCGTCCTCATTGTCATCCAAGCCACACTACCTGAGCTTTCTGATGAGGATGTTATTGGAGACAGTGTCAAAAGCCTTGCTAGTCAAGGTAGATGACATCCGCTGCTCTCCCCTCATCTAGCCAGCCAGTTATGCACTCGTAGAAGGTTATCAGGTTGGTCAAACAGGATTTCCCCTTGGTGAATCCATATTGACTCCTCATGATAACTACCTTTTCCTTCATGTGTTTAGTGATGACATTCAGGATGAGTTGTTCCATCACCTTTCCAGGGACGGAGGTGAGGTTGACCAGCTTGTAGCTTCCTGGGTTGTCCTTCTTACCCTTTTTGAAGACTGGAGTGACATTGGCCTTTCTCCAGTCCTCAGACACCTTCCCATGATTGTTCAAAAATGATGAAGAGTGGCTTAGCAACCACATCAGGCAATTCCCTCAGCACTCTTGGGTGCATCCCATCAGCACTTATTGATTTATGGGCCTTAAGCTTGGCCAACAAGTCTTTAACCTCTTCCTCATCCATCAAGGGCAAGTCCTCTGCTGTCCAAGCCATCTTATTATCCTTGCTGGTCGTGGCTTCCTGAGGGCTGGCCTTGGCTGTAAAGACTGAAGCAAAGAAGGCATTCAGTACTTTGGCCTTCTCTGCATCCTCAGTCTCCAGGGCATCCTCTGTTCAGCAGCAGACCCACAGTCTCCCTAATCTTCCTTTTGCTGTTGATCTACCTGAAAAAACCTTCATTGTTTTCCTTGACTTTCCTGGCCAGATTTAATTCTAAAAGGGCTTTAACCTTCCTGGTTGCACCCCTGCACGCTCTGACAAAGTTCCTATACTCTTCCCAAGAAGTCAGCCCCTGTTTCCACCTCTCATAGATGTCTGCTTTCTTCCTGAGTTGTCCCAGCAGATCTTTGTTCATCCATGGAGGCCTCTTGCCTCCTTTTACAGCTTTTTTTGTGTGTGGGGACACATATCGATCCTGGGCTTGGAGGAAGTGGTGCTTTAAGATCAACTAGCTCTCTTGGGCACTCTTACCGTCTAAAATTCTATCCCATGAGATCTCTCCAAGCAGGTCTTTGAAGAGGCCAAAGTCAGCTTGCCTGAAATTCAGGGACACAATCCAGCTTGGTGTCCTGCTTCTTCCACATAGGAACTTGAACTCCACTATCTCATGGCTACTGAGGCCAAGGCTGCCTCCAGCCTTCACATCTCCCACCAGACCCTCATTATTTGTCAGCACCACCTCCAGTAACACACCTCTCTTTGTTGGCTTCTTGACTACCTGTGACAGGAAGTTGCCATCAGCATACTGTAGGAACCTCCTGGACTGTGTGTGCTTTGTTCAGTGGTTTTGACAGTAAATAGAAGGAGGGTTGAAGTCCTCCATCAAGACCAGGGATTGGGATTGTGAGGCAGCTCTCAGCTGTTTGTAGAAGGCCTCATTCACTTTCTCCTGCTAATCAGGTGGCCTGGAGCAAACTCCCACATTGACATCACCTACATTACCCTGCCCCTTAATTTTCACCCACAAACATTTAACCTACCCTTCATTCCTGCCCAGGAAAAGCTCAATTCTCACATAGAGAACAACTTCACCTCCTCACCTTGTTGGCTTGTGTTTCCTAAACAATACATAGTCACCCACAGCTGTTCTCCAGTCATATGAGTACCTAAACTACTGTACCAAATTTTGGTCTCCCCAGTGCAAGAAAGACCTAGGCATCCTGGAATGAGTCCAGAAGGGCCATCAAGATTAGGAGACTGGAGCACAGCATGTATGAATGAGGAAAAGCTGGAGGAGACTAGTTTATCCACCATGAGCGAATGCTAAGGGTGTCTCCAATATCTATCAAGAATTTGAAGAGAAGGTGGTGTCAGACTCTTCTCAAAAGTGCACATTAGAAGGAAAAGAGGCAATGAACGCAACTTGCAAATTAGAAAACCTCAGTGAAATATAAGGAGATATTTTTTTTTTCACTACAAAAGGGATCACTCACAGTTTGCCCAGAGAGGCATCTCAGAACATGGAGATATTTAGCATTTCATTGTACAAGGGTGTAAGCAACCTGATGTAACAAGAAAACTGGTGTCACTTTGAGCTGGGGATTAGAGTGTAAGAACTAAAAAGGGCCTTTTAAATTTAATTTTTTCTTTGATTCTCTTAACATGGATAGTTGTAGTTAGGAAGAGCCCTGTACTTAGAGAAACATGCATCATGAAGATGCTAGCACACATTGTTGAACGTTTTTCAGCAAAAAGTGTAGCAAAGTAGATGAAGCACAAGATCTTCCCCAATAGAAAAAATGAATTTGGAGAAAACAAGACAGTAGACTGTATACAAAATTATGGTCTGTACCAACCATGAATGAATCTGTAAGGATTTTTAAATGGTTTAAGTTACCTACAACTGAGATTTATAGCAGAATGTGAACAGATAGACAATACAACATTATTAAAAGAAGAAATCAAATTAATTATTAGTGAATAAATCAATTTTTTAAGGAATTTGAGTAGTGAAATAGTGGATTATCTCAAGTGCATAAGAGTGTATAGATACAAGTACTGCCATGTTTAAAAAGACTGCTAGTCTTGTGATAGAGAGCAAGAAACAAGGAAATGTCATCTAATGCAATAATGTTTGGAGATTATTGATCGTTCTGGAATACTGTGTCCAATTCTGGGTCCCTCAGTTCAAGAAGGACAGGGACAGGGAGAGAATTCAGTGCAGAGCCACAAAGGTGATGGAGTGGTGCATCTCCGTTAGGATGAAAGGTTGATGTAGGGAGCTGAGTCTCTTTAGCTTTGGAGGAAACTGAGGGTTGATCTCATCATTTACAAAGATGTAAAGAGTGGGTATCAGGAGGCTGGCACCAGGCTCTTCTCAGTGATGTCCAATGATAGGACAAGGGGAAATGGGTCCAAGAGGTACCACAGAAACATAAGGAAAAACTTCACTGTGATGGTGATGGAGCACTGGAATAGGCTACTTCTTCTATGGGGACATTCAAAACCCACCCAGATGAGTTCCAGTGTGACCTACTCTAGATGATCCTGCTCTGGCAGGGGGTTTGGACTAGATGTCTTGAGGTCCCTTCCAACCCTTAAGATTCTGTGATTCTGTGATTCAGAAGCATTGATGATAACAAAATAACTGCCAGCACAGCAACAAAAATGCTCAGTGAATCAAAATCAACGTAAAATGCATGTTTTTCATTCTGATGTTCAGGCATTCTTTGTGATGAGAAGAAACTAATTATTATCAACCACCACTGCATATCAAACTCAGTTGTGTCTCCAGGGGAAAAGCATTCTGGAGTCTATTTGACCTTCATGAAGACATTCTAGAGCTCTTAATAGATAAGTCATCCCTTTTTGAATACCTCTGTGGCAAATATTTTCTTGCACATATGGTTTCCCTAGGTAAGATTTTTACAAGCTATCTTCCTTCCACATGCTTTTCCAGAGGAGCAAGGCCACCATATGATATTAGCTGTGAGGCAGAGGGATTTCAGGGAAAAATTGATTCCAGAAGCATAGAATTTGCAGGAGGGGTTTTGTTAGCTTTAGTCTTAGGGATCAGAGTCACCACCTGGTGAGATACTACCAGGAAAGTTGTTACCATTTATTTAAATGTACTGAGATTTTTACTGGGATTTTAAAAAAAAATTACACACAACCCATTCTTTGCCAAACCTAAGTCTTTGTATCATTTGACAGTCCAAGTAAATTTCCTCGATAACTGCATAGTCTTCCAATGTCACACCTTAGCTGTGAGGTCTGGAATAATGTGAGGGAAGAGTTTATTGTAATATGTACTAAATTACTACTACTTTCATTACTTGTTATCTCAATATGCCCTGAACAAAATTGACTCTTTAGCAATGAAATCAAAGCACTAGAATCAGTTTGTGTCAATGTTTTACCATTATGCCTTACAGCCATCAAGAGACATAGGCACAAGCCTCTCAAAAATAAGCTAGACATGACTGCACATTTTGCTTACTTTTTTTAATAGGAGTAATTCACTCACCATCTGAAATTATTCCCTTTTGACATGATTTACTAATTTTTGAATGACCTTTTATGGCTTTTGCTTTGGGGGAAGCTCGCAAGTATCAGATTGCCAATAAGACAGAGTGCGAGACCGTTTCTGAAAGTGAAGATCAGTAACAGAAACTGAGCCACTGTGGAAGACCACAGAGCAATGCTATCTTAGTTCCACAATTCCAACCCAGAGTTCTGACAATGAGATGATACTGTTTTTCTCACATCTAGTTTCACAACAAACAACTTTGAAGCTATGTCAGAAATGATACTTTCAGTATTGTGAAGACTTTGGAATCAGAATTTTTCAAGGATCAAGTCTGCAGTCCATAGAAATTTTGTGAATCTCAGTTCTTTTCAGAAAACTTCTGTCAAGAAAAATGAACACTTTCTGAACAATTATTTTGTTTGTATTAGTCCAACAAACTGTTCCTGAACTTGTCTCTGCACATTTCTAGTCTGCAGATAATTTAGCATTGGAAACATTGCATAGATAAGTTGTAAATTCTCTTGCTGTTTTGCAAGACTTGACTAGACACAGCCTTAATTCACTGTTAAACCTTCTTTTATGTAGAACTTGGACTAGAGATCAGGTCCGTAGACTGCATAGCTGGTGACTCCCAGATGACTGATCTTTCAGATCATCAGGATCTACAGTAATAATCAGAGCTTCTTTCTTTAGCAGAATGATGTCAAAAATTACAACTGTACTTATTGGCATTGTGACACCACTTAGGAGAAAAACATTTCTGAGACTTCCTTTAACCATTTATTAATGCTTACTAAAAACAAAGAAAAAAATATGGTTTGGGATTTCAATTTAAACATGTATATTTAAAAAAAAAAAAAAAAGAGGAGAAAGGAGTAATGCAGACAATTGTCTTATGAAATGTTAAAACCCAATTCTGACAATTTTGCAGTATATCTGCTTTGGGATGTTCCATCATTTACAGAAAATGGTGACAATACACCATGTTTGCTGAAAACTGAGTCCAAACTGTCAGAGTTCAGTCTAAATTGAGTCCAATTCTGGCTACTAGCTACCATCAGCTGCAAGTAGTCTTTATTTATAAACTTGTGTTGAATAGTCACTTCTGACAGATAGAAACTGTCTTGGAGAGACAGTGTCAGAAAGTGCTTTGTAATAAAAAAGCCTCAGTACCTGTGAATCAAAACCTGGTCTATTAACCCGATTTCCTAAAAATAATTGGTATTGGTATTGGTATTGGTATTGGTATTGGTATGTTAGTTTGTTCCCTCCCAAATCAAGGATGTTAGTTTTTTATCCTAAATTAAAGTAACAATTTCCATAACAGCTATCTATCCCTTTTCATTAGTCTAACCCTTCTCCTTTAATTAGAATAACATAGAAAAATCTAGCCAAATGCTCCATATGTTTACCTGCAGCAAACCAAGAAAGAAAACACCAGTTTTCTTTTACTTTTCCCATTTTTTTTTTAACAAGCTTAATGATAGGGCAACATATTTTACACATTGTGTACATTTAGCCTCAATAACTAAATAAAATTCTATGAATAAGCTTTTCTGAAAAACTTACTTGCCAAGAGATGTAGTGAGGCTTCTTTAAATCTGAAATGGGTGAACCTCAATAAAAATTATTTCATGACAGCTGGAAAAACAAAACTTGGGAGAGTCTCTTTACATAGAATGAAAGTTTTAACATTTCATCAGCCAATGCTATTAACCATAAACAAATTTTTCTAGATTGATTGGCCTTTTGGGAATTTTGGAGAATTTGCTGCTGAATTTCATATTGCAGAAGTGAAGCTATCACCTTCATTTATATTAAGATTAAATATTTTACTAGAGTATATACAAAAAACCCAGTCCATAACTTTTTCTTACATTTGTAAATTTACAGAAATTGCTTCACAGTCAAATTAAAAAGCAACAGTAATATCATTAGTAAGAAAGAGTGGATTTGGTTGATCATCTTCATAATCTCTCCTCAACTAAGAGAGACAGAATACTCTTCAGGCTTTCTGGGCATTGCAAAATTTGCGGTCAAAATTTTGCCTAGATAATTTGCTCTGCATTAACTTTTGGATTATTTTTCATTTGCTACATTCCCAGTTCCCTGGATTAAGATAAAATTTCATAGCAGGCATAAGAGATTTTCCTCACAGCTTGTCTAGAAGTACTGAGGATAAAAAAAAAAGAAAAAAACAAACCAGAAAAACCCCTCACTCGTAAATAGCAGAGTGCATTTCATATTTAATATTTTACCATACGTGCTGATGTATTTAAATAGAATAATGAGGCACTGTTATTAAGGAAAACAATTTTGCTTGCCTATTGTATGATTAGGTGTACTTTATCAGGACCACTGCTGTAAGAATTGTTCATAAATTCACAAAAGGCTTTCCTCTGGAGATGTAAAAATACTTATAGAATTCAAATGTCAAGGCTCAGGTGTGTAAAATTGTATTATGTGGATCATAAAGTTGTGAAACAGAATTGATGTGAGTTCAATAAAATAATGAACAAAACAGTAGGTACCTTTTTCTTTCTCATGCTTTAGAACTGGAATTTGCTTTCATTCCTGAAATGCATATTACTCACATGGTTTTATTTCACCCAAACATAAAAGGTTTGGAATGATTTATGCTACCTCAGTGCTTATGCTACTCTATGTTTCCAGCTGTAATAATCTGTTTTTTTGGATGGGAATTTTAATATTGATTTTGAAACAAAGAATAATTTCAAAAGGAGAATGAATTTATTACAAACATTCCCTTCAGACGTGCAATTGGATGTGGGTGTAGCCTTCCACCCAACTGGAGTGTTGCTGAATTCGATGGAGCTGATATAATTGCTACTCATTTAGAAATATTAACATTAACTTTCATGATGGGATGCAAGGAATAAAATTACATCACTTTGACTGACATCACAAAGCCAGTAGCTGTACACTGGCTTTATGATAACTTCCTTGATTTCTGTTTGTCATCCATTTACCTCAGCAATTTCAATTATTTAATAACTTATGCTTATTCAAATATACACATTTCAGATTAATTACCTTTAAAAAGAGACTCATGGCAAGATTTTTAAATATTCTGAAGTGACCAAAATAAACATAAGTGAGATTTCAGGAGCACATTTAAGGAATTAGGATTCTTTAAATAAGAACATCACTTGTCATCGTAATTTGAAAAATCTAGAGTTCCGACACACATGAAAGTCCTGCATTGCAGTTATTAGAACTTTCACATGTCTGAATGAATATTTGTGTATATGTATCTACATACACCTAAACATACATAGACATACAAACAATCACGATGTTTACATAAGATCATATGATACATACATATATAGGGCTTAATTCTTTAAATTGTGGTTGATAACGACAGAAATGAGAAAAAAACCCATGTCAGCAAAACCTTTAATGACAAAAGCAGTAACTTGATTCTAAAATTTAGTATTCAGTTTTCTGGAACAATTATCACCTCACCTGGGTATTCTAACAAGTTAATCAGTAGCTGAATTGAAATCCTCATCAACACACTATGTAATTTCATTGAGAGTATCTGCTAACTCAGATCAACTCAATTAATCTCTAGTGGAATGAAACAAAGAAGCAGATGGTGATGTGTTTTAGTCAACACCAACTTTTTATTCTGTATACATTTCTGAATACACTATTCCTAGGCATTAGTCCTAAGGCATTGAGAAATTGATTTACTTTTAATCTAAGGCTTTAAATAGACAGCAATAATACATGCTCATATTCCATTTTGTCACTAATGATTACAGTTTTCTCAAATAAAACTTTTCCCTTAGGCTCAGTTCTGCACAGTTCTTAGCCTGACACTCCCATTGGCTTCCATGGAAGCAGCAAGTGTAGGTGGTGCAGGATATTGCAGCATCACCTTGTAAGAAAGGGCGTGTCATACACAGTGAACTTCACTGATATTTAGTTACATGCACTAACAGTTGTTGCTTGTATTTCCAAATGGTTATCACTAAAGATGAATTTGATATTGTTCTCTCCATATTTGTTTAAGCTGAAGTTTTGAACATCTTAAATTGCAGTGCACATTTTCTCATGCAGAAATAATAAGGGTAGACCTCTCAATCCATACTTCTGAGAACAACAAGTGAGGATCACTCTTTTCCTCTGGTCTGTTGGTCAAGGCATTTGGAATGGTGGCTGAAGTGTGAGTCCTAAGCTTGTTTGCTATAGTATTTATGCATTTTGTGTTCAATGACATCACACAAAACCAGACCAGAATGGATTGAAACTTGTTATTTCCTATTCTTACCCACATGCCATAACTACCAGTCAAGGTCCTCACCTGTACTCCAATTCTTATTGTCTTGATTACTTCGACTAATACTACAATAAACATGTAAGGAAACTTAGACTGTGACCTATGTCACAGTATATAGCCTTGAAGTCAGGACAAGCTTTGAGCTATTGGGAGACAGTTTCAAAGGTGGTCACATTGGAAAATACATGAAATCCAAGCTTCCAACTTCATGTTTATATTCTGCCTATAAGTGTAATTACAAAACCAACCGAACAAACAAACCAAACAACTCAGCAGAAACCTGTTTCTAATGTATTTTGGAGGAAGTTACTGCAACTGTATTTTTTGAGATAAGTTTGCCTGTAAGCTATTTGACTTCAAAATAGATAGCTGGCAGTTAGAATCCATCAGGTCAGATAAACATATTAAAGTTCAGTTTATGGATCCTGTCTGTTGTAAGGTCTCTAGTAGCTGATACCTAGGCTTGGGCAAAATGAGAAGCATGTGTATAAAGAATGTGTATGAAGCATATGTATATAAATCCATGTATATAAAGAATCAGATCATATAATTGATGTTCAGATACTCAGCAATCTAAACTATCTTCAAAATGAGATGACAGCTAAGGGAGAGCTATTTTGTGTGAAAATTTTCTCTCCATGGTTCATCTATGTATCTAGATCTTTGCAGAATCACAGACATTATGTTTTTACTGATGTCCTTAGTATATTTTAGCCAGACTCTTCATCACTTTCAGATATTCCAAGAAGTCTATAGTATTTTTAGTTCTTAAATGGGAGAACAAGCAGTCAAGATTTAGACATGTAGTGAAGGCATGAATTATGCTGGTACTGTATCACTAGCACAGGAAGAAAAGAGTTTTTCTATCAGTCAGGGTGTGTATTAAAGGTTTTGGCCAAATTACTGTGACTGAGAGAGGTTGTATGTGTTTTAACTCTAGGGCAGTAAACTCTAGGGCAATAAAAAAATACTAAAAAACTGTTTAATCCTTCAGGATTTAACTGTCCTGACTCACTGATTTAGTTTTGCACACATTGTCTTCTCCTTTGTTTCTGTGGTTCCTGTGTTGATTTAGCTGCTAATTTATTTGTTTTCAATTTATGTATCTCTGCTTCTATATCCATATTTCATCTGTTTAGTTCTTCCTTTACCATCTCACGTTCTTTTCCCTGGTCTGTTCCCTCATAATCTATCATTTTTCCTAACAATATTTTATGTACTCTTACCTTTACTTGCTTTCTACTCCCTTTTGCCGCTTGTTTTTTCTTTGCATTTCCCTCTATTTATTCTTTTTCTTGCCAGTTGGCTTAGGATTAAATATATTATGGAAAGAAATTACATGCATGATATTAGTATGAAAACACAACTACATTTACAGCAACAGAAGCCAAGACATTGACCGACAATATCAAATTGTGGATGAATTTAATTTAATTCAAACTAAATTAATGTATTTATATTGTGTCATATGTGTGCCAAATACTTTACAAACATGAAAGACAGAGTATATGTGCTGAAATTATTGCAGCTGAGGATTCTCAATTTTATAGAATCTATTTTGGTTTATGCTAGATAACACTTTTCAAGGACTACAAACAAAATTGGTGAGCAGATCAGGGTAGGAAGGCTCATAAAGAAGGGAATTCTAATCAAAGACTTCAAGGACAAAGAGATTGTTTGATCTACGTCAGGGTTTTGATGGATAAACTCCATGTCATAATGTTGGCACATCTATATAGTCCAAAATGAACTTGGATCCTCCTTTTTTATGTCCCTGTGCTTAAAATATATATATCAAATGCATATATATATAATTAATTTTACATCTATTATGTATATTTTTATATATGCTTGCTTGTAAATTGCTTTCACTTGTTATCTTTTTCATCCATACTTTACTATAAATATCAGAGTACTATATAGATATGTTTTTTTCCTTAAACTTTCCTGAAGAAGTCTCCGCAGACTTTAATGATCTTTGCATAAAAATTTCAGTTATTGGGTTGGTTTTCCTTTCCTGTTGATTCACATCTCATTCTTATGACTAGTAGAATTTATTTTACCTCTTAAATACCCACGTAAAATCATGTGAAATATTAAAGGTGCAGGATCAAGCTGTCCCCATATACAAGAACGTAAGCCAGTGGGATAGAAGTCTATCCTGGCTGAACAGAAACCTTAAACTGGACCTCAGGAAACAAATGAGAGTTTATGACCTTTAGAACAAGGATCAGGCAGATCAGGGGGACTACAAGGATGTTTTGAGGCCATATAGGGAGAAAATTAAAAGGGCAAAGATACAGCTAGAATTAAGCTGGCCACTACTGTAAAAGATAATAGAAAAAGTTGCTATAAATATATTAGTAAGAAAAGGAAGGCTAAGGGGAATCTTCATCCTTTAATGGACATGAATGAAGCATAGTAACCAAAGATGAGGAAAGGCTGAGGTGCTTAATGCCTTCTTTGCCTCAGTCGTCAATAGTAAGACCAGTTGTTCTTTGGGTATTCAGCCTCTTGAGCTGGAAGACGGCGACAGAGTGCAGAGTAAAGCCCCCATAGCCCATGGAGAAATTATGTATGACCTGCTGCTCCACCTTGACACCCACAAGTCAGGCCAGATGGGGCCCACCCAATAACTATCAGGAGACATTGGGACAGGACTGACTGAAACCCTCATTCCATGCCCTGCTGCACTGCTCAGTGCTGGAGGAGGTAAACATACTGAGATCAGGTGCCTGAGGCTGAGGAGGGATAAGTTGAGCAAAGAGGATCTGGTTGTACTTTTCAGCATCACCCTACTCTGTATTGGTTTTGGTTGGGTATTTCTGGTTTTTTGAGTTTGTGGTTGTTGTTGGATTAAGTTACATTTTATTTTCTTCCCCAAGTTGAGCAGTCTTTTCTGTTTTGCCCAGGACAGTAAGTGAGCTCTCCCCATCCTTAGGGGCTTGGTAGCTCTTCCCAGGCCACCTGGGACAGGGGAGGAGTGAATGAGTGTCTGATCACGGTCCTTTTTTCTTGGATGGACCTAAAGCAGGATAGACACTGAAATAGACTGCCCAATGAGGTGGGGTGGTGGTAGAGTCACCATGCCTGGAGATATTTAAAAGACATGTAGATATTGTGTTTAGGAATATGGTTTAGGGTTGGCTTGGCAATGTGAAGTTAGTGATTGGTCTTTTCCAAACAAAGCAATTCTACCGTTTTATGATATTTTAATGTTATCTTTATCTTCATCATCATTTCAATATCCTTTCTAATATTTCCAAATTTTATCCTTAATCTTAAAATGGCATCTTGGTCAAGCCTGTATTTCCTTACATATTTACAAAAGGTATTTCCCACTATCTGGCCCTGATTTCTGTTTGTTTGCATAGCCCAGATCCCTTAAATAATCCATCTTCCCTGTTGTTTGATCCATTCACGTCACCTGTTCTTTTTGCAATATCATTGTTTTGTTTTGCTCTTGGATTTGGTGGATTGTATCAGTGTAGAAATTGACATTTATTTTTCCGCTTTATACACAGTATAGGAAGACAAAGAAAAAAAACGTGGTGTGATATGTTCTTTGCCAGAGACTTTACAAAATACAACTTAGTTGGAGAAGACACTGAGGAATATATATAAAATTAGTATTTGTATTGTTCTTTTGAAAAAGTACTGTAAGATGTAAGATTAGTCTGTGCATACAATTAGACTCTTACTCAGCTTAAAAAATATTTTTGCATCATGGCCAGTGCCATCTCAGATGAGCTGTTTCCTGAGTAAGTAGAATTTTTCCTTTGTCAGTTGGGTTGCTCGTGGCCATCTGTCCCTTGTTATCTAACAAGGTACTTTGTCTTTAATCAAAGTAACCTGAGCAACTAGCTGATTCAATTAAATATATACCATAGAACAGAAGTTGAATCAAAAGCTTTCAAAGCAGTAGTATGTAGACCATTTGACTCAAACCATAGAATGGACTAGTATTAGGTTTCAGCGATCAAATATCCAAGTTCTATATTTATTCAATCATATCATAGGAATTTCTGGATCAAAATGGATTGGGTGACAATATGTCCAGTTTACTATTTTGTTTTTAACATTGGTCAGGACCAGATGTTTCAAATGAAGATTAAAAAGCCTCCGCTTAAAAATCTGCAATAAAAAAAAAAAACAATGACAGGACAACGGGTAATGAGAAGAAGCTGGGACACAAAAAGTTCCATTTAAACATAAGCAAAAATTATTTTACTTTGAGAGTGAGGGAGCCCTGGCACAGGCTGCCCAGGGAGGATGTGGAGTCTCCTTCTCTAGAGGTTTTCAAAACCTGCCTGGACACATATTTGTGCAACCTGATCTAGATGGAACTACTTCAGTAGGGGGCTGCACTAGATGATTCTAAAGGTCCTTTACAACCTCTACCATTCTATGATTTTAAGACTAAACAAAATTTCCCTAAGGAACTGTTTTATATTCTGTCATTTAGAAGTTGGCTTTACCATTGAGTAAAAATGCTTACATTTCTTCCAAAAGTTTTATTCAATGTATGTGAACATACATAATTTTTCTATACAAAAAAAAGATAATTTTATTATACAAATAATATTTTATTTCTGCTTGAGGAAAACCAATTTCTTTTTTTTGCGACTGACAGTAGCAATGTCTGGTACTATGTCTGGTACTAGCAATGTCAGTATCTGCTTAGTGTCTTTGACAACTAAAGGCTGGATTGAGACCATTATTTAACCAAATATCTCTCCAGGTGAACATAAACCATTCCTGCTTTTGCTCAGAGACTGTATATTACCCTGTTTACTTGGACCTGTGACTAAGATTTACTAGTCCATGGAGGATGACACTTGAATAACTGATGAACAAACTCAATCAAAGCATTTTGATTAAATTCTGACTAATTCTGGAATCTTCTTGAGCAGCTTTGCATAATTTTTTTGGTAATGAAGAACAACTGTAATTTTTGAGAGGAAAGAGAAAGAAAGCTGACTATCCACTGAAAGAAATATTTTTCCCACGTGTAACAACTATGGAATGACATACAGTTTTTTAATAGACTTTTAAAAGCTATCTGGAGACTTAGTAAAAAAGCTTCCATGCCCAGTAGATAACAAAATGTTATATTAATTTTTGTGCCAGACCTTAATTAAAAAGAAAACCATAAAATTGTATAAATGGGTATTATGTAAAATGATGCAGCTTTGTGAAACCATTTAAGTCTCTTCATCACACAGATTACAGAAATTAATAAGAGAACATAATTTGTGTAATAGTGTACTGGACACATTTTTTACAACTTTCAACTACCAGTTGTTGCTTGGAGTGTACAATTCCATCTTTCCAGGTAAACTCTTCCATCAGAGATAGTCCACATCAAGCAAGTCTGTTGTTAAGGTTATGTCTGCAAATGAATTGTCTATAAACAAATTCAGCATCTGGCAGACATTCCAAGGTGAAAGCCAAACAGATGGCTGATTTAATATAATCTAAGTGACTTTGGATCAGATAAAGCAATTGAATTAACAGCACTTTAAATGAAGGCATACCACAAATTCTCACTATACCATTATAATGGGCACCTTTTTACATCTTGAAAATCGTTACTAATTGAAGTTTCATATGGTGAGTGCTTATATCTGTAAGATATACAGCTAAACAGTCTGAAAAATATGTCATTTTGAGTAAAAGCAACCAGTGTTATAACCTTTAACTCAAAAATAGATATTTTCTTCAGAACTCCTCCAGAAAATTTTTGAATCAAGGACTATAGACCAGATGTCATATGAACTCTTAAATGCAGATGCAGCAGTCCTAATTTAACTCTGAGAATTAAAGCAAGTTTGGAGGGTTTTAAGTAGCTATTAATTGAATAAAAAACTTACCCCAACACTAGGCTTTGAATTGTAAGGATTTTGAAATGAGTATTATTAGCAGTTATTATTTATGAAACGTTTTAGTATTATTTGATCTATGGCAAAGGAAACAAAGTTTTTTCTCAATACTTGGTATGCTATATTTGCACTGAAAGTGTGAAACAGTTCACAAAAACTGTGCTGTACTGTTGATAACACAGCCAAAGTTCAATGTTTAAAGTTCCTTTTTGGTTTTTGGTTTTTGGTTTTTTTTTTTCTACAAAGATGCAAGTCAATTCTCTGTGCATTTTCTGTTTTGTCCTCTGTCAACTCTTTGTTTCACTGGTGTGAAAAAGATGCAATAGTTTGTCCTGTACAAATCAGGATATGTGAGAAAGTAGCTATTAAGCTTCTTTTCATTTCTCTCTCTTTTGCACAACTCTGAAATCACTGCCAAATACACAATTGTGTTATTCTCCAGAGCTAGGCATATGATCTGTTGGAGATGTATGTACTGCAGATGGCCTGCAGTACTGCATGATGTAAGGAAGAGCTCCTTCCCGGTATTCCAGTGCTCTGTGAGAATAACCTTAGATTTGTGGGCAAAGGGCCATTTGCTGTCTTTTTGCAGCATTTGCCAAACAACATGAAGTTAAAATAATGGGTTAATTAATGAACATAATCATAAAATTCAGATTCAGGCAACTGCAAAAGACTGATTTGATTATCCAGGGAGTCTCTTTCAGTTTTATGGTTTTTATTTCAATATACCTTTAACCTCATAAAAACTTTTCTTGTGTTCTGGCATAGGACATGCCTCCCTGCTGTTTACCTTCTAAGAGCAAAAATATCTGTAAAACTCATGAACTCATTAACTTTTTAAAATGTCAATTTGTGGAGGTTGTGTTTTTCACGTATGCCTTAACAGCATTCACACATGATGAGAAACAGAGGAGTCTAAAGCAGGAGGAATTTTCTGAATTTTAATAACCTATGAAAGAAGTCAAGAAAGCTTGCAGACTTGCTACATTTGGTCTCCTGTGTTGTGGTGTCTAATACATATCTGTCTTTTTATATTCTTGAAGACTCTTTGGATTTTTCCAAATATTTTATTACTACCACTTGCAGAGGACAAATTTTCTGTCAAAATGAACGATAATAATTTCACAATGTAAATGTATAAGTAAAGAACATACAACAGACATATAAATACAAATACTTTCACTTGATTGAGAAATAGCAAATACTTTAGAACAGGCTTGAGTCTCCCATTATCCCACATAGAAATATATTATTTTCTCTTCAACAAAAAGTTATAAACTCTTGTAAATATAAAAATTTTCAAAGCTATCTATAGAAGAACTTCAAATTTTGAATACAAATCTAAATGGAAGAATTTACATAGATGAGTAACTTTAAAAAAAAAACCAAATCACAAAACGTTAAAACAAGTAACTTTATTCACTCTAGACACACAAATTCAGGAACTTCAGATATGACATTTTACCAAGAAGACTTCAAATCATGTGTTAGTGGACATTATCTTGACCCTCTTTAGTGGATTTGTTTGGGCAGGTTTTTTTAGTGGGGGGAGCTACAAGAGTGGCTTCCATGAAAAGCTGCTAAAACTTCCCCTGTAGCTGGTAGAAGCAATGTTAGTTTGCTCTGAGGTGGACTTACTGCTGTCCAATCCTGAACCGATTAGCTATGGAAAGAATGTCTCTGTAATTAACATATTTGAGAAGGAGAAGAAGTTATTGTGCAAGTATTAAACCTGCAGCAGAAATGAGTGAGAATGTGAGAACACCTGGGCAGATACCAAGGTCAGCAAAGGAGGAGGGAGAGGAGGTGCTCCAAAAACCCATCTGGACAGCCTGTTCCAGTGCTCCATCACTCTCATAGTGAAGAAATTCTTCCTTGAGTTTCTTTGGAACCTCTTATATTCCAGCTTGTACATATTGCCCCTTGTCCTATCATTGGACATCATTGAGAGAAGCCTGGCTCCATCCTCCTGACACTCATCCTTTACATATTTGTTAACATTAATGAGATGACCCCTCATTCTTCTCTTCTCCAAGCTAAAGAGCCCCAACTACTTCAGCCTTTCATCATAAGAGATGCTCCAGTCCATCATCTTTGTGGCCCTGCACTGAACTTTATCCAGCAGCTCCCTGTTCTTCTTGAACTGAGAGGTACAGAACTGGAGACGATAATCCAGATGTGATCTCATGAAGGCAGAGTAGAAGGGGGGAGAACCTCTCTCAACCTACTAACACAGCCCATCTAATGCACCTCAGGATGCCCTTGGTAGCCCTGAACCATTGATGGGGAGGAGGGAGAGAACCAGGAGGAAGGGACAGGTGGGGGAGGTGTTTTAAGATTCAGTTTTTGTTTCTCATTTCCCTAGTCCATTTTGATTGTTAATAAATCAAACCATTTCTCCTCAAGTTGAGTCTATTTCGCTCATGATGCTAATTGCTGATTGATCTGTCTGTCCTTATTTCAACTTGCGAGATTTCTGTTACATTTTCTCCCTCCTGTCCGGGAGTGATAGAATGTTAGGTACCTGGCACATAGCCAAGGTTAACCCACCACATTCTGCCTTTTAAAATACAGTGTCATAACAACATAACTATGAGGAAAAATCTCTTTAATCCTTCTGCAAAATGAGCTAGGGACTAGTTAGGATTTTTCTTTCATCAAGGGCAATCATTGCAGTCTGAATATAGTTATGAGCAAAAGAGAACATTATTTTATGCAAAGCCAAGAATTTATTGCAGATTATCTACTCCAACCTAGAAAAGTAGTTTTTAATTGTCCAGATGCAAATAAAGGAACACTTATGGTCAAATTTGAGTTATTACAGAAAAGCCTCAGTATTCATATATAAATATATATGTATTAACACCCTGAAATAACCTTTTTCCTTGATGTTATTTACACTATTCTTCTTCTCTCTAGTTAACAGGGCAATAGTTTGAGTAATCCTCAGGAATAAGAAGAGTTCTTCATTAGGAAGAATATGATGTTGACTGTGGTGGTTACTACCTCCTGTCTTAGGTCCACCTGGCGTTACTTTTATTCATTTTCAGAAATTGCTTACTCTTTTTCCCCACTATTTTGCAGTTATATGTGTCTTCTTTCTTATCCTTAAAATTGGATTTGCTTTACTAACAAGATGAATATTTTCCTTTGTTAAAAATGATTGAATACAATAATATGGGATCATGCTATGGGAATTCAGGTGCCATCTGATACATTTAAACTTTTATATTATCTTTTAATCCCAGAGTCATAGACAGTTCACTTAATGCATAATGGCTGTTTTTTTAATTCTCTACTAGTCAGTAGAAGATGTTATGTCACATGATGACACAAAGATAAATTAAAGCTAAAATGAATTTAGACAAAAGCCACCTGACCACCAGAGAACTGCTACCTCAATGAAAATAAGTTAAATTCACCTCAGGACAGTGCAAATCCAGAAAAATCCGGAGACCCTGTAGTCTCAGGTCAGTAAAATACCTGTTACATTTTTCTAACAACATTACAAATTTAAAGACATATTTATTGCACTATGCAGTCTGTGGTCTTCTTTATACATGTAAATTGTTGGAGTTACCAGGATGGTTTAATGAAAAGTAGTTGTAAAAGAACTATGGAGATTGGTGGAGCTATGTCTGAAGTAATAATTGTTTTATTAAGGAGTTTAAATTTTATTAATAGTTCATAGTTCCTTCAAAATTGTTAATTGTATATAATTATTAATGTTATAGTTTTATTACTGGCTAATCATTTTAAATGTACATCTTAAATGCATAGCACACAAGTTAGGAATATGTAAATTTGGCGAATAAAAGACTCCACTACAAAGTAGAGGATTTGGCAACAAAGAGCAAGATAAATGTGACATTATTAAAGGATAGCATTTTTAATTATTTTTGGTAATATATTCTCTATGTAAATACAAATATTTCTGCATATGAGCAGTATGAAACGAGGACCGAATTTAACTTCTCTAATAAGGAATTTCTTTGGGTTAGATGTTCAGTATAAAACATGAGTTTCTTATTCCCCTATAGTAAACAAAAAGAAAATATAATTTTCAGGAGAAAATTAAATCAACCCTAAAATGGATGTTAAAGTCAGATGAGGTGAACAATCACCTCACAGCTTCTGCTTCTGTAAGACAACAGCCAGTGCAGAACTTATCCACCATCTCTTAACAGCACTTGAGTGTAATCCATCAACTACCACAATCATAGTAAAGGTCACAAAACAGCTCTCAGTATTTCCTACAGTCATGTGGGAACTCTACTCAGTGAAATATCTTCAATAACTTTGACCTAGGGATGAAGGCACTTCAAGTTAGTTCATGAAGAGTGTCTTTTGGGAGATTTACCATCTTTCTAAAGACTCTATGCGACGAACAAGACATACTCTGACATTCATGCCAGAAATGATAATTTATTTTTTACTGTTGTAAGTGAAAATAAGAAGGGGGAGTACAATTATCTGTGACATTAATCTGATTGAAAAAGAGTCATAAATTTTATGAGATTATGCTCTAAATTTACTACAGTTAATGTCACAAATTTCAGGAAAATATTTTCTTCTTTTTGATACTTGTTTTCTGGTAAAAAAATTTTCAAACTTCAAAGACTGAAAAATTAAGTTTCCAACTTGAGCATTTAAAATGAAATTGTAGCAAGGAGGAGGTTAGTCTGTTCCCCCTAGGAACAAGCAATAGAACAAGAGGAAATGGCCTCAAGTTGCACCAGGGGAAGTTCAGACTGGATATTAGGAGGTATTTCTTTACTGAAAGGGTTGTTAGGTATTGGAATGGGCTGCCCAGGGAGGTGGTGGAGTCACCATCCCTGGAGGTATTTAAGAGATAGGTGGATGTTGCACTTAGGGGAAATGGCCTAGTGGTTGCTAGGGCTGGGACAAAGGCTGGACTCGATGATCTTAAAGGTCTCTTCCAGCTGAAACAATTCTATGATTCTATGAAGGATATCCATAGGCAGCAAGACCAGAAGTTGTCATCAAAACAACTTCTGATTCAATATTTTGTAGGTTCAATATTTACCCTAGAATTTTAATTCAGATTAGGAGTGTAGTCACTGCGCTTCTCAGAAATGAGACTTATTTTGGATTAAATAAAACAGGATTAATTCCAGACTATGGTTAATTTGATTAATTAACTAATTTTTTTGTCAACTCCGAACTTCTTGAATGATATATTTCATGTTGCTTATAATCCAGAAGGTGTATAGTGACTATTGCAATTATTTTCTGATGAATTTTACATACCTCTCAAGTCTGAATATTTCAGGCTTCATAAGTCATTTTAATTCAATCATTCCTCTGACAAAGTTGTCAGAGTCCAGTAGCTATCAGACTGTTTGTGATGCAAATGCATTTGATCAGCATCATTGTTTTACCATTTTTTTCCTCCTAACTTCACCTTTTACCCCATTCAAATGTGTTTTAGCACATTTCTATCTTAAATATTTTCACAGCATTGCAGAATGACATCACAGAATTATGATGTTCTTGTCCTATCACTAACTTTCTATGCAAAAGCTTAATCTACCATGTTGTGACATGAGAGAAAATAAGGGATAAGAATTGCATTTCACCTAATGAGTGACACTAGGAATCCAACTCAGATGAGGCAGATTTAGACTATACCAGATTGACTATAGGGAAATTTGGGTTCCATATTTTTTTTCACATCTTCTTGACCTCTTAGCTCCTACTTAAAACTTCCAATGACTACTTGCTGGTTATTATTGATGAGTATAAGAATTAAAGATTGACATTTAAAGCAAGATTCATCAGTCTTGTATTACTTTCAGCACACCTACAATCTCTCTTTTGTCCAATGATAGGACAATCAGGTGGAAAGATTAAAATGTTCAAGCAAATATTTTGGTTTACTTAAGAATGTGCAAACTTAACAAGTCTTAAAAGTTTTCAAAATTTTACTTAAACATAGGAAACACTTTCAGATAAAAGAATACAAAGAAACTAACAAAAAAAACCATACACTAAAGACTTTCACACAATCACATAATGGTACAAGTTGGAAGGGACCTTTAGAGATCATCTAGACCAACACCCCTGCAGAAGTAGGTCAACGTAGATCAAGTTGAACTGGAACGCATCCAGGAAGGTTTTGAAAATGTCCAGAGAGGGAAAACCCAAACCCTCCCTGGGCAGTCTGTGCCAGGGCTCCCTTACCCTCACAGTTAAACAGTTTTTCCTTATGTTTAAATGGAACTTTTTGTGTTCCAAATTCTTCCCATTACACCTTGTCCTGCCACTAGATACAACAGAAAAAAAAGTGATTCTGTGCCATTGATCACCAACCTCTGGGCTCTGTCATTCAGCCAACTCTTGATCCACCTTATCGTCCACTCATCCAAGCCACACTGCCTGAGCTTTCTGATGAGGATGTTATGGGAGACAGTGTCAAAAGCCTTGCTGAAGTCAAGATAGATGACAGCCGCTGCTCTCCCCTCACCTAGCCAGCCAATTATGCACTCGTAGAAGGCTATCAGGTTGGTCAAATAGGATTTCCCCTTGGTGAATCCATGTTGACTCCTCATGATAACTACCTTTTCCTTCATATGTTTAGTGATGACATTCAGCATGAGTTTTCATGGGATGGAGGTGAGGCTGACTGGCCTGCAGCTTCCTGGGTTGTCCTTCTTACCCTTTTTGAAGACTGGAGTGACACTGGCCTTTCTCCAGACCTCAGGCACTTTCCCCATCCTCCATGAATGTTCAAAATGATGGAAAGTTGCTTAGCAACCATATCAGGCAGTTCCCTCAGCACTCTTGGATGCATCCCATCAGGTCCCATTGACTTATGAGCGTTAAGCTTGGCCAACAAGTCTTTAAGCTCTTCCTCTTCCACCCAGAGCAAGTCCTCTGCTGTCCAGGCCATCCTACTATCCTTGCTGGACTAGGCTTCGCGAGGGCCAGCCTTGGCTGTAAAGAGCAAGGCAAAGAAGATATTCAGTATTTTGACCTTCTCTGCATCCTCTCTCGCCAGTGCACCCTCTGTGTTCAGCAGTGGACCACATCCTCTTATTCTTCCTTTTGCTGCTGATGTATCTCAAACTCCTTCTTGTTTTCCATGACTTTCCTGGCTCAATTTAATTCTAAAAGGGCTTTAGCCTTCCTGGTTGCACCCCTGCATGCTTTGACAATGATCCTGTACTCTTATCAAGAAACTGGGGCTTTTTTCCACCTTTTGTAAATGTCTGCTTTCTCCTTGAGTTGTCACAGCAGATCTTTGTTCATCCACAGAGGCCTTCTGCCTCATTTTCCTGCTTTTCTACTTGTGGGGATACATCGATCTTGGGCTTGAAGGAAGTGGTACTTCAAGATTGAACAGCTCTCTTGGGGGTTTGGGGTACTTTTAGTGTAAAATTTTCTAATTTTTCTTACAAGCTGCATACTACAACTCTCCTAACCTTGTCCTTAGACTTTTTGTTGTGGAGAGTGAGCATAACTGGTAACCCAAGAATTCTTATTTCCTCTGAGCACATGGATTTCTTCCTCTGCAAGTTGTCAGTGCTAGTTTTGGATGTGAAAATCTTTTTGCAGCCCATCTCACCTCCAGTGGATCACTACATTTTGTTAAGAAAATCATTTTTAATCAATCTTTTCTTCGTTAGGAGGTAGACTGAAATAAAGAGCTATTAAATCAACTTCCATATAGCTTGTGAGCTCTGCCAAGCTTTGTCTAAAGCACAGAAGGAAGGAGAAGGAAAGAGGAAGGTTTTTTTCCTGCTGAGCTGATTTTCTCAAGGTCTAAACACTTCAGTTTAAAAGCAATAAAAATTCAATTATATGTTCAAAATTATAGGATTTTTTTTCCAGTGGCTCCTTCTGTGATTAATTATTGTAATGGTTTAGAAATAGCTGTTATTGAAGGACCATCTTATGTTCCAAAGCTTATAGATCCCTGCTCACTGTGAGAGTGTTCTCATAAAAATACAACTATTTTCTAAAAAGTAAGGAAGGAGGGAAAATCAAGGTGGTTATTTTTATCTGCTACAGGGATGCAAGATTATGTGAGCTGACTCATTGCTACCTGAAGGGAGTCACATCAAAATTAAGACTTTCTACTAAAGCACATAATTAAAGTTCATTGCAAGTGTTGTAGGCAAACTGACATTTACTGGAGAAAGTACCTGCTACAGACAGATGTACCCCTGGAAATAGAAAATTTTCTCCCTAGGACTATTCTACTTTATTAAATCTGAAAAATTCCACATGAACTGAGTGTCCTGAGCCAAAAAAAGTTTGTCATTTGATTCAAGCAATTGCAACATAACACAGAATTTGGAAGAAAGTTGACTTGTAATTTTACCCACTGTCCAGGAAAAAAACCAACAAAACTGCATTCCTTAAAAACTCCACAATGCTCTCGATGGTGACAAATACTTTTTTCACCTTTATTTCATTGCTTTCTGCATTTGTTCAGAGAACATTTTTAAAAACAAGGTTTAAAATCTTCTCTTTATTAGTAGAACTAAAATAAAGAGATTTGAGAATCTCTTAGAGCAGGAGAAAATTTTCCCAATCAATATGTCAGGTCTACCGTCTTACAGACTGTATAATAAGTCATCTGGGTTAGTTCAAAATTAAATTTTCTTTAAATGTCTAGTTATAGTGTATGACATCAATCAGAGATATAATTCATAATAAAGCATACTCTACCTTTTTGCTTTCATGCCATAAGTAACTTTCCGTGTCATTTCCTCCCAATAAAGTTATTCCTGCTCTCTCAACTCACATACATAACACCTATTATTGCTAATGGAAGTCGTGCATAAGAACAGAAAAAACATTATCCCCCTTACTACCAACTCTCTTCTGAACCTCTATATTAATAACAATCATATGTTAGAAGGCAAGAAGACTGGAAATTGAGGATGGAAAGAAACACGTATCCAAATTGACTTGTCATGGTTTAAGCGCAGCTGGCAACTAAGTACAACATGTCTGCTCTGTCACTCTCCCACCAATGTGGGATGGGGAAAAGAATCAGAAGATAATGGTAAAAACTTGTGGATTGAGATGTCAGTTTAATAGGACAACAAAAATAGAGAAAAAATAATAAGAACAATAATACTAATAAAAGTGTACACAAAGTGAGTGATGCACAGTAATTGATTACCATCTGGAACCTGATTCCCAGCCCATTCCCAAGACTGATCCCTCCTTCCCCAGATGACCTCCCAGTTACACAGTGGGCATGGTGTCCTAACTGTATGGAATATCTCCTGGGCTAGTTCTGTTCAGCTGTTCTGGCTATGCACTTCTCTCAGCTTCTGGTGAAAATGAATACTATTCTAGCCAAATCCAGAACGCAGCATTTTTAAAATGCATGACATTCAGTTATAGGACAATTTAGAAGAAAGTGTCTGATATACTCATTTTATCCATACCTTTCACTGAGAATGTAAAACAAACTTTTCTGAACATATTATAATAGTGGAACAAATTAATAATTCATTATTTGTATCACAAATAACACCTGTAGATCTTGTGCACTAGACACAGCATGAATACATGGTGAAGGTCCCAGTCTGGAAAGGTGTATAATCTGAATAGACAGGTGAGGTGAATCTACTTTCAGAAGTACATTAGTGGCAAACCAAAACATTACCTGAAAGAAGACTGTAAGACAAAGACCTATACATTGTAGTACACCATGCTTCCAGTGAATTTTCAGTCTCTTCTATTTTTATTCAGGTGTCACATAAATGAGAAGGGAGCAAGCAATGCTTCTAGCATAACTACTAAACTCATTTTTTTTCCCCAAAGACTACAAAAATTTTGATAACTGCATACTTATTCCTTCTGATCTAAGGATGCTTAGCATCTCAGCTTCTTCTGAAATTAAAGTCCTACCACACAAGAGGACCATATTTTCAGGAAGCATGGACAACACTTAAACAGTTTTAAATTGATTACTGGAATTAACAACAAATCCTCAGATATATTTTTTTTCCAAATTTTACCAATTTGTTTATGTCCTAAGGTTTTTTATTAAAGTAAAAATTGTTCCATTCTTTCTTTTAATGATGTTGGACTAGGATTTATCCCATCCCCAGTCATCTCTGAGGGCAGTGGTCAATTCACGTAGACTGACCTCTGTAGTTTGTTCAGAACCTGCTGTTCCACAGTGAGAAAATATTCTTCCTCTGAATACCTCTTCAGACCTTTCATCTCATATCATGAAGATGTTGCTGTTCATGATGCCTGTCTAGCTGAAATCCACATGAGAAGCAAAAGAACACAGAGGCAGAAAGACAGAGGAAATTCAGATTTTCCGTGGGATAAATGGTACTGTGTTTTCCCTTTTTTTTTTCTATTGGAAAAAATGGAAACACAAATGGAAATATGGGAAGAGTGGAGCAGATCTGCTCCCTTTTCTGCCAGTTGTCTTCCCATAAGAGTACATATAGCAAAGCAAGGTAATCCAGTGTATAGGACCCTGAGCTGGTACAGTGAGGCTTTTAACTGCAAACAGAGCTCAAAAAACCAAGTGATATAATTTCCATTATTACTTTATGCCAAACCAGAGTGTTTTGTATAAAAAAATGCATCAGGATTACAAACTCCCTTTTGATATTCAGTTAATGAAGGCATTTCTAGGTAGGAAAAAGTAGAAGGAAAATGGAGGAGGCAAAACCTGAGAAAGGCTTAAAGGCAATGCAAAGCAAGTAGTAAATGGAGAACAATCTTTGTTTTTTAGGTCTCTTCTGTACTTTTTATTGCTAATAAATGCTTCTCTTTGGGTCTAGCATGTCTATTTTTCTCTTCGAAAGCCTAGATGTCCTAGTTTTATTTAAAGTTATGTTATCAGCTATTAGCTGATATCATGAGCCCTTTCATTTCCGTAGACACAGGCAATTACATTTCAAGGGAAATCTTTCTCATCTCTTTATGTAAAAATTAATTTGCCATTTGAGTGACAAAATTTTTTGTTTTCCCTATCTTACCTCCGCACTTCAACAATTTGTCACTCACTTTCACTATCCTTTTATTACATCTTCAGGCTTTTTGGCCATCTGCCAAATTTTCCTGTAATCAATTGTCTCTATAACAGTGTTAAAGCCAAAACATTTGGTTTAGGTTTCCCTCAAGGGGAAAAAAAAATGAAGTTTGTGATTGATTGCAAGCTCTGGACAAGACAAGTAAAATTCTAGAGAGGGGTCTTGAACTCCTATATCGACTCTGACTTGCTTTTAGCCTACTTTGTGTAGTATTAAACAGATTAAACAAACTGCAATACCTCAGGTGTACTAACTGTTTGTTTTAACCTCTATCTATGCACTAGATCTGACAATGACTTTTGAACACTTCTGAGTAACTGAAACTACATTTGCTAAGAAGAAAGTAGAGCTGAATAGAAAAAGGAAGAGGCTTTTTAATGGGATTTAGTGATGCCAAACTTTGATTTAATTTGTTTCTTGGCAATTTAGAAATAAAGTTAAATATTTTTCAGAATACTTAGAAATGCAGTGTCTGTCAAAACATTAAATCTTAATATTTGATTTATTAAAAATATTGGTAGAAAAGAACATATATTTTAAAAAAAACACAATTCATATATAATCACTTTAGAACAGAAAATCGACATAAAAAAATTCAGAATTCTTAGAATTTTTTTCCTCCTGTTTTCATTACAAATAAATTTCAAGACAAGGGAACACAGATCTCTTCAGCATATTTGGCAAAGAATGGAGAATTCAACTTCCCTCACATTTCTTATTTTAATTTTGGACTCTACTCAATATGACTACTACTAATATTAATTGCACATATTTCAGCTGACCTTTTCTTGCATATTTATTAAGAAAATTTACTCTTTAGTAATGGCTGAAAGACAACATAACTTTTGCAGAATGTGATATCAAATCTGTCTTCAAAAGCAGACCAAAGTAGGAGCTGGAAATTTATAGACCGGTGTCTATAGACCGGTGTACTATAGTTCGGCCCTGAGTTAAAACAAATGGAACAAATAATTACACTATGAATACCTATTTAACAATGGGATGCTAAGTAACAGACCACATGGATTAAAAAAAAATCATGTTAACTTAATTTCATCTTGCAACATAATATTAACCTAGTGAGTTGTCAAACAGTAGACTGTAAACATTTTAACTTTGGAGGCATTTTTGGTATTGTATGCAATGACATTCCCATAAACAGGATTGAGAAACGTGGTCTACAAATACCATCAGAATGGTATAAAACTGATAGAATAAAAATGTATTTACACCATTGTTTCTAATCTTTCATTTATCAAACTACTTTGGTAAATAGAATAAGATTATCAAGAATCTGTCAGAGATACAATGGTGTTAAACATTTTCATTGATGAATTAGATGATAAAATAAAAGTGACAGTGTGTTCATTATATGTGTAGAAACACTAAACTTGAATAGATTGCACATGGATTGGAATGTGGAAGGACCTTCAGCCCAGCATGTTGTTATGGAGTAGAGAGAAATATTTGCACAAATGTGTGCGTAGACTTTAGATGAATGGAGAGAGGCAACCATTTGGATCAGAACCTGAACCCATCTGTGAATTTTGTTTCCTCAGACACTTAATGATCTTTTCCAATGGTGAAAGAAATTTGAGGTGTTTTGAAAGCTGAGTCTGAGTCCGAATTTTTCAATTCAAGTCCTATATCTACTTTAAAGGGATATGCTGTGACATACTGAAGTGGAATCTATCTCTCTGACACTGTGAAATGGACAACATAAATGGTTCAAAATCAGATTTAAAATACATGATTAAAAATATATATTTCCACTAAAGAACTGAAGAGAGATAAGATCATGGACTATGAAAGATATTCTGTTTATTTAATCACAGTAACATTAAAGATTTTAATGTGATGATGTTTCTCTGTGGGAGGAAACATCTCTGTGATACTTCTTAGAAATCGTCTGTCATTGTTGTGGAGTGTTCAGCACTGAAATAGTGACTGTTGAGGTAAGAATGGGAATAGTTCCCTCTGAAACCATCATTTTACAAGAAAGAGAAGAGAGAGGTGTGGCTTTGATCCAGATTTAATTTATAGAGTTTATTCCCCCTGAAAACAGTGGTACAACTTGATAACTTTCAGGTCATTTCATGATATATCGTAGAATGTTGTGATGTCATAGGTCATGTGATCTGAATCATTTTGTAATGCATTAATTATTAATTGTGACCAGAGTTTATATATATCTTGATTTTTCATAAAATACTGTGCCACTTGACATAAATCATGTATAACTCCATGAAGTTGCACAAAGCTTAAAATATATCAAAAGGTTATAGAGAAGTACAAATATATCAGTCTATGTCATTACAACTTTCACAAGGTTCCTTCAACATCTACCTGCAGGTTCAAAGGATTTTAAAACCTCAAAGGGCAAATCTGTTATTAGTAACAGGCATTGCTTTGATTTTATTTTACAATATTTAGAAGGCAGATTACATTGCAAGTTTTCACCTAAAGCCATGCATATTTCCTCCATACACAAAATTAATTTCAAGACCACATACTCTGATCCCTGTGCAGTGCATCACATGCTGTTCATTCTCCTAGAAATACACAAAATCAGCACAGAGTAAAGGTCTATATATATTTGCATATAGCTCAATATTTACCTCTTCTTTCCCATTAATTGATTAAAATGTAGTTGAAATTTTAAAACATACAAAGTGGCTGGAGTTTTAGAATGTCCACATAAAAAGGTAATGTGAAGTTTATAAATTAAATCTATGTTGGACATTTAAGAACATTCTTTCAGATAAAAAAAGCCCAACATGAGAGAGACAAGGAAAAGAATATGAATAAGCCAGATATTCCTCCATAGCTGTAATGAAATAAAAGGGGATAGGCAACAATTTTGAAAGACATTTCTGGTAAGTTCACAAAGATTCTTCTTGTATAGCTGTCATGATTTGACATGCCAGCTTTTTCTGGTAAGGGGGAAGGGGCAGTAAAGATGGCTCCTATAAGTAGTTGGACAAAACTCTCCCCAGCTCTGAGCCAGACCCACTTCTGGGGATGAGCCCACTAGATGCCTCCGCAATCACTTTTTAAGAAGAAGCCAGAAGTGGAGGTTTTTTCCCACTTCTTCCTTCATCTGTCCCTTCTTCTTCTCTGGCTGGTGGTGGTGCAAGGGATAGGAAAAGTGAGAGAAACATCCATGTGGACTCCAAGGTCAGAAAGGGAAGGAGAGGAGGAGTTGTACTGGAGTAGAGAATCCCCTGCCTTCTACGGAGAGCACTGGTGAAGTTGAGATTTGTTTGCATTTTCCTAAAGACCCTGCATCAGCTGTAGAAACATATTTTGATAATGATCCTGTATTATCGGCAATGACTCATTTTGTTAAGACTTCTGAGCCAGTGGCAGTAACTATGGCTGGAGGAGGCTGTGTCCTTTGGGAGGGACCTAATCACTTCACTACAGACCCTGAGCAGGGGGCAGTGATTCTCTTCATTAAAACTATGGCCAGAGCAGGCCGTGTTCTGAGAAATGGACCCAATATTCACAGAAGCTGGGACTATGGGAAGGAACCCACGACAAAGCAGCCCATTAAAATTATGCCCAGAAGAGGCCACGTCTCGAGGGAGGGACCCTCTATCTGCAGAAACTGCAACCATGGTGAAGAATCCATGCCAGAGATACTCACTAAGGACTGCATCTCGTGTGAGGGACCCTGTGTTGGCAGAAGCTGTAGCTGCTGGGAAGAACCCACACCAGACGAGTTCGTTAAGGACTGTGTCCCAGGGGAGGGACCCCGTATCGGAGCACGGGAAGAATATAAGGAGTCATCCTCCTCTGAGGAGAGAGAAGTGGCAGAGCCCATCTGTGACAGACTGACCACCTCTCCCATTCCCGGCCCCCTTGAGTATTGTAGGGGGAGGAGGTAGAGATATGGGGAGCAGTGAGCTGGGAAGAAAGGAGGGATGGGGGAGGGAGATCTTAAAGTGCTAGTCGTAATTTTTCTCATCATCCTACTCCCTTTTTGCTTTTATTCCATTCTGTTTCTAGTAAAATAAACTTTCCTACTTTCCTCTCTAAATTGAGTACTGGAGTTTGTTTTGCCCGGAACCGTAATTGGCAGTAAGTCCTCCCTGCCCTTGTCTCAATCCACAACAACGTTGCTTATATTTTTATTCCCATTTTGCTGGTGCCTCTGCCATCCTAACAAGGATGGGGGTGGATGGGAGCACCAAGTGAGATACCGTTGTGGTCCTCCTGTGCTAGCTGGGCCAAACCACAAGACAAAAGGTATTTGGTTAATGTAAGGCATAATGTTTTGAGTATTAATGCACACATCCAGAGTGTGATTATTCCATTAAATGTATACCTTGTACCTTCTTCTTGAAGCATGTGGCACTAGTCCCAGAACAGTTAACTTGACAATTTTAATTTTCAAAATATTTATGTTACCTATGTATTCACTGCCATACTTCAGAATTCTTAAAGGAGTATGCCAATGGCAATCCTGGGGTGCATTAGAAGGGCTGTGGGAAGTAGGTGGAGAGAGAGTGTGAAGTCTCCCTCTACTCTGCCTTCATGAGACTGCATCTGGAATATTATGTACAATTCTGGGCTTCACAGTTCAAGAAGGACAGGGAGCTGCTGGAGAGAATTCAACACAGGGCCACTAAGATGATGAAGGGAGTGGAGCATCTTCCTTATCATGAAAGACTGAGGGAGTTGGGGCTCTTTAGTTTGCAGAAAAGGAAACTGAGGAGTGGTCTGATTAATGCTTGCAAATACATAAAGGTCAGGTGTCAGGAGAATGGAGCCAGGCTGTTCTTAATGACGTCCAATGATAGGACAAGGGGCAATAAGCTAGAACATAGGAGGTTCCAAACAAACACTAGGAAGAATTTCTTCACTGTGAGGGTGATAGAGCACTGGAACAGGCTGCCCAGATGGGTTCTGGAGTCTCCTTCTCTGGAGACATTCAAAACTCACCTGGACGAGTTCCTGTGTGACCTACTCTAGGTAGTCCTGCTCTGGAAGGGGGGTTGAACTAGATGATGTCTTGAAGTCAATTCCAGCCCTTGAGATTCTGTTATTCTGTGAATTCCAGTATTGATGTTTACAGCTGGAAAGTTTATCAGGCATTACTTTACATACCCAAATTAATACAGCATTTGCTAAAATTGGTGATTTGTCCCAAATCACAACAGGAATATTGTAATATCTGGTAAAATGAGTAATTGTAATATCTGGTAAAATGAGCATTTCTTGGTTTGAGCTCTAAGTATATCTAGCACTTCAAAGAGGAAGTACCAAAAAAATATGATTTTTGTACTACATCCTTCTAATTCTAGACTGCTTGTATTGAAACTTTCTTCCATATAAATCAAAGAAATCCCCAGGAGCTCTAACTTATAAAAATCTATCTAGGGGAATGGAAGATAGGATTCCTCCCTGGAGAGGTATCTATAGTGTATGAACCCTACAAATATCACAGTCAATCACTGCTATTCAATTCTGACACAGAACACTGTTTTAGAATGTCTCCTGAGGGATGCAAATAAAAGATTTTGGCACAAAATATTATTTCCAAAAATGTGGGTGTTCCTCTGAGTGCAAAAGAAGTTAATAGAATTGATTAACACAGCAAGAGATTCACTTTCACTTTTTCCATCCATCTTCTCCCAGATCCAAAGCATTATTTTCAGATGATATATGGAACTATCAGTCTGCATGAGCCAAATTTGCTCACACTAGCATGTGGATAATTAAGTGTAAAAGACTCCCTGCCCTATAAAAATAGGGTATATAGATGGATGGACAACTTCTAATTTGCGCAGATTTAAGAAAAACACAATATATGTGTTTGGGCCAAAAGTGACGTACACTTCATAACAGCATATTGTGGTGTGACATGTGCATCCAGATGTGAACATTTCAAATAGATTGACCCTTTTTTTTTCTTTTTCTTTTTTGTAAAATTGATATTCTGAAAGCTAATAGATTTTTCATTTTAATGTTAGCTGGCAATTTGTGACTACAACTTATAATAAATTCAAAGTGCTTTTTCACACCCATGGCTAGCAAACAACCTTATCAAAATTTTTAGACTATCTGTAATTAAACTTAGGATATAACTGGTAAAATAAGAGTTCATATACATAGGGACATTCCCTCCCCAGCCTCCTCATACGTGTAAGCGTTGATGTAAAGAGTCTGATCCTATTCGGAGCCTCTGGGGCTGGATATAAGCAGTGCTGACAATAACTTCAGTTTTAGTTCTTTGGGCTGGATATATTGGTAGTGATGTTATATTATGAATGTTAATGAACAATTAGATTTCCTTGAATTTCTTGCCATGCTCATTAATTTTTCACCTGTTGATATTTATACCAACAGTGTTCTGTTTTTTTCACTAAAATTTCCACAGTCTAAATTATGGAAAGAAATTAATACACTATGATAAAAATATCATTGCTTTAGGAAAGGAATTTAAATATTGCCTGTATATATAGGGACTGGACTCTATAGGAAGATGAGTAAGGAGAGACTTGCTGGGTGCAGATTGGAATACGTTCCAGCTAGAATGATAGAGAATCGAAACTTTGTTGATATCTGAGTTGATTAAAGAGATCATCTCAGAAAATTCACCAAAAAAATGAACACCATTTAGATGCGGACTATGCTGTATAGTAAACCTTGAAAATATTACTTTTTGCACTGTAATACAATAATTCCCTACAGCTGGGAACAGATCTCTGTATTGTTACTTTGCTAGATAACCTGCAAATGTACAGGAGCTTAAAAGAAAAGTTATTTTATTCAGCGTATCTCTGAATTAAGATGGTCAATACTCTAAGTACAACACAAACAAATTTTCTTATTAGTTATATTCTTTCTGAAACTAGCAAATTAGTGATGATCTAAATTACATCTGGAAGGTATATTACTGGAGTTACTGTAAAGCTACTTTGAGTATCAGCAGTGACTAGAATAGAATCATAGGATCATAGAATTGTTTCAGGTGGAGAGACCTTTAAGATCATTGAGTCCAGCCTTTGTCCCAGCCCTAGCAACCACTAGACCATTTCCCTAAGTGCGACATCCACCCGTCTCTTAAACTCTTCCAGGGACGGTGACTCCAGCACCTTCATGGACAACCTATTCCAATGCCCTTTCAGTAAAGAAATTCCTCCTCATATCCAGTCTGAACCTCTTCTGGTGCAACTGGTGCTGTTTCCTCTTGTTGTATTGCTTGTTACTAGGGAGAACAGACTGACCCCTGCCTCACTACAGCTTCCTTTCAGGTAGTTGTAGAGCGTGATAAAGTCTCCCCTGAGCCACCTTTTCTCAAGGCTAAACAGCCCCAGATCCCTTGGCCATTCCTCATACAAAATGTGCTCCAAATCCTTTACTAGCTTGGTAGCCTGTCTCCATATCCTCTCCAGCACCGAAATGTCCTTCTTGTAGAGAGGGATCCAAGTATTTGAGATGCGGCCTCATCAAAGCTGAGAAGAGAATTGTCACCTCCCTCCTCCTGCTGACAACATTGTTCCTGATCCACGCCAGGATGCCATTGGCCTTCTTGGCCACCTGGGCACACTGCTGGCTCATGCTCATCCACTGTCAGCCAACACTCCCAGGCCCTTCTCTGCCTGGCAGCTTTCCAGCCACTCCTCCCCAAGCCTGTAGTGCTGCTGGGGGTTATTGTGTTCCAAGTGCAGGACCCGACACTTGATCTTATTGAAATTCATGGAATTGACCTTGGCCTAGCCAGTTCAGCCTATCTAGATCTCTCTGTAGAGCTTCCCTACCCTCAAGTAGATTGACATTTCTACCCAATTTGGTGTCATCTGCAAACTTAATAATGGAGCACTCTATCCTCTCATTCAGATCATTAATAAAGACGTAAAACATTAGTGGCCCCAATACTGAGTCCTAAGGGACACCACTTGTGACTGGCTGCCAGCTGGATTTAACTCCATTGACCACAACTCTTTGGACTTGACCATCTAACTAGTTTTTCACCCAGTAAAGTATATGTCTATCCAAGCCAAGAACAGCAAATTTCCCTAAGAGAATGCTGTGGGAAACAATGTCAAATGCCTTACTGAAGTCCAGGCAGATAACATCCACAGCCTTTCCTTCATCCAATAAGCAGATCGCCCTGTCACAGAATGAGATCAATTTTGTTAAACAGGACCTGCCTTTCATAAATCCATGCTGACTGGGCCTGATCATCTGATTGACCTGCATGTGCTGCATAATAGATCTTAGGGTGATCTTCTCCATCTGCTTCCTGGGCACTGAAGTAAAACTGACAGGCTTGTAATTTCCTGGATCATCCTTCCATCCCTTCTTATACATGGAGATGGATGCTCTCCCTGGTCTTTTTTGTTTTGTTAATGTATTTATAGAAACTTTTCTTATTACCCTTTACCTCTAAAGCCAGTTTGACTTCTACCAGGGTTTTTGACCTTCTAATTATCTCCCTACATAAACTAACAATGTTCTTCTACCCATTGTGTTTGGTCTGCCACTTCCTCCAGAGGTCACAAACTCTATTTTTATCCTGATTTTAAGCCAAATCTCTCTATTCAGCCAGACTGGTCTTCCTTGCCTCTGGCTCATCTTACAGCATGTGGGGATGGCCTGTTCCTGGGCCTTTCAGATTTCCTTCTTAAAAAGTCTCCCACTCCAAAGTGTTTATAGGATGTTTTGTCTACTTTACTAACCTGGTTGGGAGGTCTATAGCAGACTTCACAGTAATACCAGCTTTAGTGTCCTTGGCCCTAAACCTAATCCAAACACTCTCAACCCCCTCATCACTATACTCAAGCTCTGAACATTCATAATAGTCTCTAAAATACAGGGCCACCCCATTGCCTCTCCTTCACTGCCCATCCCTCTTCAAGAGCTTGCAACCATCAATTGTGGCACCTCATTCATGCGAAGTATCCCACCACGTTTTTGTGATAGCCACTATGTCATAGTTTTCCTGTTGCATCATGGCTTCCGGCTCCCCCTGTTTGTTGCTCATACTCTGTGCATTGGTATAGATGCACTTCAGATGAGCTAATGATCCCAACACTTTTTTTGTGAGTGTGAGGGCCATTTCCTACCAGATGTTTCTCAGGTGTTCCTCTGTCTTCTAAATCATCAACAACCCTTACCTCTTCATTTATCATTATATATTTATCCCTTGTATCCACTGAGAAGGCCGAGTTTTCACAAGTACACCATCCTATGAGCCCTAGCATGCTTCCCTTGGGCTTATTCATTGTAGGCCCAGTTATATCTCCTTCCCCATTCAAAATTAGTTTAAAGCTCTATCAATGAGGCCTGCTAACTCCCGCCCCAGAATCCTTTTTTTTCTCTGATAGGTGCATTCCATTTGCTGTCAGCAAGTCATATGTCCTGTATATCTACCCATGATCAAAAAACCCAAATCCCTGCCGATAACACCAGAGCCATGAATTCAGCTGATGGCACTTCCTGTTAATTCCCTCATTCATTCCTGCCAGTGGAGGAGTAGAGAAGAACACAAACTGTGCTCTTGATCCCTTAAGTAAGCTGACCGAAGGCCTAAAATCCCTCAATTGTTTTTGGGCTTCTAGTAGCCACTTTGTCATTACTCACCTGAAATACCAAAGCAGATAATAATCCAATGGCTTCACCAGGGTAGGAAGTTTGCATAACATCCTTAACTCATGGCCCATGGAGACTGCAGACTGAAGTGAGTCCTAAAATGTATGAGGTAAAGGTCTTTAACCTGCAATATACAGGAGGTCAGACAAACTTGCCTAAATGGTACATTCTTACTGAAAATGTATAGATTAATAATCAGACTAAAAGTATCCTTTTATTGTATCCTGTAATGCATCTAGTTCAATTAAAGCCAACATGCCATTTAAAAAAAGAGTGATAATAATAAACACATCTTTATTTCTAAAATGGTAACATTAAAAACATCTGCAACATGCATTAGAACAATATAAATCAAAAAATACAACAGATCTGGTTGCTTCCATAGAGGATTAAACTTAATATCTAAAAAAATGACTGAACTGAGTTATGGAATCATAGGATGATTTGGGTTGGAAGGGACTTAAAGATCCCAACATCCCCTGCCATGGCCAAGGATAGTTTCTACTAGACCAGGTTCCTTCAAGCCCTGTCCAGTCTGGTCTTGACATTTCCAAGGAGGGGGTATCCACAGCCTCTCTGAGGAACTTATCCCAGTGCCTCACCACCCTCATAGTAAATAACTTCTTCCTAATATTTAAGTCTACAGTCGTTCAGTTTAAATCCATTACCCCTTCTCTTATCACTACATGCCCTTGGAAGAAGTCACAGAAGCAACACAAGAAGTATTGACAGAAGTCACACAACAGGGAGTTGATGCAATTATTAGTCCTGCCATTGCCCTCCATGGGTTGTGGGGCGCAACTTCACTCTCATGGCAGGCTGTAGGGGAGTCTCTGGTCCAGCACTGCTCCTCTTCCCTTCCTCCTCCTCTAACTGTGAGGTCCACATGGTCACCTCCATCTTGCTGTTCCCTTCCACTTCCCTCTACACACTAAAATTTTCTCTTCTTACATGGTGATGGCAGGGGCACCAGACTAGATATGTGTTCACATTTGGAGCCAGGGAAAAGTTTCAAGAACTGCTTACTGGGACAGCACTGCAGCTCCCTTTTCCTATTACCAAGCAAAAAGTGGCTCCAGAGAAACCCATCTCAATGAGAGAAATATTAAACAGCACTGATCCCAGTACTTACCACTGAGGACCATCATTCATCACTGCTCTTTGAGTCATTCCTTATCTATCAAGTGGATTCATGTCTCCCCAGTTTGAAGATCAAGGATGTCATGTGGGATAGTGGCACATATACACATATATCACACACATACTTTGTACAGCTCCAGGTAGATGACATCAGTTGCTCTTCCTTTGTCCACTAATTCTGTAACCCAGTCATAGAAGGCCATGAAATTTGTCAGGCATCATTTGTCTTGAGTGAAGCTATGTTGCCTGTCACCAGTCATGTCCCTGTTTCCCATGTGCCTTAGTATAGTTTCTAGGAGGATTGAAGTTAATTGCCCTATCATGGAATTGCTGATATTAACTTAGACTTTACTTACTTAGATTTTACTTATGGAGTATCTAAGAAAAGAATAATTTCCATGCTTTTAGCATTAACTCTATAAATATTGAAGTCAATGGTGATCTTTATGAAGAAAAGATGAGAGTTCTGTGGTTATCTCAAGGGATCATGACCTGAGGCCTCTAAAATATACTCAGGATTTAGCCTGAGGGTACTTTTATTCAGTAGATCTACTTGGGTAACTAAGCAAGAACTTCTTTCTTAATTCAAGAACTAAGGCAGCTCTCAGTGTTCATAAAGGTGACACAACCTGGCTCAGTGACAACCACTTACTTCTAGCTAATGCTTTTGAGGAATTAACTATATTAAAATAATGGGTTTAGGCATCACTTATATCCTATTGATTTGTAATGAAATGTCCATCTCTGTTTATAAAGAGAACATGATCCATACCCTGTGCATCTGCCTTCATGAATCTCCAATATCTCCCGTGTCTGAATATTTCAGTGAGAGTTAATTCTAATTGAATCATAATTTGCCATAGCATTACAAATTGTGGTTTAACTAGAATTATGTGGAACTTTATACAAAACCCAATCAGACAGTAAACCAGATTTTTAGCCTTAAACCAGAGGTCAACCTCCCACTGAAATTGCAATGAGATACTCTGAATTCCTTAAAAGAAAGAAATGCCTTTAACCCTTACGTTGCAAACAGGCACTTGTCAACTGCAGTGTTTCAAAATTCTCTAATAAAATGATATCATGCTGACAAGAGGAACCAATTTGATCTGATGCCAATTAACCCAATTAATCATGATGAACAATAGAACATCTTTCCAATGAACTTTCAGAGACAACAACAGGATCTATCCATACTATGTCATTAGAGGAAAAAAAAATATGTAATAAGTGATTAAGACAAGTCCTTAATCAGAGTACAACTGCTTCTAGAGGTTTTTAGCAGAGACTTTGTATAAAGAACACTCTTAACAGTTGGTGTACTGAACAACAATTCTAGAGCTTAGGTCTATCTTGTTTGTTTTTTTCATGGACTTGCTGAAAGGGTTAAAAATATTGTTTTATCAATTACAGAATATATAAGAGATAAATTTGAATTATCTGAATGTAGATGTTACTTATTTACAAAAGTAAGCTTGTATGTATTATTCACTATGTAGGAAACTGGTTGATGACCAGACCCAGAGGTTGAAGAATGGACTTAAACTCAGTTGGTGGCCAGTCACCAGTGGTGTTCTCCAGGGTTTTGAGATCTGTTCTATTTAACATCTTTATTAATGGTCTGGATAAGAGAATCAAGTATATCTTCAGTAAGTTTGCAGATGCCGCAAAGCTGAGCAGGACGTTGATCTACCTGACGGCAGGATGGCTCTTCAGAGGGACCTGGAAGGACTGGAGCAATGGGCTGAGGCCAATTGTTTGTGATTTAACAAGGTCATGTGCCAGGTCCTGCACTTGGGCCACAACAACCCCATGAAACACTACAAGCTTGGAGCAGAGTGACTGGAAAGCTGCCCAGAGTAAAAAGACCTGGGGATGTCAATTAACAACTGCCTAAACATGAACCAGGAGTGTGCTCAGGTGGCCAAGGCCAATGGCATCCTGGCTTGTATTAGAAATAGTGTGGCCAGCAGGATCAACCAGGGAAGTGATTGTCTCTCTATACTTGGCACTGGTAAGGATGCACCTCAGGTACTGTATTCAGTTCTGGGTCTCTCACTACATGGACATTGAGGTGCTGCAGCGTGTCCAGATATAGGCAACAAAGCTGCCCCTTAAACAGGAGCTCAAATCTGTGGAGCTGGTAAGGGGGAAGGGGCTATCAAAAAATGTCATGGTTTGGCCCTGCTAGCAAAGAAGCATCACAACAGTCTCTTGCTCGGTGTCCCCCATTCACCCCCATCCTAGTTAGGATGGCAGAGGCTCCAGCAAAATGAGAGGAAAAAGATAAGCAAGGTTGTTGTGGATTAAGACAAGGGCAGGGAGGGCTCTCTGCCAATTACGGTTCCGGGCAAAACAGATTCAAGTACTTGACTTAGAGAGGAAAGTAGGAAAGTTTATTCTACTAGAAATTGAATAGCAAAAAGGAAGTAGGATGATGAGAAAATTATAACCAGTACTTTAAGATCTCCCTCCCTCATCCCTCCTTTCTTCCTGGGCCTAGCTTACTGCTTCCTCCCCGCTCAACAGCTCAGGGGGGGCAGGGAATGGGGAATGTGATCAGTCTCTCACAGATGAACTCTGCCACTTCTCTCTTCTCAGATGAGGATGATTCCTGGGCATTCTTTCCCTGCTCCAATATGGGGTCCCTCCCCCAGGACACAGTCCTTACCAAACTTCACTGGTCTGGATTCTTCCCAGCAGCTGCGGCTTCTGCTGATACAGAATCCCTCACAAGGGAAGCAGCCCTTGGTGAATATCTCTGGTGTGGATTCTTTGCCACGGCTGCAGTTTCTGCAGTTATAGGGTCTCTCTCCTAGCACACGATTTCTTCTGGCCATAATTTTGATGAAGACAATCACTGCCCCTGGTTCAGAGTCTGTAGTGAAGTGATCGGGTCCCTCCCACAGGACATGGCCTCCTGCAGCCATAGCCACTGTCCCTGGCATGGAGCCTCTAATGAAGTGAGTCACTGCCCCTGCTCTGGGGTCAACTTTAGCAAAATAAGTCTCTACTGCTGATGTAGGGTCTTTAAAGAAACGCAAATAAATCTCAGCTTCACCAGTTCTCTCTGTAGAATGCAGGCGAGTCTCTGCTCCAGCACAGCTCCTTCTCTCTTCTCTCACTGAACTTGGAGTCCACATGGTTGTTTCTCTCACTCTTCCCACTCCTTGCACCACCACCAACTGGAGAAGAAGGGACAGAAGAAAGAAGAAACAGGAAGAAGGAGGAAGAAACCTCCTCTTCCGGCTTCTTCTTAAAAAGTGATCGTGGAGGCAACTAATTGGCTCAGCCCCAGAAGTGGATCTGGGTCAGAGCCGGGGAGAGTTTTGAGCAACTACTTACATGAGCCATCTTTACCGCCCCTTCCTCCTTACCAGAAACGGCTGTCATGTCAAATCACAACACAGTATTAGGTTAGTGGTTGAGCTTGAGGATCTTGAAGGTCTTTTCCAACCACACAGTTCCACGATTCTGCAATTCTATGTGGATTTGTAATTAACTTCTTAATGTTTTGAGATGAACATTTGACTTAAATTCAATGTCTTTGGTAGGACCAACTTCTGGCAATGTTCAGAGGAAACTTCCTGTGTTTCAGTTTGTGCCCATTGCCTCTGGTATTGTCACTGGGTACTGCTGAAAAGAGTCTGTCTACATCTTCATTACATCCTTCAGATATTTGTATATATTGATGAGATCCTCATGGAGTCTTCTCTTCTCCATATTGAACAGTCCTAGCTCTCTCAGCCTTTCCTCACAGATAAGATGTTCTGACTTCTTTACCATCTCAGTGGTACTTCACCGGACTGTTTTCAGTGTCCTATGTCTGTCTTGTACTAAGGTTCCCATAACCGGACACAGTACTCAGTGTGACCTCATGGATGATGAATAAAGTGGGTCACATCTCCTGACCTGTTGCAGCACATAATGCAGCACAGGAGGCCATTAGCCTCCTTTGCCACATGGACACATCTAGGACTATGTGTTACGAGGCTTTCGGGAAATGTAACTATTAGTGCTGTACTCTTGAGACAATGACTCTGATTAGCATAAATAACATTCTCAAATGCTAAAACTCATGGCAAAAATATCTAGTTTGAATCTTAGTTCTTCTGAAAATAGACTAGAGAAGCAAAGCAATGTCTAATGGAGCTATGAATAATAATAAGCATCCATCCCATGCCTGCTTTAAATTTATTCAAATCAGCTTTTAAGGTCCCGGGCTGGGTTATATTTGGTTTTGTCAGAATCATTAGTAGACAAATGCAGAGCATTACAGGAAAAGGACTCCATTCTGTCTGTGTGCTCTGCATGTCAGAGCCGTGGAATGCTTTTCTCTTTTTTAGCCTGCAGACCTTTCTTGTGTTTGAGTAGATAAATGTAAATTGGAGATTGAGCAAATAGAGTTAGATATTTTAATGCAGGTAGATATGGCTGCTGCTGGATAAGAGCTTATGCTTCTATTATGTTCTAAATTTGAGTAACTTGGTACAGCAAAATTCCTTTAGAGTTCTTAGCAAAAATAAGATGAGGAGAAAGCTTGAGCAGCTCTGAATTTATGACGAGGAATTTATCATGAAACTCAAGTGAACCTGAGTTTTGGAAAGAAGACACCTGCATGGTGTAGTTAATGCTCTGAAAAGACTTACATACCTTCTGAACTTGAAGTGTGTAAAAGCACCCTCCTACTTGAAGCTAAACAAACAAGTGATAAATCATACTGTGGTGGATTTATAAGATATCTCAGCTAGAGCTGTGTAAAGTATTTTAGGCACAGGAATTAGCCACTTAGCATGCTGAGAAGCTCATAATGAGCTAATTTACCCAATTTCTTAACCTGGCTATGCTCAGGACTCTTTAGGCTAGATTGCTTTTGTTATTTAAAGCCAGCTCTGTGTATGATTGGCTCAAGTATCTTTTCAACAGAGCACAGCGTATGGTACAGACCTGTAATTTTAGCAAGTTTTTAGGTAGTTCATTGAAAATTTACCCTTAGATATGGTTTTAATTATGCAACTGTTTCACAGACTCTCCTTTAAGGTATTTGCAATGGCAACTCTACTTCTGCAGTGATTATCAGTTGGCAGTGGGATACTTCACTGAACAATATATACAGCCATCCCTAACTCCAGGGAGATGTTGACAGTTTTAAGAATTAGAACTGTAAATTAAACTTGACAATTTCTGCAGATTTGGTAGGCTTAGCAAAAGAGAATCTTATCAAGTTTCAAGTAGGTTCCAAAATGGTTCTAAACGGTGTATAAATGTTGTCTTTGGGTAATGTTGCTTTTTGGCATTCAAATTTAATGTCCCTTATGCATTTTTGAACATACTTTTGGCCCTCTGTGTTTGTGTTTATTATTTAAGTATTAATTTTATCTGTGCTGCTCAAAGAAAATTCAAAATATAATAAACAGATTTATAAAATTAACATAAGGTTATATATAAATTGTCATGCACAACTATTTTGCTTTCCTGAATACACAGTCAAAATCTAGTTTGAACATTCAAATAACAGTATTCCAAAAAAGTACAAGAACAGCAGCAGAATACTTCATGTAATGTAGGAAACTCTGGACAAGGTCTAAAATTAACAGAAAAGGAACTATAGGTACCTTATTTTTAACCACTGACTGCTCAAAAGTAAAGTGTCTCAAAATTATTTTAATGCTAACAATCTATGTTAAGAACTTCTAATAGGGAAAGGAAAAAAAAATCTCAGGTTATGGTTTTTTGTTGATAAGAAAAAGGCCCAATTTGCCACAGTTTTTTTAGTTATCAGTTCTATCCTAAAACTTCATTTGTTTAATTTAATAGCTTTATTTCTTTAACTGTAGAGATATTGATTCTATGGATGGAAAGTTTTATTGCTTTTGTTCTTGTAAAGATGTGTTTAATTTCATAAAAATGCATGTATATGTGAAGGAATGGATTCTTCTTTTCACACACAGGAATTCAAAAGGATGTAAATCTCTCCACCTGCACTTAATTAAGTAAACTCCTAGTTTACTGTAGTGCAGATAAGAAGAGAATAAACTAGATATATCCAGTAAATTACAGCACTGTAACATAATGCTACTCAGTGTGTGTGCTGAATAATGCCATTTGTTTACAGCTTGCTATCGGTGTTTTTTCTTGGTCTCTCTTTACTGCACATATGAGAGATAGTCCATAGATTCCTCTTGCTTTGTATTTATTGTAATGCTTATAAAACTTTACTAAATTTTTATGAGCACTCTTTACTAAGTTTTTTATAGGTATTGCAATGAATATCAAGGCAGAAGAAACAGGCTGGAATTACAGACTTTGTGGGAATTAAGACACTAAGCCTACCTCTCAGAAATATCCCTTGGGTAGAATTTCTAAAAGCAATTCTTGGAATAAGGTACCTAGTTGCTATTGATTTTTCATTAGACACTTTACAGATGTAGTGATATAGAACCTTGTTTCTATATTTTATTAAAAAATAAACCTGAGTACAGTATAATGCAGTGAATTTCCTAACTTAGGTCTGTGCAACAGTATTGGTTAAAAAAAAAAATCACAGCAAATGGTCTACCAAAAAAAGCATAACATTTGCATCTTCACCTGTCACATAGTATTTTTAGTTAATACTTTAAGTGTACGTTGTGTTCTTCAATGATGAAGAAAAATATTTGGGAACCATTGGCATGGTGACAAGTGTATGTAGAACTTACAACTTTCTAAGCTGATTTTCTATTTTAATGTACTGACATATAGTTAAGACTGTTCTTAGTGCCACTTTTCAACTTAGGAGTTTTACAAGGATTCTGATTCTTTAAAAAGTAGATGCACACGGATGTGTGCTCATGAAAACAAAATAACACTCAAAACAAAGCCAAATCCTTTAGCAGTGCACTATGGCCTTAAGAACACCTTTCAGACTCTTCAGAACTGCAGCAGAAATATGACTCAACTTGTACAGATATATTAGATCTAATTTGAAGTTGTGAGTGTAGTATCTCTAACATGGACATTCAACTAGACACATAAAATCAGCATAAAGACAATGAACCTATTCTGTGTGCTCTGTTGTCATGGATGTCCTGCCAGCAACTCTCAAGCAGGAGGATGAAATGCTAGCTAAGGTACATTCTGCATCCAGGAGCACTGCCAACCCCTCTGGTATGCTTTCACCATTTTTTCCTTCCCTACAGACTCAATGAACTATGAACCTGAGATTTTAGGTAGACCCAGATCATTAACTATCCTGTAGCTGTTGTGCCTTATAGAAAGACTGAAAAACTCAAACAAAGGAGGCATTTGATTTACACAATACCCCTAATAAGTCTCCCAATGTGTTTTTTTTGCAGGATATTCTTATTTTTGAGGACCATTTCAGCCTGAATGCTTATGTAAGAACAAATTTTAAGCATTTTCCATTTTCACATTTCTATAACAATTCTTTAATTGTATTTAATTCTTTAATAGTAGAAAAAATTACAAATAACATTATGACCAAGCTTACCTATACCAGTCATTTGTGTCCAGAACAAGTCAGAAGCTATCACACACAAATGCATGTTAAGGATTAGGATCAATAATCAACCAAATACAAACCATTCTGCTTATCTAGAGCTTCTGTCTTCATCATGACATTTCTTTCTACCAACGTCCACACAGGGAGCATGGCAGAAATAGTCATTGCACTTAAGTTTACACTTTAGCATGCTGTACACTAATAAAACATGTCAAGGTTCCTAAGGTTGTGCAGTTTTCTCCATCCTGATGCTTTCTGCGCAGAAACATGGAGCTGGAGAGGTCACAGTGCTGTGCTGCTTCTGGTCCTTCTGATAGATGACAACATTCTATCCTCCAAGGGACTCAGTACCTCGGATGCAGTCTTGAGCTGTCGTTCCTGCTGTCTCACATCACCCACTGTGCCCTTGTTCTGTTACCTGTCACAGTGCTGTCTCAAAAAAAAGACACTTGAGAGATGTCCCCAACTTCCCAAGATACATAAGCCATATATTTCTGTTTAAAATCCAGGAGCCTTGTAGCATGCATTTGGAGAAAGCTTTCCACGTTCAGGCCAAGGGTAAAACACTATTCTGCTTATCTTCTCTGTCTGGTGGCAAAGAATGTTGCTGCCTTGCTCTCAGCAGATTTAAAGCTGACTTGTCAACTCTCATTGCTGTTTTCCAGCTCCATATGGGTAATGGAGAGAGTGAGAAAAATCAAGCCAGATTTATGACTAAAACTTGCTGATATCATTTAGGGGTGAAATTTTGAGTAACATCTCAATACTAGCAGAAAGCCTAGCAATGTTTCAGTTCCTAAGAAAAAAACTGGATGAAAATCTTTTACTTTTCCCTCCACAATAGAACTGCAACCATAATAGAGTGCTTGCTGGTATTAGCTGTACTGAGAGATATATCTATTCCAGTAAACCTTTTACTAGTGTAGGCTAGACATCAATTTCACTCTGCTAAAGCTCAGGAAATCAATGACCACCTGCAAAGACAGGCACTGGAAATAATCACTGAGAATTATGTTAAATCCTCCTGGAATTATGAGATTATGGGAGAAGCTCAGTCTACATTAAAATATGCATATACTCCAGCTCTTGTGGTTGCAGAAAGATGGTAAAGCACAATGTGTCTAGCAGAAATAAAAAAGCAGACTCTAAAATGTTATGAAAAAGCAAGGATGAAATGGAGGTTGCTTTATTGTTCAATTATTTCCATTACTTTGTTAAGAGACTGACGTAATAGTACAAATGAGAGGTTATGAGGCTGGGACAGAACCATGATCCTAACTCTCAGCCCCTCAACCTCATCTGGTATGCAGACATTACTCAGCACAACCATTATCAGCTCATTCCAGGGGCAATTAATTCTGTATGAGCCATTTGCCTCTCCAAAACTCACGTACCTGCCAAGAGAAAAAGTATCAGTTTATATCAATGATGCATACGTATCTGCATAAGCATATGTTACAGGAAAATATCACACCAGATTCATGTCCAAGACAGGTGAGGCTGCTGCTGCATCTTGTTCCCAGATACATTCAGTAGCAAAATTGAAGATGTTTTTCCAGCAGGCACGTGCACACAAAGCATGCATATGTGCTATCTACATGTAAATGTTTACATGTATATATATACACACACATATACACATATAAACATAGCTGACCACATAAATCACAGACACACTCTCACAGCACCCATGCACACACAGACAACACCAACAGCCTTATCCTGCTCTCCTGTCTGGCTGGTCAGGATGGAAGTCTGATAGTGACTTCTCATGTCCCATAGCTGACACCTCTGTTTATCTTTAAACAGGAATTCTCACATCCAGAGGTGTCCATTAGAGACCTACTCAGTCCCCTGGCTCCCAATCCACTTGATTACTCACTAGTCAGTGAGTCAAGTTTGATCTTCACTAGGTCGTGCACACTTGGACTCCTGACACCATGGACACATAGGATATCTTACATGTGGTCTGACTCCAGTTACGCACCTGTACACATGATATAGAGTTCTTACTAAGGAAAGGGTTTGAAGGAAATGTAATAAGGAGACAGGACAGATTGCTCTTGTCAGATGCAGGGCATGGCCAGACACGCACACTGATCAGCAAAATACATGTGCCAAAGCCCTTTTGTCACATTACCCCTCTGTTTTCCCACTGTTTTTGTATGTTCAAATCACCTAAACCTCTTCCGCGTCCTGTCTTTTGTTCCTCCCCTAAATATCCATAAGAACTACAATCCAGAACTACTTTTTCCTGCATCCTAGAATATGTCCCATCCCTAGGCAGCCACCTACATAGTCCAAAAGGTGATCTGGTATGCTACTCCCAATGACTTGTGATGATGGGTTTCACATCTGGACACAGTGGCTGACGACTATACTGGGACAACCCTTGGAGGAGCCTGTACAGGTGATGTTTCCTGGGGAGTCTGTGATTTGGGTTCCTACCTGCCATTGTACCCCTGTGCTCCTCTGGCTTGTGCAGTTAGGCCTTTGACTGTCTAATAATCTCTGTGATGAGCCTGGAAGTAGTATGACAGGATGTTATTTGGGCTTCTCTCCCTGTCATTGTCTCTTTGAATTCCTTTGTGTGTGTGTAGACAAGCTTTATGGCATAACCTAGCATATATATAGAGTACATAAGAATACATTGTATTTAGATTGTAAAAGCAGTAATGTAAAACAGAGCTTGATTTAGATTGTACCATCTCCTGTCATGGATGGCCTCTCATGCTCTAGTCAAAAAAATCAGGATTTTAAATAACTGTCATATTTTTATGTGCTTGGATTTTACATATACTGAAAGAAGGGTTATTTAGAGATAATTTTAAGTAGCCAGAGAGTGGGAATGGCAGTAATGAGTATAACACAAAGTAATGAGGAGTCCTGAGAGAATAATGTAGGACACAGGGCCTGATCTCTGCCCTTCTCATAAGTAGAAAAGAAAGCTAGTGTGTCATCTCAGAGTCATCTTCAGTACTGAGCCAATTTGGGTGATTTCTGGGATGAGCTGTGATGCAAGTCCGTAATAATATTTAATTATCAAAATAGTACCATTATCTGGTGAATATTTGAGAAATGTTCTGAAAAACTACAAATTCTAGTAATGATATGAACTAATACAATTGTGACATTTTTTAAGCTTCTTCCAGACTGAACACAAAGTCTGCCTACAGCATATTATGTTTTTCTCATGAACTTGATATAACAGCAAAAGATTGAGCTTAGTGACAAGTTAAATTGCACTTACTGGACAATAATTATACTACTGAGATTTTTGAAGGAAAAGAGAAATAATTCTCTTTCAACAGTTTGTAGCAGATTAGTATTTTGAGAACAGAAAATTACCAGGCACAGAAGAAAGATGCTAAGGGTTTTAGGAGGCAAGGAGGGGGGGGATAAACTTCACAAAGACGTACAAGTGTTGTGTAGGAGTGGAAAATAAATACGAACAGACTTTCAAAGCAAGAAGATGTCCGTAGAATATTTGATTTCATCCCAAGAAGGCGGGTGGAACTCAAGTAGGAAATTATATGAAGGGTTTATTATTACATGTGTTTATACACTTCTTGAAATAATGAAGTGATTTCAAAACCTGAGGAAAATTATCGATAGAAGAAGGGAAAGTTTCATTGTCACACACCACAGATTGGTTTAAATCCTTGCAGAACCATGGGAGATACAGGACTAGTGACTTCCCTAAAGGAGTCAAATGATCTCTGCTTTCATTTAAGCAGCAATTTGATAGAGGATGTGTGCTTTGGTGAAAATAACAGGTAACTTAAGATAGATCAAGTCTGGCTGGTCAGGATATAGGGCAATTAAACAGGTAAAAAAAAAAAAAAAAGAAACAGTGCCTCTTTGTGATCTTCATGCTTCTGTCACTTCACATTCCTGGGGCAAGAGGTAAAAGATGTGACTTCCCTGCAGCACACTTAGCTATGTGCTAGGGTAAATTTCAAAGGTAGCCATGTCTGCAGGTTTTCTGTTTCTCCTTCTGTCACTACCACCAACCTAGCCCTGTTCAGATGCTGCGAGACTCACTGATCGATGATGCTGTAAGACTGCCTGGTCAGTGATGATTCTGCCTCTGCTGTGATTGTGCTCAGCTTCTAGCTTTGGGTCCTTCCTGGAACAAATCTGCTCTTGCTGTTCTCCAAGAACATGTTCTTTCCTGCCACACCCATTTAAGTCAACTAAACAAGATCAGAGCATAGGCTGAGCACTGGCACTTGGCTGTCCACAGTGTTAAATTTTTAGTCCTGTGAATGGCACACATTTGGCTGGGGCCCACCTCAAGTCACTGTGAGTTTGTAGGCACAGTCTGGTCATGTGCAGAAACCCTGGACCATTTCCAACAGTCTGTTTGAAGAAGGTTTTTTCGGGAAGAGAGTTCTGGCCATGTGAGTGTAATGGATGCAACATCGTTGACCTTGGGGACAGAGAGAGGTTCCTAGCTTGTTTTTTTTGCAAATATATTTATGTCACTTTTGTTGTCTGCTAAAATACTAACTAGTGATGTGACAGCAAGGGACGCTTGAATCTGGCATTAAGAAATTTTCTTTGAAGGCAACTGTAATTAGGCAATGAGGTAAATGACTAAGATGGCTGTGGGAACTATATATTTGGTGGATTTAGGAACCAAGTTTGGGAGGAATATTGGAGTATCTATCCTACCTCAGCAAAAGACAGTAGATAATTTTAAAAATACATCTTTTTAAAGCTTATCACTGTTTTACTTACTCTTGTGAATAGATAGATGGCATATGCTACAGAAAGAAAAAATGAGAGAGGAAAGAGAAGGAAATATATTGAAAAAAAAATAATGTACTTGTGAGTGAAGTCAAAAAGGAAAGCTTTAGTGAGAAATAAGAAATAGGCACAGCTCAAGGAGCAACTCACTACAGTGTAATTAGGAAAGGGAAATACAGAAGGAGGAAGGACAGGAATATCCATGTGGCAAAGCCTATGGATGGAAAACTGCTAGCTTATATTAATAAATTTACGTCAATACCTGAGCAAGGACTGTTTATTAAGGGTTAATGGAGAATATTGTGCAAGCAGTATTGTAGTAATTCTATTTAAAGCACTCACTTTTTCTTCTATTTTGTCATCTACTGAAAATTGCAGAACTCTGTTCTCAAATAGTATTATGAAAAAAGCAATCAGCTCAATTGTCTAGGGTGTAATGATGCTGACTACCTCCTTCCAGCATTCAGAGGGATTGAGAGAAAATAAGATAAATAACTTGGGACAAAAACACAAATCATTAGAATTTTTAATAAGCCTTCACCAACAGAAATCTGAATGCTGTTAGTTATATCTGCCAACTACTGCTCATGGTCCAGTGGACAGCACACTGCACAGGGAGCTAGGAGATTTCTGCTCTTCTCCAACTTATATTCATGATGCATAACAGCTTAAACAGGTCATGTGAGCTTCAGCTTCCCAGTAGTACAATGGAGACTATTAAGTAACATATAAATAGTGCTGGAGGTGCAGTATTCTGAGAAAAAAATACACCAAAATTGAGAGCAAATTTTCTTTGTTCTTGTTCAGAGAGGAACAATGACCAATGACTCTCTCAAATGAAGCGTTGTGACCTCATGTAAGACATGGGGTCATGAGCCCAAGGGAAATTCAATTGCAGACCGTGTGGTTGTAAGTCTAGAAATAGAACAGACAAGTATTTCTGGCAAGAAGTTGTAGGAGACTGAACTAGAAGATATTACTATTTAGACTGCAGCTAGAACTTTCAGTATGCACAAAATCTTTGAGAAGATATATGTGAAACCATAGTTTGAAAGTCTTTTCATGCCTCTATTACTGGTCCATTCTTAGTGTCAGTTCTCTGATTAGATTTTCCATGGTTTTTGTTTTCTTTTTTTTTCTTAGTGATCAAGATCTGTACTCTTTAGGCTATGTTGAAGATGTAAGGACATTTAAAGTTGCCACAAAGACCACAGTCTAAATGAAATGCATCACGTGGAACGATATATAAAAATGCACCTTGCACTACAGTGAAAAATTTAAACCCATGCCACTATGTTTATACTATGTTTAATGACATCCTTTTTGTTTGCCTAGATAATACATACACTTCAGCCTACCTGATCCTCCTTTCTACTTACAGACTTTACAGCATGAAACACATGCTGAATTTACGATCTATAAGACTTTTAGGTATAAACAACAGAAAACTCAAAAAAGCCTCCCTCCAATATGCTTATTTGTCATTTCATAGAACACGTCTCAGTAGTCACATGAGTTTTGATACTATAGGTGGTTTTAGATTTCTTAGAAATGAACTAAACCTGATAACATGCCATGCCAATAAAACATGGGAACAAAGAAGCCCTTCTGGATCAGTACAGATTGATGTTGTGTGCCTGTCTCTAATAGCACCAAAAGGAGGGAACGCACGTGAACTTGTCTGCTTTCTGCACCCATTCCCCTTGTACTTGGGAACAAAGAAGCCCTTCTGGATCAGTACAGATTGATGTTGTGTGCCTGTCTCTAATAGCACCAAAAGGAGGGAACGCACGTGAACTTGTCTGCTTTCTGCACCCATTCCCCTTGTACTCTTCCTTTGTACTCACAAGAGGCTGTTTTTTTCACTTGTTCCTGTTAGGTAGGTATGCTAATACCTGTCTACCAGGTATTAGCATACCTCTCTGTCTACCACTGTATTACTTTGGCAGTGAGTTATAGAAGTTTGCAACACTTCATGTGTAGGGTTTCACCTTTTTACCTTGTGAGCATTTAACTGTAGAGTTTTAAATATGTTTTTTTTACCACTAACCAATGCTTTATGAACTCTTATCCATGATCATACTTAGAAAAACATATCTACAGCTATACCACCTGTCTTCTCTCTTTGTAGGAGGGTATGGCATGCAGCTCAGACTCTTTGTGGGAGCACTCTATAAAGAGCAGAGGATAGTGTTAAAGAAAATTATCAATTCCATCTCTTCCATAAGAAAAGAGAGGAAAAAGAGCACATCTACTTAACTGGGGCAATTTCACATGACTGATTCAGAGCAATTCATTTCAATTACTCTGATCATCAGATAAATAGCACATCTGGTAGTGTCTGCAAACTAATCATTAACAGGTGTGAATTGGTGTCTGCAAGCATATATTTCCTACTGTGTGGCCCTTTGTTCACTTCAGGACACTTCTTAATTAGAGACAAGTCTGAACCACAAACCTTTAGATGTGGATCTGTTCTTTGAACACCCACAAAATCAGCACTTTTTACATCAGGTTGTTATTTCAGAGAAAGGCTTCTGAAAAAAAAATCAGTTTTGTGGTTCAGAGAAAGTGTTCATTGCCCCGTTCTTACTCACTGGCATTAGTTTTGGATTTTAGCTTCTGTTTACAAGAATAATGCCACATGTGATTCATATGATATGTTTACAACTTGTGGTACATATGAAAGGAAATACATCCATTATTTTTGTCAAGGGCAGGTAAGTAAGAGTTGGTTTGCCATGGGTGCTGCTGAATGACAGTTTGCATTGAAGTACTTAAGAAAAGGTTAAAAAAAAAGGAAAAAAAAAAAAAGAGGAAACAGGATTGGAATGTAAAAGTATGTGACCTGACAAAGGTTTGCTGTCACTGTGTCATCAAATTTGAATCTAGATAGAGGATATTAGCCTCAACCTTTGTCTGACCTACTACAACTAAATTCTATCTTGGTTTTAGAGTTATGTCTTAAGAAGACTTAGTCACATACCTGTGTGTAGTAATACACACAAAGCTGTGTGGCTAACCTCGCTAACCTGCTATGAACATGGTTACATGCATTCTTTTCAATTAGGTAGTGTAAACAAACCTTAAGGTAAACGTAAGCCACCGGAATATGTGAGCTTATGAGTTTCTGTTTATAGAGATATGAGTTTTACTGTAAACTAAGAAAATAGTTTGCAATACAGTTTGTGAGTTAAGAAGGCCATAGGGAAAACATGGAGTATACAAATATTAGATTTTCATCCCGATTTACAGTGCTGGTATTGCAAAGTACCACCTCTGCAGGAGAGCTCTTCTCTGTGAATATCTGTGAGTGTCTTTCTGGCAAGAGACAGCTGGTGGAAAATCAATTTAGGTTACAAATAATCCCAGCACAGTCAGCATAGTTTTCACCTTATTTTTATGTTTTACAGTTTTGTGATTAATTTCTGACAAGGTGAAGTAGACTTGAAATTTGCAGTTTATGAGACATTAATTGGTTATTGCAGTTTCTTTTTCTTTTCTTTTTTTTTTTAATGGGAGAAATGCACAAAAAAAACCCCTCAAATGTACAAGAAAAGATAGTTCCATAGTTCAGTATTAAGGAAGAGAACTAGATAGCACAAATAAAGTAGATCATGGAAAGAAAAATGTTTATTTGTAGAGCAGGTTAAGCAAGGTACTTTTAAAGCCTGAGAGAAATATTCTAAGATAATCCATTATCTAAACATATGAGGTATGTAACACTCAACTTTTCTAATCAATTAGGCTACAGCAGAAATTAAGACAGGAAAGTAAAAGGCAAAAAACCAAATACAAGATCAAGACATCACACCAACCATAAAGAAGATCAAGGTAAGAAACCACAGACTAAGAAGCAACTGAGACTCAGTTGAAGTCCTTTTCTGATGAAAGAAAGATTATCTTATTAACAGAGTTAGCAGCACCAAAACTTAGTTCTGAGAAAAAATCCCATAGTTTTAGATCGGGTTCTCTCTAGTATTACATTTTCATTATATTTTTTGGCCAACTAACACCTTCTCCAAAATTCACATGCATGGTTTCGGAGTTACCATAGCCAATGGATAATTGTCAACAAGTGGTTTGGACATGTCCTTGTAGTTTAAGAAAGTTTGAATGTAGACAAATGTGACCATTTGGCCTCAGGACCAGAAAATAAGTACTTGCATATTTTGTTTATCATAGAGATGTACCCACAAGCTAATTAAACTCTATGCTTATCATAAGGTAAACAGTGTTGGTGATATGAGCAGGAAAGCTGTGTGGTTGTGTGGGCTATCAGAGAACTGTGATCATATTTGCTCTAGCAGGCAAAATGAGTATAAAACTGCTATTTTCATTTATAGGCATTTTACACTCGCTTTACATTGCTGTGTTTGCTCAATTTCCAGGAAATTCAAATGATGTCTTATGATCCAATGATATTGAGCAAAGAGACACTGAGAATAGAAAATGTTAGAGAAAAGAGTTAATTTGAGACTTTTTTAATACTTCTAAATTGTCATAATTTTCAAGTTTTTCTTCTTGGAAGATACTGGACATAAGCTCAAGTACACTTGTTCAATTTAAAAAGCTGAAAATAGTGGTGATATAATAGCAGACTACTGAAGCTTCACTACTGCACATATGTAAAGCCCTAGGAAGTCAATAACAGTACACAAAACAATAAATTTCAATAAAATTCCGAGAAAGGAGGAACAAAACTTATGTTTCCGTAAAGTTGAAAAGGTAAGAAGTTGTTAGTACTTATAAATAAAGCCACATCTATTTAACAAAATATTACAAAATATTGGGTTTTTTTCTTCTACTTTTAAACATACACAAGTTGACTATTTTTCCGAGTTAACAGAGTAATGGATTCAGAGCACAGTAATAGAAATTTCATCTTCCCAAGAAGAAACATGCTTAGAAGAGTGACAGAATAACATAGAAAAGAGATCTCCATGTAACAAATTGAAGTATCCTCTGGCATGCAAAGACTAAAGATGCCATTCATGTACTGTGAAAAAGCCTTTTCCTGAGATTCTAAAGTTTGCTCTTGATTGTCTGCAGAATGAAATAGAATGTGTGTATGAGGCAGAGCACATCATACACTGTGAGGAGGGGAGGCAGTAATGGGTGGGAAACTGCATGATCTAATCAGCAGACTGCACATTTTCAAATGCCACAGTCTCAATTATGTTGAATTCAAAGCAAAATTGAAAATCCATGTTCCTGCAAATCCCATCCTATCAGCCTCTATCTGGATTTGCTTGAGAGAACTTCTAAATAAATAATAATAATAAATAAAGGAGTTGTGTTAAGTTATATATATGTTTTTAAAACAGCTATTGTTATTTTGAAACGAAATAGAGGTTTATAGCTTGGACACTCTTTTGTTAAAGTTAATGTACCTTGAAATCTTTCGACTCAGCACAGCAGACTGTCAAAGGTGCTTAAAAAAATAGTCCAATATTCTCCAAAGCTCTTTCTGCAAGAGGGGTCTTGTGTGAAATGATAACAGCCACAAGCCCAATATTGTTTACAGAAATACAGCTTTTCACTGCAGAGGTATCAAAGTGAAACTTGAGGGAAAAAAAAAATGAGACAAACACTTTAGTACATGATTCTTGGAATTTAATAAACCTTCAAAATTGTGTCTACATCTTACATTATTTCCTGAATTTGTTCAAATAGAAGTCATAGTGTGATGAGTGCATTGGCCAAGAGGGCCAATGGCATCCTGGGATGCATCAAGAAGAGTGTGACCAGCAGGTCAAGGGCGGTTCTGCTCCCCTCTACTCTGCCCTAGTGAGGTCTCATCTGGAGTCCTGTGTCCAGTTCTGAGCTCCTCAGCTCAAGAGGGACAGAGAACTGCTGGAGGAAGTCTAGCGCAGGGTCAACAAGATGATCAGGGGACTGGAGCATCTTTCATACGAGGAAAGGCTACAGGAACTGGGGCTGCTTAGTCTAGAGAAGAGGAGACTGAGGAGGGATCTCATTAATATTTATAAATATCTAAATGAAATGTCAGGAGGTTGGGGCATCTCTTTTTTCTATTTTATCTAGCAACAGGACAAGAGGTAATGGGATGAAGCTGGAACACAAAAAAGTTCTATTTAAATATAAGAAAAAACTATTTTACTGTGAGGGTAATGGAGCCCTGGCATAGGTTGCCCAGGGAGGATGTAGAGTCTTCTTCCTTGGAGGTCTTCAGGACCCACCTGGACACGTTCCTATGTGACCTGATCTAGGTGAACCTGCTTCTGCAGAGGATTTGGACTAGGTGATCTCTAAAGGTCCCTTCCAACCCTACTATTCTATGATTCTATGAGGTACTTCTTCCCACCCAAGAGGAATAGGGCTTTCTTGGTTTGGAAAGTTTTTTTCCTGTTTGCAGAATTTTGTGCACCCAGATGTAGGGCTGCCCATCTTCAAATTTCTCATTTTTTGTTTCTTTGAACTACCTCAGTAGCTTAGGAGTATACTTGTGCAAAGCAAAGTGTTTATGTTTGTGCCTCCTTATGATGAAATGGAACTCCTTTTATAGTTCTACAGGTCTTGTTCATCACAACAGCTCCTCCCGGGGTGGTGGTACGGTGTTGAAACAAATATAATCATTGCACTATCTGCTTTTCTAAGCATTATTGGTTTCCATTAACAAAAGTACAAGTACAGCAGATTGCACGGCTCCAGGTATGGAAGTGCATTTAAGTACTTCATATACTTTAAGCCTTTCTCAATGAATTCCAGCCATGGTGGTGCTTGGCACCTAGTTCTTCATGCTAGAATGTGAATCTATGGACATCTATAGATTTTTGTGGTTTAAAATAAAGATGCTGACAGAACTTTATATTCTGCAATGGAGATAGATGAAATTGCTCTCCTTAAACCTTAATGCTTATATTCTACCAAAATACTGTCTTAGGTTGGAAAAGAAATGCTTAAAGTGTTATACTTCACGATTCAGATTACTGTAAATTAGTCATAACAACACGCTTGTGAGGAAAAGTGCACACAGTGTTCTAGTAACTCAACTGCTGTGAAAATTGAGCAGATAGTATGGATCCATGTATGTATTAAAAAGCAAAATGAAAAAAAATGTGAGGAGTTTGGACATGTTCCTATGCCACCTGATCTAGGTGAACCTGCTTCTGCAGGGGAGTTGGACTAGATGATCTCTGAAGATCCCTTTCAACTCTACCATTTTATGATTCTAAAAACCTTATTTCCTTATTATTTTTTCAACTATATTTATATTACAATAGGACCCAGAAACTGGAAGACTGACCTCAATTTATGAAGTGCTCTTCAAACAGCAGCCAAAAGTATGCTGCATTAAAAATGACCATAGTGTAGATAGGAGACAGCAGACAGAAGGAACAGCAAGATAAACAACACCGTAGAAAGAAACAGAAATAAAACAATACAAATACACCACAATCTTAGTATTGTTATAGTTTATTTACAAAAACTATTTTTATAAGCATAATGTCAAAAGACGGGACTTGAAGGAAAGCAATGATGTTACTATGGAGTGTTTCTTCCAAGCGTGAATAACATGAAAGTAACTGCTTGAGAATGAATCAAGTGGGTGATGGAGGGTATTATCTATTGCTGATTAGAAGCAGAAGACAATCTCTTGTTTCTGAAGGAGAGATAAAGTGGGATTAGGTTATGAACACAAAATAAATAGCATAAATTTGATAGTGAAGAGGAGTCACAAGCAAACTGGAAACAGAGCAGTGCACGATAAAAGAATAGGGAAATGTTATACACAGCAGCATTTTGTGGCAATGCATGGCTACTTTTTTATGTACTCAGTAAGAAGAATGCTCAGCAAGCAAGACCACAGATTTGTCTGTATGAATGGGCAGGTAAAAAGTAATATTGCATGCAGAAGGAATATGAGAAAATTGGGGATAATTTAGATTTAAGAAATCAAACATGAAAAAATACGTTAGAAGTTCAAGTGATTGGAATAATTGCAGTTGTGTCCACAGCATTGAAAAGGGGTACTCATAGAGCTAAGGATTTATTTCAATCATGCTCTGCTTGATCTATTCAATGAGTGGTATCATGGGTGTTTGGTATCAAAAGGGACTAGATAGTAATACTGAAACAGGTGTGCCATCCAGACAGAGCTGTTTCTTAAGAGCATCTTGCAGATGGTGAGATTTAGGTGGCAAGAAGGGAAGTAACAGGAGCAATACTTGAATATTATGGAAATTCCCAGAGGAAGTTCGGCAAAATGTGAGGGATTTTCCTTAAAGAAAAAAAAAAAAAAACAAAACAAACCCAAAACAAACCAAAGAACTGATGAAGTTATTTCTGAGCACTCATTCAGCCTCTTTTTTTCTGCTTAGTGGGTGACCCGAGCCCACTGCATTTTTTATACTTTGTAACCATAGTAGACTTTTCTCCTCAGTATTTATTACTCCTCTCTTGGAATCTCTACCAATCTTTTAACATGCACAGCATCCTATGATGAGGAATTCCACCTGTGTGAAAAAATTCCTGTTTACCGTAAACTGAGCTCAGGTGACTGAACCTCATGAGACAGTGAAAGTAAACATCTTCACTCAGTCTAGCCCTCTCATGTTTTTCTGGTCCACTATCATATTAATTTCCATCTACTATGACATCAACCAATATCGGCCTCTGGTATTTTATAACCAGGTACTAATTTTAATGTGCTATTTCTGAAATTGTAGTCTTATATTAACGGGGTTTTCTTGTTTCTTTTTTTGTTGTTCTTATAAAGCATCAAAAAGATAGTTTGAAATCCATCTATGTTTTCCACGGCCTTAGAGTACGAATTTACTGCACATGGATCAGAAGCTGTAATTTTTTTTTTCATTATATGCTCCAAGGTTCCTTTTTGGTCCATGGATTAGCTTCAGATTGCAACCGTCAAAGACTACACTAATGTTTCATTAGATGTAGAGGTGATTTTCAGTCTTGAAAAGGTGGCTTCTTTTTCCCTAGCAGTTGCACAGAGGTTCATCAGAAAATTGAGTTTAGTAGCCACCGATTTTAAATTTTTTATGCAAAGGCTTTTTTTTTGTTCTACATTTGTTCATATTGTAGTATAACTGTCTTAACTCAGCTTTGGAGCTAGTTGGTGCCCCACTAGCAAATTACTACTGAAGGTTTCAAACCCTAGGTGTGGGAGATTCCAAACAAATACTAATTAGTTAAATATCCAAGATTGTTCTTATCCAACAGCAGGATATTTTGCAACACACACAGTGTATGTTTGAGCTGATGAACTCTTTCTCCCGCCCAGGAACTGGTAATGATTTCACATTAGCAAGGCTAATTGACATCATGTTTACTTGCTGCAAACACTGATAGATGAACAAACACATTTCAATTCCTAAAAAAACCTTCTGTGTTTAAAATAGTTTTAAGAGGTTAGAAAGGCTTTTTTTTGTTTTTTTAATCTAGTAACAAGAAATGAGGCTTTTCGTTTTACTGGTATTATCCACAATTGCACTCCAAGAAGATTTGAATCTGCAAGAAGTTTCTCACAGAAGACAGATTTTTTGAACTTTAGAGATTGCTTGAGACCTTGCTCTGTTCTTTGTACTTTATATCAAGCTCTAGTCTCTTATTTAGTCTTATTTACCTCTACAGCTGAGGACTGTTCTATTCATGTGCCTTAACAGGAAATTAACTGACTCCTTGCTACTCCATCACGCTTGTTCAATGATATCTTACACACCCAATTCACTGTGTGGAGAGTTTAGCTTTGTTCATAATCTTCGGTATTGCTGACTGAGATTTAGGACAGAAATAAATGCAGATTTCCTGAAAACTGAACCATCTCTTTTTGCTTGTATCTCCTTAAAGTTTATGTAGATACATTTTGACATTTTAATTAAAAGACAATAGCTTTTTCAATCAAATATAATCTTTTTCAGATATTTTCCCTTGTTTTTCTCCTCCTAATATTCTGTCAAGCTCCCACACTTAATTTACTGTACCTTCTCATCTGATATTAGATTTCCAGATTTATGAGGACCATTCTAAACTTCTTACAGAATTTCTGTTCTCCTTCCAAGGATATTGTTGAGCTTGTAGTATATTCTTTCACCATTTGTTACTCACACAACTGATGCTGTTTCTTACCTTGTTTAAATGCCCATGGTTCTTTTTATAGTGTGATGAATTTCTCTATATTGTGTCTGGATTCATAGTCCTTTGTTCCATCACATATTTCTTTCAGTGTTTTTGCTTAGGCTTTTTACACTTTTTCTATAATATTTATGTCTGTAATATAGTTATATTACCACACCCTTTTATTGCAGTGTAACATAATAATGCATAATATATTTCTCTTGCTGCAAGGAAACTTAGCTACACAGACTGAGCTTCATTCATCAGCAAAGAGTTCCTGTAAATTGTCACTCTCCCAATCCAGCACAAGAGAGACTTTAAAATGCATCAATAGCAAATATTTTCCTCATTTTTTTCTGACCACTGCTTGCTATTTTCAAGTTTGCATTGTGCTGACATTCAGACTGGCAAGTGACATCAGCCTCCTTTGTGCTAAATGTTGTTGTTGTACAGGAAGATTTTACTTCAGAGGAAGACTACAGTGAAAATTAAGCATATAGTCAAATCTAAGCACAAGTTTCTCTTCCTTTCTGGTGCAAAATGGAATCAGTGGATGGAATCACCTTCCTAGAGGGGAATCCATCCACTGAGCTGGGTCATTAACTATTTCCATAAGGTGTGATTTACCTTATTTTCAAGTGGATGCTTTAACCAAGGATAATTTTCTACGTTTCCATTATGAGAAAAGGAGATATAGTCAATAGGATTAAAGGAATACAGAGTGTCATTCATCTGAGCAGGTGTAAATAACTATCTGTTTCAGCATAAAACAAATTGCTTCCAAGGCTTCATTGACACTATTGAGGAAATCCCTGCGCATCTTAAAGAAAGTCTAGACCAATTGGTCGGATGTAGTGATGTTCATTTAGGAAAACATCCTGAGAAAGAGACAGGAGTTTAAAGTGTATCATTAGATTTTGGCCTCTATCTCCTAGTTAAATAAATTCTAGTTTAATTTCTGCATAATGATCAGTCCTCATCCTCTGAAAACTGTATGGCAACTTGCAGATTAATGCAATGGAATAAATACTGAGTAGCATCTCTTTTCCTGTACCCACTTAACAGGATAACAATAATGTCCCTATCACTAATTGTAAAGGATGCCATAGAGCACTCTAGGGGGCGCTTTGAAGATATCCACAGATTCAGTATATTATAAAATCTATTAGATATTTTCTTCTGTTTTTTTATTGCTGTTATTATTATTATTTCCAAGGCAGTGACGTGCTTAAAAGTTATATTACAATCAATTAATGATTTAGTGGAAATAAGTAAGAAAATTCTTTCAAGCTAGTAAAGCCCCAGGATTAGACAGATTTGTGTCAGGTTATAATAAACATTCCTAACACCTACTGGGCCCAGTTTCATACCTCTTCAAAGAATCTGTTAAAACTCCACCAATAAAAAGAAAAATTGAAAGAGATTTTTAATCACTTTGTTTGTCCCTAAAATTATACAAAATATTCACAAAATGACACCAGCTTAGGGAAAACCCTCACAAAAGCAAATATTTCAAGTATCTTTATTTCAGGACATATTAAACAGAGCACAAAAAAACCAGAATTACTGTCCAGATGTTTCTCATTTAGTTATTTTGCCTGTAACTCCCAATTTACACCTATTAGAAAGGATCTCCTCACTATAATACTAGTGTGAATAATTTACTGATGTGCTGCTGATGGAAGAATTTCTTTCCTCCTCTGAATTTCTTCCCATTTGAGCAGAAAAGAAGGGCTGTAACTGCAGCAGCAAGTAGAATCCGGTCAAGGTTTTAAAAAACGAGGATGCCTAGTTTTTTGTTTCTGATCACTCTTAAGGGACCCAGTACCTGTCAGGGTTCCACTTTCTCTTCCTGGAAAGAAACATTGCATCAGCACCAAAGGTATTTTTTGAGAGAATGATGAGAAATAGCCTGCATGACTGTTTTCTTCTTTGTCTTTTGTTCATTATTTCCTTTTTCTTCATGATACTGATTCTAGTAAAATATAGCTGTTGAATGCAGAATACTGGGTGACAAACTGCAAACTAGTGCAGATAAATACAAAATATTACTCCAGTTGTTAATTTGTGGTTTGATAGTGACTACTCCACTTGCATTTTTATTGTGGCATTATTATTAAGAAAGAGTGAAGATATTTGTTCTTTATCTTCATTTACCATATAATGAAATGGTGTTGTATAGTTACACTGTATAGTTACAGCTGCTTTAAAATTTGCTAAGCACAAAATCAACACATTGTGTATTTCTTTGTTAAACTCTCTTAAGTACTGAGCTATTTTAGATGAAATTTGCGAAATCAGTTTCATGCTGTGACCTCTGAAAGGCTGAAGAGATGTCTTATGTAGCCTATCTGCTTGAATTAAACACTGAGCTTCCTTAAAACATGCATTTTAATTAGATCTAGAGCTAAAAATGCCACCTGTGCTGAATGGTGACGCTGAGGGAATTCCATTAGTGTTCCACAATTTCTCTGAAAGCTATCTTCCACATGACAGATGCTGAAAGATGGTACATGAACCAAGTGAAAAAAATAATGCAAATAAGTGGCGATATGTGCCGTGTAGATGTCCCTTTTTTTTTTTTTTCACCACATTATGATAAAAGCTGTATGTGTCAATATATAAAAAAAAAATTAAAAATCCTCATTTAACTATTTGATGTGTTTTTAGCTATTCTCAAATAATGAACTTTATATGTTCACTACAAATGCGGTTGATTTTTAACTTACGCATGAACTTTATGTTACAGTTTGGCAATCATTAAGTATTGTCCAGAGATCACAGTGTGCATCACAACACACTTCTGCCAAGATGGAGAAAGAAAATGCATTTTACTTTTTCAAAGCTTAGATGCAGTATGTCTCAATTCTGGAAGGAAGAAAACAAGAAATCAGGTAGGAAAAGAATCATATGGCAGCTTGATTGTTTCATGACTCCAAAGCTACATTGATCTTCTTCATATCCTCTATTATTCAGAAATAAAAATTGGTACTGCAGTTATTGTAACAGTATGTTTCTAGTCATGCAGCACTATCCAGGTATTAGTAATTTATTGGGAAGGCAGTATCATTTACACATCCGCTGTTCCATTTCTAATTGCCTGACACTTATTTAGCATTGAATGGAAGAACATAGTAGAGAACACTGGAGCAAAACTGAATTTCTACTTTTGCCCATAAGCTTGCCTGGCTTTCTAAGATATCTGAGAGATAGACAGTCACTCTCTCTGCTACTATGAGAACTGAGAAACCCAAGATCCGGAAAGGCACCAATTACTGTATTTTATGGGAATACATGTTGTTCATTTTTAAGGTGACAGAGGGCAAGGAAAGACTTTTCCTTTTTGTATACTTGGCTTCCCCTCTCACATTAATCAAAACTTTTTGGCTCAAGTACAGCTTTGAATATACATTTTTAAGGTGCCTTGTTCTTATTGATTCTTTAGTGACTCAGAGTCTTTGAGCCCATTAACATAAGAGCCAGCATTGCACTCTTGTGTACCTTGCTCTGTACTTCATCATCTCTCCTGAATCTCATTCAAAAAGTGAGACTGACATGGGCTAGGATCCATGTGGTTAGTATTGTATATACTTTCCATTAAAAACTGGATTTCATGGCTAATGTCTGCCCTTAACATACCAGGTCAATTTTAATATCATTATTTCCAGCATCTGCCAAACAGAAGACAATCGAGTAGGTAAAATGGATTAACTCTATGAAATAAGAAGAAAAATAAATTATTTAATTAATATATTAAGAAGCTTCAGGTATCTGGTAGAGGTTTATTAATCCCTTAAATTTCAGAACTGCTGATATGAATCCTGGGTGATGAAAGTAATCAAATGTTGTGACCAGCTAATAGCCACATGGTTCCATGTATCTGATTTGCACTGACACTTTGCTTGCTGAGATTGTGTCTAGAGAAGTACAACTTGATTCAAGCTTTATCTTCAGTTCAGTCATGACATTTTCCCCCAGTCAACTGGAAAAGTGTCTAATAGTAAGGGCAATAACGTCAGAACAGATTTTATATTAAAATTAAGGAGAGAATGAAAGGTAAAACAAAAATTAAACCTAAAATATGTTTTCCCTACAGCATTTTCATTGTCATTTAGTCATCTATTTTGCATTGTCTGAAGTCAGTAACATCTTTACAAATTTACTTACGGTATTGCAAATCACTTTTAACTTGGCTTGAACCCACTCTGCAATGCTCATTCACAAGGTCAAGCCTTGAAAAGACTGTCAATCAGCTATTTTAAATGTAGGTATATTAGTAGAGGCTGCAATGCATTCACTAGAAGTATTTATACAGATACAGAATATTCTGCTACACTAGAATTTAAATTTCATTCTCACTGAAAATATTGTGCATCAAATGAAATTCAATGACAAATCCCCAGTAAATTTAAACAGTAAAAATATATGCAACTGGTCTTCTGGTATCCAGGCACATTGCATTGGATTATATGATTGCAGAATAAACTTTTTCTTTTGGTGATAAGTGAAAGAGTTTTGACTTGATATAGCACTAGACTTCACACTACTACACTTAAATGTGAACTCAAGACTGCACAGAGTATCTTTCCTTCAAAAGAAAGTAGATATAATATCTGGTTATGTGCTCTTGGTTACACCTAAAAGACGACCTTGTATTCATGTATTGCAACCACATAGGTCCTGCTTTGTCCTCAGTTAATGAGCTGTCTTATAATGTTACTAAATACTCTTGTGTGATTTTCTGCTAACCAGTCATTTTCTGTGATTATTGCCACTGTTACTGCTTCTATGTAGGAAAAGACATAAGGTGCCCTTTTAAATCTGAATTGTTTGTCCATATGAAAATAATATAACAGAGAACTAAGAGACTGAATAAAATATTGTTTCATTTGATAGATTATTAATCTATCAAAGATCTCTCTTCAAAATAAATTTCTTCTTTGTTACTTCTAGCCTTTTTTCATGTTTCTAGAAAAGACTCCCCTCCCAGGAAAAAAAAATCAAACCAAATCAAATATTTTAATATGTATATCATTTTTTCCTTCTGAGTAGTTTAATTTTACTATCTCTGCAAAAGATACTTTCACCTTGAAGTGAACCTTTGATCCCCTTCAGCACAGTTTTCTGTTTTATAGGGATGAGTAGGATGAGTGAGACATGACAAATCACAATGAGAGTAGCTTTTTATAAACTGGTAACTGTGTAAATGTCAATCTGTAAATGTTTGTTTTTATAGCTAAAACAGTCTCACTTGATTTCGCCCCATCAAACGCAAGTACTTGAAAATTCCACAGGGAAAGCAAAGACATTGCTTATAGCTCATTTCTTCCTTTAAATGTGCCTTAGATATTCAAGCCTTGCTGGTGTCTTTGTTCATGTGGTTTTTTAAAGTCAGTTATCCTGAGGGATATACCGATAGTAATTGCTAACATATCTGCACCATAAGTTGGAAATGCATGTTATTGATTCTGTCAGAATCATTAATGATATTACAAAATAATAAGGATTAAAAAAAAAAGGAGGTTTGGTCTTTTTATAAAATTGGTTAATTTTCTGTTTCATCAGGAGATGGATTAGGATCTGAATTTAACAGAGAAGTCTGTTTTAAACAGTTAAAGTTCTCATCTTATAGTTGTACCCTAGGAATGAAGGTGAATGAAATCAGTTTTTGGATTACACGGATCATCTGTGTAATTCTAGTTAAATATCTCTGCTTCAATCTCCCATCCATCTATATATCTGTACATTAACAGAAAGATGCACATTCACACAAAAATGGGAGACATCTTGATTAATAAAACTATCAGCTTCCAAAATTAAGATGAAAAGAAACATAATTTTTTGCTCTGATAGCACCTAAAACTGTCAAAGAATATAACTTGGAGTAAATGACTAAATATTTAAATTCTCTAAGGCATGTCTGACATGACAAATGAATAGACATAAAAAATATGGTTCTTGTTATGCTGTCGTATGGTAGTTGTGTGTGTGTTTGTTTTTTTCTCAGACTGTACGTAATTTCGCTAATTTGAAACTTTACCTTTTCTAGCTCAGAAAGTATTTTCTAATTTATTAAAATTTTAATCTGATAAGATGACTCCAAAGGTATTTTAAATAGTTCATTTAGGGGATACTGAAGAACAGGTAAGTCTAACAAAAGAGAACTGGATATATAGTAGAAGAAAGCTTTGAATTTCTGAAAGCTGAGGTTAGTTAGAATTGACATTTTAAGAAAAGGTATTGAAATACACTGGTAAACAACAACTCTATATGTTTGTTTGCCCAAGGATATTTTTCATGTTGAGAATTAACACAACAAATATTTATAATGAAGTTTGCCTTAGGTTAAATGAAACTTAATACTTTGAACCTAGATTTAGAAGTTCATTGCCTTTCTATGACATTGCTAGTTTGTGCTAGACAAAAATGATGTTATAATTTTCATTATGAATATGTTACTGAGAGTGTTTGACAAAAGCATACCCAGCAAAGTATGAATAAGAGATAAGCTGTTAACCTTAAAATAATGCAAAATATAATTCCTGTGTAAGGCTGATTATTATATATCATGATAGAAAACTAACATGCCTACAAATGTTAAAAGGGAATGTTATATTCTGTGTCTTCAGATTATCCAGAATAAATGTCTGAAGATATACTTTGTACTGATCTGCCATAGATAATTCTCCATTGTCTCTTGGAAACACTTGTCTGTTTCAGTGAAGAAAAAAAGAGTGATTTGTTTGTGTGATCATCTACTACTTTTTCCTATTGGTATTACCTTCAATCTTTCATGTCTTATGGGGATAACTTCTCTACGTACTAGAGTAAAATGAAGAAAATGTAGTATCAAGGATAAAAAAAAAAAAAAAAGTAAAACCACTTGTACTTTAAATAAGGCAATGCTTTAAATGGAAATACATTTGATGGAGGGCACGGGGACAATATACTTTATTGCACCATCTGACAAAGCTAAAAAATAGAGAAGCTTCACAACTAGAAGTCATTGTTAAAAGACTAAGAAAAAAGAAGCAACTTCAAGCAAGCTCTGAAATAAAACCAATCATTCCTTGTTTAGCTTAATTCTATAAAGTAATCAGACAATTTGAGGGAAAAGACAGTCACAAGCTTCTTAAACAGATTTGGATATCTTAGAAGTAAGTCTCATTTGCCCTTTGATAAACTGATAATGCGAGGCAGATGAAAAGGTTTTGAGTAAGATTGCAATAGCTAAGAAGTCAGGAGAAAGTGATACTGTGCTGGTGGGTGGAGATGACTCATGACATATAATTAATTTCACTCTTTATAGAGCTACTTGCTTTTCTACTACTGTCTTGGTTTAGACTCAATGGGATATAGTCAATGAAGTCATTAACTTTTCCAAGATTGCCACAGAACATCTCTTGTTTGTAGGAAGGGTTTTTGAGGATTTTGTACCTGACATTCACTAGGATTATCAAATCGAGAGTGATTGAATTTTGTGAAGGACAGCAAAACTGATTCAGAGGTTGATTTCTTCATGTTTGATACTTTTAATGGTCAACTGACAAAGTCAAATTCTCTTGTAATCTTCTGACTAACACGTCTATAGCTACCTACTGCTTTTGAATAAGTCTGTGAAAAAGTGTGTTGAGTTTGAGTGGCAAGGTTTTGGTAGCAGAGGGGTTACAGTGGTGGCTTCTATGAAAAGCTTCTGGAAGCTTCCTCTGTATCTGATAGGGAGAGTGCCAGTCAGCTCTGAGATGGACTCACCTCTGACCAAGGCTGAGCTCATTAGTGATGGTAGTAGTCCCTTTGGGATAACATATTTGAGAAGGGATTGAAAAGAGTTACTGTGTAAAAGCAAACTTGAGCAGAAGAGAGGAATGAGGATATGTGAGGGCAACAATTCTTCACACACCAAGGTAAGTGAAGAAAGACTATTTCTTGTGTGAAGAACCCCATACAGGAGTATGGAAAGAGGGTGAGAAGTCCTCCAAATAAAGATGGAGTGGTAGAGGCACCATGTGATAAACTGATTGTACCCCTGTTATCTGTCCCCCTGTTATGCTGGGCAGGAGAAGGTAGATACTTGGGAACAAGAGAGAGGTAGATCATTTAAGATTTATTTTTTATTTCTTCTTTTTTTTAGTTTTACCCTTCTTTGCTTTGATTGGCAATAAGCAAATCTCCCCAAGTTGAATCTGTTTTGCCTGTGATGGTAATTGCTGAGTGATCTCCCTGTCTTTTTCTCAACCCACAAGCCTTGATTTGTTTTGTTTTGTTTTGTTTTTCTGTCCAACTAAGAAGAAGGAGTGATGGAGCAACTTTGGTGGGCTTCTGGTGTCCAGCCAGGGTCAATCCACTACAGTGAGTCTGAAAAAAAAATGTAACTAACAGGCTATAGGTGTTATTTGCCTTGGAAGACACTGTCACTGTTACCTAAACATACAGCTCTGATTAGATACCTTAAAACTTCAAAGAAATTAGCAAGGCCAACAATGGCTATATTAGTACTTCGATTCTAAATGTAGAGACCTACCTTTAGTGGATGTTTTGCTAGCAGCAGGACAGAAAGAGGGAAAGTGGGCTCAGGAGGTTCTATTCAATATCAACCACGTAGCAGAAGACAAATGTTAGAAGTCCTTTAGCCTTTAATACTAAAAATCCCTCCAATTGCACTGGGTCAGGCCATAGATCTACCTCGCACTGCATCTCACGTCTAACAGTTTCAAATAACAGATGCCTATGACAACAATTTGAGACTCAAGGGTGTGCTAACTAGCAGCATTGTCTGCTCATGAACAGAGAAAATAAATGCTGACTTAACCCAAGGTCTTAACATGCTGGATGGACTAACTTCGCATTATCTGCTATAAAACACTGTTGAATCCCATATTTGGAAAAAAGTTGGTAGTATCAGCTGCAAAAATGTTGATGGAAAATGTGTTCTTTGTGATAGCTTCTTATTGGAGAATAAATGCCTCATTAATCTTAGACATTTCATGCTAAGCATATTATTGAAGTTAGACAGAATGATGAGTAACATTGTAGGGAGCACAGATTGCTACATGCAGGAATGCTTTCGCCCATTAGTCTCTCTCCATACTGTACAAGTCACTTTTGTTTCTCAGGCTGCAGGCTGGAGCATGCTGATCTACCCCTGCTCCACAGCTCCTGATTTAATTAAAAAAGGACAGATGGAGTGCAGTGCATTAGTATATGTTCACCTTAGTTTCCTTTGTCATCTCAGAAAAAAAATAAAAGTGGAGAAATAAAGGGAAAGGATTTTGAAATAAGCATTAAGTATTATGGGCAAGAGTAAGTCTAAATACCATACCCATAGATATTCACAAATATTCTCTCTCTGCTTGTTGGCTGTGTTTTCATCTTCTGATTTAACACAAGCATGAAAAAGCTGAGCATGTATAAGGTGGATGCGACAAGTTTACACTGTTTTCTTGTGAAAATAATTTAATCTATAATGGCAGACAATAACAGAATACCCTATTGTGCTAAGACATTTAAAACTGTGCAAACACTATGAGTGTAACTGAATTTCGACATTAAGAAACGGGAAGACTTGTTTACAAGTTCTCCATGGGTAAGATAAGGAAGGCTGCTGTGATAGTCCCTTCTTATATTGTCCATTGAATAGTTTCTAAATTTTTGAAACTTTGTCTAAAAAAAGGGTTTATGTATTTAATCAGTGTTTTTATTGGAAACAAAGAAAACCAGAGACTTTCACAGTGAGTTTTATAGTCTCACTGTTTCAATGATGTGTGTCCAGTGGTGTGAATATGAACAGCAGATCCTTTCCCAGCTCAGAAAAAAATTGTATTTATTTTAAACTTCATTCTCCAAGAGTGACTTTAATCAAGGTGTCATATGACTCTAAATCAGTTCAAGATGTAATTGCTTAAAAATCTTTCCACTACACTAGAGATCTGCTGAAATTCTTGCGCCTGGTGGCCTGACAGAAAAATACAAATGCAATGTGAGAATGCTGAAGTACTATGAGCAAGAAGGAAAGTGGAGGTCCAAGAGCAAGTTAACAAGGGCTATCTGTTGAGCTTGAGTTCATCATATTTTGACATTCCAGGAGCTTGGATCCAGCCTGTCTGATGGACAATGAGACTGCGCCTGTGCTTTAAATGAACATTTAGACACAAATTTAAAAGGTGGAGTGTTTGGGATCAAGTGTTTGCAGAGAATGGAAGGAACATTTGGATGTGGAAACTGTTTAGTCCTAGGTAGTATTTCAGTATAGGCAAGTTTAAATGCATATATTTCTGTAATTCTGAGAAAGATGAGACCATTTTGATAAAAGATGCAGTTTTCCCTTTTCATGCAGTGTCTTTGAAGATCTAGTTCAGCACAAACCATATCTATTCTTCATGAATATTGAATCAATGAGTATTTGTAGGGTAATAAGTGTTTGAAAAGATTTTTTTTTTCTCAGCTACATGTGTCTCTGTCAGTAGAGCCAAAATTTTTCTCATGTAACCAATACAAATCATAGTCTTTTTACTTGGTTGGAAAGATAATCCCAACATTTATATAGAGTTGTTAAATGGGAAGCAGAATATAAGAAAAACAAAAAGCAGTGGAATGAATCTAGAAATAAGACATTTTAGGTTTCTAGTAAGAGGGTAATTAGCTCAGACTTTTACTTAATATCAGCCTTTCACAAGACCTTCCATCAGAAACTGTTTCAACTATCAGACTAAACTCTTCTCACCATGAGTACAGTGAAACCATATTATTGTGTCAATCTATTTTCATCATTGGCCCAAATTAATTCCAGTACCGGTAAAAAATTACAGACTTTCATCTGTAAATATGTTCAGTTCATATTGAGCTTCGTTAACTCATTGGTTTATTTGAGTTTTCTAAGAGTTGTATAGAGATACATGGAAAAAAAATATTGAATGATCTTGGACATCAAAACATAAATCAAACATTCACTATAAGAATAGGTGAAACCAAGGAGATACACTCATTATTCCTATTAGTCGTAAACTTTTTCAAGATGATACACTATTTTCCATGAATCTCTCAAGTATGGTTTTGAGATCTAGGCTAAAAGAGTTTTAGTTCTGCTGGGGAGTCCTTTGAATACAAAACCAATAAAAAATAGATTACAGTATCATACAATCTGGTATTATGCCACATTTCTAGTTCTCATTCCCTAATTTTGCATCCCCTAGATACATCCTTGATTGTCTTATGTTTCAGATTACAGCAATATCGACACATTGAAATTAATCCATATAACGTGGTGTGATTTCCATCTATCTCTTTCTAAACTTCAGGACTGTTCTGGAGGATAATGCTCCAAAGAGTAAAATATTGTGCTTTAAAGTTGAACTTGAACCATGCCACATGAGGAAACATGTAGTTTCAAATAGCATCTTTTAACTGGTGTTAAAAAGTATTTTTACTCAACATATCTGGTCTGTGACATGCTTGTGAAATAAACATTAAATACTAAAGCTATAACTCATAGAGCACTTTATCTTTTACTGCCCTACTGCTGGCACCATTTTCTTAAGTATTTCACATAGTGAACAATGTTAATCACATTCATTGTCAAATGAGTTTCATTTTTTTCACTATATAAATTATGATTCTTTAATTATGAGATATGGAAATCATATGGCCTCTATTCAAATCAAGGAGCTGATAAAAAAGAATAGGTCTTATTAGGTAGGCATCAAAATGATTTCCTGCAATTCACAGCCTAGCTGCTTTGGCTTTCACCTCTCGTTAAACAATGAGAGGACCAAAACAAAAAACAAGAAACAAAGAAAGAAAAAAAAGGCCTAATTATTGTTTTCAGCAGTACAATTAGCCTCTTTAATTGGCTATCCTCAGTGATTTAAGCAAACTCTAGATACCTTCAGGGGGATAAACATTAGCTATTTCTGGAACAGCTAAGTGAATCTAAGAGGGGGAGGCTAAATACAAACATTAGATGGGTATTTTTCTTAAAATGCAGACAAAGCAAGCACTGATCACCTGCTTCAAATCAACTAAAAGCAAATTCATATAGTCATTATTTTTGCTGTTTAATGAGAATTTTTTAGTAAAATATGCCTATAAAAGTGTGGATGTCTCCTGTTTTAGTCCTTTCATTTCATCTTCTCCTTCAAGTTTCTCGGAATGAAAATTAATCTAACTCAATGGATAGACATTTCCTGGTGTCTACTACTCCTTGAGATTCAATGTAGAATTTTTCAGTCCTAGATGGTGACAAATATTATAATAATGTGATAATTTACCAGATGGTAATGTTTTAGATCTCTTAGGATGTTATATATGTAAAGTATATTATCAAAAGTATGTGCAGATTCTTTGCTACATTTGTGACATATTCGTAAAGTTTGCGTGGTTACTGACCTTTCTTTGGCAGATGTGGCCTCCCGTATTTCGAATATGTTCCCTTGTTTACAATCTTGCAGCAAGCTTGTTGAGAGCAGATATTTTCTGCTATTATGGCTTCACAAAAGCAAGTGAAGTTCTGGCTAATTCGTTCACTACATTTTCAGACATAAGTATAACCTGGGCTCATGCCCTGTTCTACGTACCAAGTCTAACCAGAAGATTCTTTAAAAGCAAGTTTAGTTCCCTGCTTTATCAGCTTTTCGTGAATTTTAGATGTACTGGATGCAATTTCTTCCCTATCCTAAATCATTTCATCATTCTTTGGCAGACAGTTTAATTAACCCACAGACATTTGGATTTTGCGCCTTGTTATAAAACATAACTTGTGTCAATTTTGGATTAGCGTTTTGGTTGGAATATTCATCAGACATTTTAATACAGTCATTTTCTCCCCTCTTCATTTCAGATAACACATAATAGATGGATTGTAAGGCCGGAGAGAACCATTGAGATTATTTCATATAACCTCTCACATAAAACAGGACAATGAATGTCATCCAGAGTTTTATCTACCTACAAGTTTATTTTAAGTGTTCCTCTAAATTCAAGTGCCTCTGAAATAAACAAGTCACATCTCTTCTCATATCTGTGCTTTCAGGATACTCTGCAAGCATTTTAGCTTTTATGCCTTATTCAGGAATGATTTTCTGGTTTTGTCCAAGTAAGGATAATTTTGCTCCCATTTTATTGGCTATGAATGAGAGATATATGGATAAGAACAGAAAATCTGTAACCCCTACTTGATCATGTGTTTGAACAATGTAATTTCTTATATTTCACTTTAATAACAGTGGTTATTTTCTTATACAAGCTCTGAAAAACAAGCTTTCTTTGCAGTTTCTGTTTTCATCATGAAATACTGGCCAAAGCTACCAGCCTCATGAAACATCATGAGTCTATTAAGATTGTGGTGAAATCCATAAACAGCAATAGGTTTAAGGATAGAAAAATGTCTGGTAATAGATTCATATGGTAATGAAGGTGTTAAAGCTAAAAGATTTTTAAAATATGTATACTCTGACAGAAGTGGGGAACATGCTGAATCACTTACAACGATGAATATTTAAAAATAGGGCACAGATGTCTAATTTAAATACAGAAATTTTCTTGGCATCTTACTAGTTGTTACTACATTTTTTAACATGTATTTTATTCACACATTCAAATTTACTTGCACTGATTTGCTTTGTCAACTGCAGGAGGCTGACTGATAATCCACACTTTGAAAGCTGGCAATGCCTCTTAAACAAATGTGAAATTTAAGTTTGCAGTGTGGACTTCAGAATTGCTCAAAACTTTTAGCTGCTTTGTCATTAAGTTTGGTGGGTGAAAGTGCTTTTCTAGTGGATGAGAAAGAAGAGTTAGAAGGTGAAATCCTGGTGCCTTTGATATCCTGACAGACCTCCCATTGACTGTAATGGGGCCAGAAGTTCACCTGCTGTTATCTGCTTAGCTATCTGTCTGTACATTTTTAATGTACTCAGGAAAGCGGAATCTGAACACTAGTTTAAAGCTGGGATATGGAAATACCTTTTCTTCCTAAGTGACTGAATTGATTCTGCATCCTGTAAGATGTGAGGAGCTGCTAATCCTTTTTAAAGCAGCTTCAGATAATGCTGTATAAAGAACAATATATTATTTAAGTAACCTTTTTGTAGTGTGTTTAATGTTTCATTACAGTTTGACTTTAAATAAAGTTTATCTCTTTTAAAAAAGAAGATACAATTATTTTTTAATGGAATTAGTCTTTGAAAAAATATTTTTTCTTGTAGAAGACTGTTATTTTAATAAATTTGGTTTTGAGAAAATATGAAAATGACCTTCAGCTGTGTTTTTACTTAATTTTTTTTCACCTTTTTTTTGACAGAACACAAAGAATCAGGTTATACCTCATCTGGTTAAACAACAAATGAAAATCATCTTTAGATTAGTTCTTCTCATTGTATCTCACATTTCTTTCTTGTTTTTATATTTCTACAAAAAAAAACCCAAATCAAGCCAAGTCCAGAAATCTAGAGCTTTACACCTAGCAACAGGATTTTTCTATACTTAAGAACTATTTTTTGTGTACATTTTAAAAACAAAATAATGAGATTCTGTTTTTTTCTTATGATACATTAATCAACCTGACAAAGTTCATTTTAAAGAACCTATCACTTCTTTTTTTCATCATCATCCAAATATTAAATACAGTAATTTTTAGGCCCATCATGTTAATCTTCATGAAGTCTCTCTATTCCTAGTGTTCTCAGCTATTATTATATTAATTTATCTAGCAGATTAAACTGTGTTTATCTCATTCACTCAATGCAGGAATTATGAGAAATTCAGTGCTACAAATCATACAAGTAAAAATAGATGGCTTTCACATTTTGGTTAGGAGAAAAATCTATGAATTTTCATTTATTCCATGTATTCTGGCCAATGAAAAAAGTGTAGGTTTGTTTTCTCTGAAATATTCATGTGTCCTTCCATTGAACATTACTGGCAGATATAGAAGTATTAATCAAACAGCTTTGTGAACACATCAGAATTACTTGAGGAGAAGAAACCAATGAAATCATAAGGGAAGGTGTTAGTATCCAACACCAAGTGTGTTACTGATCTATCAACAATTTCAGACCTGGTTAAATGTGATGAGTGTGCTAAGCCTCCTTCATGAAGGTTAACTTATAAGAAGAATTTAATGATTGAGTTTGTGTTACATCATGTAGAATACGAGGAAAGGCATTTCTTTCTGTTGTCCATATTTCTCTATCTTCCTAATCTTTAACATATGCTCAAAAATGCAATGACTCTGAGAATGATTGAGCACTTGATGCACACCAACATATTTTTGACCTTGCTCTGACAACTACTTTCTTTTCATTATGCTCACAACTTCCTTTTTAGCTTTTTGGAGGCTGGTTTAGTAGAGAAACTTCCCAGTTCTGGTGATTAATATTTGCATGTTTCTATATGTGAACCTACTGCATTGACTTAACAAGCATGTCATGCAGTCTGCAAAGCCAGGTCTTTATTCATTTAGCTGATAATCCTCATAAAATTCACCTCTGGATGCCTATCAAGAGATATTAATGAGTAATATACGTAGAAGATACAATGTACATTTGAAGCTGTACACTCTTTAATTAAATATCAGCATATAAACCAGACAACGAACCGTTAATTTTTTTGCCATTATGAGTTTTGCAAACTCATTTTGCAAACAAAACGCTGAAACACATCTTCCAACAGGGAAACAAGGAACATTACTTTTGTTTATGAACTTTATCTACTTAATTTGTGCATGGAATTACTTAAAAAAAAATAGCAACTGTAAAATGAATAAATTCCATGTATCTTTATTGAAAATATTGAAATTATACACATATGGTGTAATATTTATCATTACATAGATAATAAGGCACAGATAGTGAAAGAAATAAAGACAAAACCAATATGGATGGTATTTTAAAGGTAGTAAAATCATGAAAGTAATAAAATTATGCCTCTGAGTAGGAGTTTCCAGAAATGGGGCAACAATCTGTGTTGTGTAAGGTGATTATGACCCACTGACATGGTGAATGGTCATCAATCTAATTTCTCATGGAGATATCTGTATTTTTAAAGCTCTACAATGCATAAATAAAAAGATAAGATTGTCTTGATTACCAGTAACACTTTGTATTTAGCTTCAGAACTTGTTTCCATGGGGTATTATTAGAATACATAGATATTTGAATTATGAGATATTTATATAGAGATATTTATATAACATATAGGCAAAGATATTTTTTCTTTATTGCAGATTTTTTCTGCGTTACTATTAATAGACAATTATAAAATCTACTAGCAGAACTCAGTGTTTTTTAAAATTTTCATTTATTTACATTGAGAATACCTCCTCTTCAGATGATTAGCTGCACTATTAGTAGTAATGATTCTTCTTTGCTTTGGCTTTATTAAGACAGCTAATTCGATTTGGTATTAGGATGACAACTACTGTACAGACTGAAAAATAGATGAAGAATGTGGTAATGAAACGGGCTACATCTGGGATCAATACAGGTATATTTCATATTACATGTGGTATAAAATGTACACTATTACTGCTATGTTATTAAGTAAGGTGTTGGCAGGTATAAAGTGGGCATAAATAATACATAAAAACATAGATGGATTTTGTTGCCACATTCTGTAAGGACCAATCAATATTTAATTAATATTAACAGATATCTTTAATCTCCTCCACATTGCTCTAAAGAAGAGAATTAAAATTTGAAATGTAACAGAAGAACAGGGTTACAAGCTTTTTCTGTGAATTTATGAACTGTTTTAGTGTTATGTTGTTCAGTAAAGGCAATCAAAGGCTACACAGAAACAATGATGGTAAATACCAGCTATACTATAAAATGATCTCAAATCTGCAAAGAATTGGGTGAGGATTATGTAAGATTACAGGCTACTTAATGCAAAATATTTTGAAAATTCACATTTGTTGTGATTGACTTTTTTGAGATATTGTGAGGCTTACTTTGAATTGCCTGTAACACAGGCTTTTTACACTCAGTTACATGAACACTAGAAACCTGAAGCTTTCCTGAGTCTAAAAATCTGTCACACAATCATCTGTCTGTATTGTTATTCTGTTCAAATTTCTTCATGAATTATATATGGGTTAAAAGAGTTTGCCATAAATAGTAGGTTCACAGAAAGGACAGGATGAACATTTGAACTCATTGGTAAAAGGGGGAAGCCTTTTTTTTACTTTTTCCTCTCAACTTGCAGTCACCCATCTAATGCAGCTGGCTACAAATGTAACATTAGTTCAACATTAAAATTCAATAAGCCTCTTTCTTAGTTTACCCAACAGATCTCAAATATTGCACAGACAAGAACTACAAGGCTGCCACTGCAGTTCTTCCCAAGCACTGTGAGGAAGTGGATAACACCATATCATGCTTGACTTAAATAAGTCAGGTAAAGAAAAACCTTAGAATTGTTGTTTAACCCTGTGAGAAAATTGAACAATCTGTGAAGACTTTTTCTTAGTATTTTTCTCTTTTTTTTATCCTTTATAATTTTTGTTTGTTTGTTTTGTTTACAAAAGCTAGAAAGGAAATTAGAATTTTGAAAAAAAAATCAATTGTGCTCAGTATTATGAAGAATGTCCACAGACAAAAATGGTTAACAGTACAGTGAAATGGTAATTCATCATTCAGTTAGTGGATAAGTGATCTGTGGGAGTGAAAAAGAGAGTTAATTCTGCTTTTATTTCCAGTGCCATCAGATATCAGGAGTAACACCACTATAATTCATTGAGGCATACAATTGTAAAGGAAGGTTTGATGTGTATATATTCTTCCAGAAAGCTGTTTCCATTAAGGCATTATGTATATGTATTTATTAAATTGTGCATGCATTACATAAACCAAGATTAAATCACAGAATCATAGAATCATTATGGCTGGAAAAAACCTTTAAGATCACCAAATCCAACCACTAATCTAACACTGCTGGATCCATCACTAAACTAAATCATATCCCTCAGCACCTCATCTATGCGTTTTCTAAATATCTTCAGGGACGGTGATTCCACTACCTCCCTGGGCAGCCTGTTCCAATGCTTAACAACCCTTTTAGTAAAAAAATTATTTCTAACCTCCAATTTAAATTTTCCCTGGTTCAATTTGAGCCCATTTTCTTTTGTCTCACCATTCATCACTAGAAAGAAGACAAAGAGCCTCACCTCACTACAACACCCCTTCAGTTAGTTGTAAAGAGTGATCATATCTCATCTCACTCTCCTTTTCTCCACTAAACGTCTCCAGCTCCTCATCAGACTTCTTTTCTAGACCCTTCACCAGCTTCATTGCCCATCTCTGGACTCGCTTCAGCATCTCAATGGCCTTGACCCATCACTCTACCCTATCTAGAAGGACACGAAAGAATTGAGAAACAGAAAGATTGCAACCTTCCAGACAAGTAAAGGTAAATGAGTACACCCCAAGCCTGCTAAAGATGACATCGCACAATATAGTTCCCAGGCAAACAGTGATGGTTTTGCTACTGGACCTTGCCTTTAAATTGAGAAAAGGAAAAAAAATATTAGGTTTCTAATGAGGATGAAAATATAACTAGATACAAACTTCCTAACAAAAAGTTGTTTTAAAAATCAAGTTTTAGTTAAAATGAGGTTAAGGTGCTTATAATGAGACGGTGCTTGTGAATTTGAGCTTAAGGCCTGTGAAGAATTGAAATGAAAACGGTAGTTTTCAGGGATGGTTAATTATGCTTTTTTGATGAGAATAGACACATCATTTTCTTACAATATTTTTGTACTAATGCACCTAAATGTATCTGAAATGAACTGTGAAAAGACAAAGAACGATTGTATTTTTTTCCTACAGTTTTCTAAATATCTCCTTAGAGGACTATGTCTATGTACTATCTCTCTAAATAGTATTTATTTCTGTCAATCTACATTGCTAAATTTACTTGGCTAATTTCAGAAATCTTAAATTCATTGATTATTCAGAACCATTTACAATGCTTTTATATACCATGATCTATCAGTCATGTCAATATTAAATCACTAGTTGTTTTTCTCAGGTTTCAGAAAACAAAGAATTATTGTTTTACTTCAGCATATGATTAAGGATTGACTCTGTAAGCACTTTTTATGTGTACTTAACTGCTCAACTTGATAGCAGACTTCAGAGGCATTGTCCTTATGACTTATTGTACTGATGAGATTCTGTTTTGTCTTTGTCTGTCTATATAGAAGACTTGTTTGTCAAAAAAACACATGTATTTAAAAATATGCTGAGGGATTTGGTTCAAGAATGTACAAAAAAATTACTTTAAACTTGCAAATAATTAATAAATAATCTAAACTTTGCCATTTCCTAAATGTTGTTCATCTGAAAGCTTTAAGCAGTTTTGAAAATTTGATTTCTTGGGTTGTTTTTTTTTTGTTTGTTTGTTTTATTTTTTTGTGTGTGTTTTTGGTTTTTTTGTGAAAATGCTAAAATCTCATTATAAATCTTTAGCTGAAATACTTCGAGGTGATTCTCCTGACTTTCAAAGGTGTGATGAACCTATTCAGTAAAAAAAATTTTTTTCCAACTCTACATATCATTTCTCAAAGCATCTGAAAAAAAACCTCAATTGTTCTTCCAATTGTTCTTCCTATGTGCATTTTTCTTTTCCCGGTACCATAAGTATTTTATATTCCTGACAATGTAGTTGTTTTTATAATGTGGTTGTGAGGTATTGATTTTTTATTAGCATAATACTGAATATTTAAAATATAACACTGGGCAATAGAATTGAAGTTAAATATATTTATATTCATATTTATACGAATATCTGCTTAGTATAGTGACGATCTTAACAAACATAATGAGAGAATCTAATTTTTTAGAATTTTTCTAGATTGTTAGGCATGCAGAGATTAATTACACGTATATTTCTGTCAATTAATCTAATTATTGGTATTTCAATCTACTGCTGCAACACTTATGCAAACCTCTACTCAATTTAATTCAGATGTAACCCATCTCTCACTTTTTTATAGTCATTTAATGTGCAACTATGATGAAAATGACAATGTTTAGAGATTTATTATCAAACATAGCTTCTAGCAAAATTTAAAATTTCACATTAAGATTTTTTTAATTGGGCTTGTTTTTTTCTTGGAGAATAATCTTGTCATATTCTCTCTGGCACTAGCTAAATGCACAAAAGACTCCAGGAGCTACAAGGAAAATACATCTGTGGTGTTTTGTTTTGGTTTTTTTTTCTTCTTTTCTGTCTTTTGTTTTTGAGGTTTTTTTTTGGTTCACAGTACATACACTAAGATTTATTGTACATTAATTTGGGACCGTTTACGAAGCAAGAACAAAGTTTTTCATTTGCACTAAATTTTTAAAAGCTTTATAGTAAGTCAGAAGGTTTATGCTATTATGTTTAAATGACAACATGTAATTCACAGAAAAATAGCATGATGTGTCAAGCTTCTCTAGGCAAAAGAGTTTTGTGAGATACTGTGTTCTTTTTTCTCAGCAAGAAACTTGTCAGACCCCTGAGACTCCTTAATTATATTCTCTCTAATCTACAAGAGTGGTTGTTGTTCTTGTTTTTTTAAATAGAGTTTACTTGCTAGGTAGGTTTATAATTATCCCCAGTGTCTCAGTCATCTATGAAACACACATAGATCTTTAGGCAAGATGTTCAACATTATTGTGCTTCTTTAGCTATCGCATTGATGCATACCAGCTTTAGGTAAAAATGCTAGCAAGAGGAGCTTTTGGTGATCTAGGTAAATCAGAATCCTTTCCCTTCACTGATTTCACAACAGGTTCATGAAGATTAGAACCATCTAAACAACCACAACTGAATATATAGGACAATGAATGCATTGACAACACAAATTTCAGGAAGAGCTCTCCAAGGGCTTGTTATTTACCACTTTACAGGACTGATGTCGGTAAAAATGGAATAGAATTAACCAAAGGAAATCTCAACCAAGTAGTTTAAAATTCAAGGAGAAATGCTCCCTAAGGCTTGTGGTCTATAGACTGGCTTTCATGGATCACCCCTCTGCTCTTAACAGTGAAGGCATACCTAGCATGGGTCACTGGCTTAGCCTCTCTTCCAAAGCCAGAGCAACAATATCTCCTAAAAATGTGACGGTGGCCCTAATGATTCCAGTGAGGAACACGATAAAGACACTTTTCTACCATATTAGGAAGCCACAAGGTTTTATGCACTTCTAGGAGGAATTCTTCATAGCAGTTACAGGCAGTAATTAATCTCACCTAATTTTCACCAAAGAAAAAGTGATGATCTAGTTAAGCTAATCATCTAAGCTTTTGTTTGGTTTTTTGGTTTTTTTTTTTTTTTTTTTTTTTAGGTAACAGTGAGGGTCTCTACCTGAGAGGATAAGTCCTAGTTTTGGACCCATATATTAGGTTAGAAATGGTTCCTGAAGGTCTCAATTAATGAACCCAGAGAATTAATTCTAAGTAAGGTAATCTGGAGAATCTTCTTCTGCAAATCACAGTAGAGGCCTTGTTTCTCTTACAGTTTTATTTAGCCTAGCATGGGTGGGAATATTTTTCTTTTTTCTTTTATTTGTTCTTTTCAATTCTTTGATAGGAATTTTGTTGCTTTTAAGCAGAAACCTTGGAATTTTATTTCTTTTTTTTTAGTTTGCTAATGTGTACGATTTTAAACTGGTATTCCCCATCACTAAAAATTAACATGGCTTTATTCTATATTTAAAATATTGATGAAATTCTAAATGTTAATAAACAAAACATCCCATGTGTCTACTTTATATGTTAGAGCAGTAGTTTGTAAAGTTTTTAAGAAAGCACTGTGTGTTTTGGAAATACCTGTCTAGCAGTAATTGTATCATGGTGTAGGAAAAGAGACAAATAAGATTCACTATGACTTAAAAGGCTGAGATAGTTTGTGAGACTAGAAGGCAAAATCCAGAAACTGGGAGGAAGCAAGGGTTACGAGAAGAAGGTATATCTTGGCACCTCAGAGAACTGTTAAAAGTTAAAAAGAAATTTCACAAAATGTTTTAAGGGATATAATACCAGGGGATTTGGAAAAGCTTAGCTTGACCAAAAACCACCACTATTGGACAGAAGTGCTATGCTTCACTGCCTTGTAATTCTTTGTGACTGCTACAACTGGAGAAGGCCATGGGATAGTATATATAGTGTTTAGAAAATTAGTAAATGTCTGACTGACACTTTAAAAGATTATGTCTACAGTCATTACACAAAGGCTCCTCACTTTGTGAAAATGGTTAAAATAAAGAATAAACAAGGCAAAAGCTAAGACTTAGGGAAAAAAAAATAATAATCATAAAAAAAAGACAGGCAAGAATTGGCTAAAGATACTAAGAATAAGGAAACAATACATTCTGGTTTCTATCTTTGTTTTATGTGAGTGACATGGTGGATAATGCCTAATGGGAGTAAAATCTTCAAGCCTGCAAGTTTCTTAATGCTCACAAAAAAAAGAGTATAAGACCATCAGAATCAAAGAGGACTGTCCTTAAAATTTACTGCAGATGAATATTCATATGCCTCAGTGTGATGAATGTGAAAGAGTACCATTTCCAGTGCTGTAGCAAAGGTTAAGTTTTAAGGTTAGAGACTCTAGCAATGGCTGAATCTTTTGTAATACATCCAGGTGGCTGAGCTGTGTTACACAGTGACAGCTGTCACATAGTGACTCAGCTGAGCTGAGGTGTGTTACAGTGTTTCTGATTTCCATAGTTATGATCCCAGTATAAAATAGAGAGATAATATGGGAAAGTCTTAGAACCATATTCTATATTCTTGTTGCACAAGTCTTTTTGACAGCCATGGCCTCTCCTCATGATAACTGAGTTTTATTATATATTTTTTCTTAATTTGTATACAGAATATGTTTTCTAACAGAGATTTAGCCAGAATGGCAACATCTGAAACTTGTTAAAGAACTATTTATGCATTTGATGAATCACTGCTTAAAAATAGTAAAAGTTTCTAATCAGATTGGAGTTGATGGACTGCACCTAAAACAGTCTAATGGTATTTTTTAAAGGTTTTCACAGATCTTCTCTTTTCTCCCTTCAGTCTATGTAAGTAGTTGCAGTCTGGTTGACTGTTTCAAAATAAAGTTTTAAAAATACTGAAACATGAATAAGTAATGAAGCAAAGAGTAATCTTTAAAGCATGCATATCTTAGCCAAGAGCATGTGTTTGCACTAGTCTTGGCATGCATATCTTAGCCAAGAGCATGTGTTTGCACTAGTCTTGATAAACGTTTATAGCTTCTCTGTCCTGTTTCTTTTTCCCCTTGAAAAATGAGTGGACTCAAAGGACTGGCTTTTCACAGTTGTACTTAGATCTCAGCAATGGCTGTTTGACTGAAGTGCTACAATCTAAAAAGGAATAAGCAAACTTATATAAACTACTGTTGTTTATACTACTGTTATACTACTGTTAAACTACTGTTTGTTGCTTTTATGTGGATTTTTTAGCCACATGGAACTTTGAGATTCTGGATTTACAGTGGGTAAATTTGATCATTCAACAGCTCACAGAAAGCATTAGAACACAGCAGAGAACAACTGTCTTGAAATGCACAGTTTCTGAATGTTACCTTCTTTGTTTAACTCTGTTTTCTTAACTTATATTAGAGTCTGTTAATTTAGAGTAACCCAATACTCCTAAAATTGATATAAATCTTTTTTTAATTAATGTAGATTATTTTATGAAATACAAATATTTTCCTCAACTTGTCTGCTGTAATGAAAAGACAGCAACAAAAACAGCTAACAAGAAAAGTCCCTCCGTTATGCTCAGTAAGTGTTCATAACAATGTAAAACAACTCTCTTCAAACTACGAGTTTCAGCTGCTGTTAGCTGTAAACTGTGCAGCTTTAACAGAACAATATTAAACATGACAAGAACTCATCTGAGAGCACTAGTAAAAGAGTCTGTCTGAGTTGTCCTCTGGTTGAACTTATAGTGCCTAAGCAAACAACAAATGTCATTAACTTGCAGCTACGAATGTGTCAATTTATTGTCAAAGGAAATACTTTGACACTTCTGACACATTCTCAGAGTATTAAAAAATCTGATAATCCCAAGTTCTCACATGTATTTTGATGTCTGTTTTCTGGAAGAAGGTACCAAATCTGAGTATTCCCTGTACTGGTACTAAGAAGGATCTGCTAGAGCTAAGTCTTATCTCTGAGTTCAGTGCTCCCTTGTTTCTCCGGAGGAGGTTTGGATGTAGTATAAAAATAGCTTCCACTTTTTTATTATAAACAATTGTTATGTACATGCAATCACTTGGATCAATATTGAAACTGAGATGTTTTCAGCTGTGAGTCCACACATTTGAAAGTTTCCCCTGAAAAAGAATTTATGGAATTTTTCATCATTTCAGCAGCAAATTGAACACTGAGGGTCAGTATGATAACAACGATGAAACTTGAAACTGGGGTTTGAAAATATTTTCAGTTCCCAAATTAAGATCACTGGAGGAGTGTTGCTTAATTTTTTTGCCACCTAAGTGGTGTAGAGAAACCCAGTTCCCTTTTTCTGAACAGGGCATGGGCTAAGTGTTGAAATTCACTGGGTTTACACTAGCTGGATGGTACCTAACCTGAATGATACCGAATCTGCAGAACAACTTGAACTAATCCTTGCATGAAACAATAATATGTAACAAATTCAGACACTCCAATGGGAAGGTTTGTGTGTCAGCAGCACCATTTAAACTAGTCTAGGTTGTTTAGCCTTTTCTCACCAGGAATTGACATAGATTTTAAACCAGGTCCAGATACATTTTTGCCCTGAGTCTATAATGAATGCCTCTGTGTGCCAGACAGCACTATTTTGCAGTCCAAATACGATTTCCATATTTGCCTTCATGCTAGTCTAAACCTTTAGCTCATCTACATGCCAGCTGAGCTGCCCACAGAATTTTTTATAAAGAAAGCAAACAAAAACAAAAGCTGTTTAGGCTATTTGATTCTGGAATAGAAATGTAGTAATTTTGGAAGATGAAAGTACAAATCCAGACATTATTTTAATGAACTAGTCCATTAGTGAGCCTCTTGATTAGCAAAAATAACCTTACTTGTGTGAATAGCCAGTCCTCTAAATGCATGTTTTGGCATACTAGACCCCTTGAGGCACTTGGCATATTACCCCTTAAGTATTCTGTTTTGGACCTATGACAAATTTTCCCACAGCCCAAAAGAAAGATGCACTTAGAGGAAACATTGGCAAAAGACCAGTCCTAAAAAGAAATGGCAATTTCTTGTCAAACACACAGCACAGCTCTATTCTCATTTTCTGGGTAATTTTAGTGTTCTTGCTGTGACCTGTAAACATATTTTTGCACACTTCTTCAGTTTTGTTGTTTGCAAGATTGTCCCTTACTTGATCAGACTATTTGATTATGGCAGTGTGATAGAAGCATGCTAGTTGTCTTCTTATTCCTATTGCCCTCATACATGTACAGATACTAGTAGGAGTATGTAATCTGGTAAGTAGTCACCAAAATGGGCAACAAGGAGGACCCTGGAAACTACAGGCCAGTCAGCTTGATCTCAATTACTAGAAAGGTGGTGGAGTAGCTCACCCTGGACACATGAAAAAAGAAAAGACATTTATCAGGAGGAGTCAACATGGATTCACCAAGGTGAACTCCTACATGACCAATCTGATAGCTTTCTGTGAGAGTACGACTAGCTGGCCAGATGATGAGAGAGCAGAGGATGTCATCTACTTCGATTTCAGCATGGTCTTCAACATTGTCTCCCATAACATTCTTATTGAAAAGTTCAGGCAATGTGAATTAGATGATTGGACGATGAGGTGGATCAAGAACTGGCTGAATAACAAAGTCCAAAGGGTGGTGATCAATGGCACTAAGTCAAATTGGAGGCCTGTGGTCAGTAGGGTTCCACAGGGATTGATTCTGGGGAAGGGATCTTGACAGTTTTGAGACAAAGAGGAACTTTAGGACTTCCAACAAGAAAAAGGACAGAGACTTACACCTGGGGAGGAACAACCTTGTATAAGCTGAGGATTAACCTGCTGGAGAGCAGTTCTGCAGAGAGAGACCTGGGAGTCCTGGTGGCTAATAAACTGAAAATGAGCCAGCAATGTGCCCTCATGGCCAAAGAGGCCAATGGCATCCTAGGATGCATCAAGAAGAGTGTAGCCAGCATGTCAAGGGAGATTGCACGCCCCCTCTACTCTGCCCTGGTCAGTCCTCATCTGAAGTACTGTGTCCAGTTCTGTGCTCCCCAGATCAAGTGGCACAGGGAACTTCTAGAGAAAGTCTAGCTCAGGGCTACAAAGATGATGAGGGGACTGGAGCCTCTTTCTTATAAGGAAAGGCTGAAAGACTTGGAGCTATTTAGCATGGAGAAGATTTATGAGGCACCTTATCAACACTTATAAACACCTAAAGGATGACTGTGAAGAAGATGGGGTAAGTCATCCAGTGACAGGACAATGTGTAATGGGCACAAGATAGAACACAAAAAGTTCCACTTAAACACAGGGAAAAACTTCTGTGATGTTCAGATGAGGGAGTCTTGGCCCAGGCTACCCAGGGAGGGTGTGGAGTCTCCTCTGGAGATTTTGAAACCTACTTGAACACACTCGTATGCCCCCTGACGGAGGTGAAGCTGCTTTGGCAAGGGATTGAACTGGATAATCTCTAGAGGTCACTTCCAACCTCTACTGTTCTGTGATTCTGCAATTTATTGCCATTACTATTTTCTACCTTTCATTTTTCAAGTTGTTTTCTTTTTCTTCTGTTACTTTTTAATAAAATGTCTGAGCTTTCTCACTGTATCATGCAATGAATTTTGCCTCTAGACAAGAGCAAAGTGAGAATAGAATTAGAAAAAAAGAACTGTAGATACTTCATAGTATTGCATGGCCTGTGTGCATTGCCACTGTGTACAAACCTCTGTCAGGAGATTCTCCTGTATCCTACAGGCAGAGGGAGAAATGTTTTCCATTTAGCTTTGTGAATGTGAGTTAGAAAGCTTTTTTATTTTCAGCCTTCCATCTCTTATTGTTGTGCAAATGTCTTGAAAGGAATTCTTCCACCCCTTGCCTGTGCCAGTCCATCTCCCCGAGATAATTCCCAGTTGCTATGAATCAGGCTAACTCTTTAGATTTCAGTGTCAATCAACCATCTTCTCCCAATGAAAGGTATGTTCCATTAGTTTGAGGACAGCTTGCTTTAATTAAAATACATTTTGCACTTCAGTTTTTCCTGGTTTATTTTATGTACCTAAAAAGGGATATAATCTTCACATACAAAAGCCTTTCATGTAATAAGGTGGTGTCAGATTAATTTATAGCTACCTGAAGGCATATTTTCAATTGTAGCAATAAAATAAAAATGTGAAAATAAACATCAGACTAATTGTAGTACATCACAATCTTGCTGAATAAATGTGTTCTTTTGGTGAATTGGTAACGTGCACTAAGAAGACCTTTTTCTGAAGAGACATTTAAAAGCTTGCTGAACATAGAGAAAATCCATACATTAATATGCTAATTTGAATCAAATTAAGGTTTCTTGGTGCCTAAATTTATTTTTAATCTGGATTTCATAGAAATAATAATTACTCTGAGATGTAATCCCAAGTGAAACATATGGTCTATAAAACAGCCATGGGGATTCCAGAGCAATGTAAGAAAATGTCTGTTGGTGACGGTCTAGTGTAAGAAAAGGTCTGTAGGTGAAAGTCCACATTATGTTGAACAAGGTGTTTATTTTATGTTATGTTTTAACAAGTGTCTGTATGTAGACAATCTTCCACAAGAACAGTCATTAGAGAGTACATTAGAAAGTTGCAAAATATAAGAGTAATTTTTATTAAATAAAAAAGTCAACATTCTTTCATTGCTCTGAACCACTCTTTCTTGTAAATCCTTAAAAGGTTTTACAAATTAGGACAGTGCAATTTGTCTTGGTTTTACAGGCCTTTTTGTTACAGGCTTGAGTTTTTGTTTATTCTTGTGTCCTTTTTTTGGCAATCTCTCACAGCAAATCAAAAAACGAGCTGAGAATGAAATACAGATTTTTTAAGTAAGGCCAGAAGTTATGTCTACATTAGCATGCAATATATGGGAAAAAATTAAACTAATCTAAACTTTAATGTTCTTATTTCCTGAAACACCTATCTAAAGCCTGATATTTGATGTGAATATTATTTGATAAGAATACTTGGACAGTGATCCATAATAGCAACAGTTTGTTTCTGTATTAATGTTGCCTTGGAAATGCTCTTGTGTTGAACTATTCAGAAGACCCAGACATCTATTATGCCTTGAATGAGCTTGAATCTCAAGAGAAGTAGTCAGTGCATCTCCAGGAACAGCTATAAGTAATGTCTCTGTATGTTATTTGTTGATTCCAGATTTGTCTGTGATGTGAAACTTGCTCCTCAGAGTGTACATAGGAATTTGAAGAATTTAAAAAAACAGAAATGCACAAGCATGAATGTATTTCAAGCTCAAAAAAATCTTTCAAAAAACCCAGAGTGTACTGAAAAAGACACCTGGTTCAAGGGGTAGTATTTGAGGGGGTTTTTTTTTGCTTTATAGGCATATCTTGGGGAAACCTATCATCCTTCCAACCACATGAGTAAAATTTTTCACTTTTAAGAAAGTATTAAGGACTGTCAGGACACCTACAGTTTACTCTGTAACCCACATCACTGGCAGAATTTAGAGGTAACACTTACGGGGATATTTACTGTGCAAATGTAGATGTATGTGCATGTTTTATTTCACATATGAAGTATTCTAAGAGGTTGTAACTATGTGAGAGCCTTTTATTTTTTTTTAAAAACACAATGTTTGTAGTATGTCCATATTAAAAGTGACATTCTGTTATAATTTTCTCTGAATTTATAAGGTATTTATTTAAAATGTTTAAGATATTTTTGGAACAACAACCAGTCTGAATTAAAAGATATTGACAGACTAACATTGTTTATATGGTATATAGTAGATATGAATACAAAATGTCTCTTCCTGTTGAGGTATATTATAAAGTATCACTGGCTAGTTAGTCCAAGGAATAGCTCAAAATCCTACTGTTAAGTTATATCTAAACTGAACGCTTTGGTTTCACAGTTATTCTGAGCTATTGTGAGCCTCATAACTTCACACCTTGGTGTGAGGCTTATAGTGATACAAGCACTGTCACTCTAGATTTGGGCCCAGAGATTTGGGTGATTTGTATTTTATATGCTATATTCTTTACTGGATGTAAAAAAGAAAAAAAATATTTCAGACCAATTTGTTTCTGATTTTTAGTTTGCTTGTTCTTCCTGAGTTGTTATTTCTGAAAGGAAAGAAAATTAAGCTTCTGATGCAAAGTCTATTTCCTCAATGATAGAGAAACTCTTCTTCTTAATATTAATGAGACATGATGCAAGATTATGATTTTAAGACATTTATAGACATTTTATTTCATTCCCTCCAGCCCTGCTCTGAAAATCTATAACATGGTGATTTAACACTTCTGACGTCCCTGCTCTTAAGCAAATTCATCACAGTAGTAATACTCAGTCAATCCAAAAGTATGATTGGTTGATCATATCTCAATGTTTAAGTGAATTTTTTCATTTAAGAAAATGTTTAGAATTAAGTGTTTAGTGCGCATATGGACACCTGCACACAGATGAGAAAAAAAAAGAGAAAAAAGGTGAGCTACTGTGTAAGTATATTCAATGGAGTAAATTCATTGATTATGCATATCACATATCCTCCCTTTAAATTGCAAATGCTCAAATCAGAGATCTGGGTGGGATTAAGCTGGAAAAAGAACAGATGGGACTGTTGATGTGACTGCCAGAGGCTTGGGCAGAAGGCAATGAAAAATAATTCTATTTTTCCCCTAAATTGAGAGAGCTAAACTGGTGATCAGTGGTAGATTTTGGGCAGATGGGATGACTTGGAGAAAATGGTTGGCAGATATAGTCATACGATAATGAGAGCAAGATAAGGATTCTTTAGAGTGTATCAGGGGATCTTGAACTTCAGACTGTGTAGCTGCACATGTTTCTACAAAAGCAGTAGTGCATGGAGAAGAATCTTTCTCACAGTATGCAAAAATCATTGCAGTCCTATTTATCACATAGTACATGTAATGCCCTGAATACACTGCACCAAATATGTATGTTTGAATTCAGAATCAGAAATATTTTTGTATATACATCAATCTTGATATTTCTACTGTTATGAATGGTATAATAAATTAATACTTTTCATTTTTCCTTAATCCATTTTGCACTTAAATCTTCTCCTAACCTTTCCACTTCACCCAGGTGCTCACTCTCTCCTTTTCTTTCCTGTGAAATATCAACTCTGAATTTGTAAACACTTGAATATGTCCAATATCTTATTGTATTGAGAAAGCAACAGAAAGGTGAAGTTGAAATGGATCTTCTCACTAATAAAAGAACTATCATGTACTACAATAATAATAGTAAATGTTGTAATGCTGATGCATTGAGATTTTAGCATTCATGCAGGAAAATACACTGCTAACTTGTGTAATGAGGTAAAATAAAACTAAAGGGATTCTTTCTGTGTCAGTTGTTCTGATTAAAGACGGTTGTAAATATCATTTGGTTTGCTTTATTTTAGTATATTATATTTATACTTAGTATATTGCAGTATAGAAAGTATTTTATTAAAAAGGAAAAACGGTTCAATTTATAGCACATATGGAAGGATTATTTAAATATGAAAGACTGAAAGGATGATTAAATCTCAGCTATTCATCTTTCATTATGTGATTTGTAGGAAATCTGTTGCATGTTCAAAAATGGTAGCAACAAAAGTGTTGGAATTGTAATACATTTCACGGAACAATCAATACAGTTTACCATGTTTGAATATCACTATACGTTTAAATATTGGCAAAAGGTCTCACTAGACAGACTAAAGTGCCACTGAAAAGTGATTGTTTCCCAGTGATTTTCTCATGGTCTATAGTAATTCTACCAGTCAAATCTAATCAACTTTTGTAAAGAAATCTTAGTATTCCTGAAAGAGTACCTTTCAGACTCGCTCTACAACATTTGAAAGACATGTTGACATCTTTCAACCAATGAATGGAGTAGCCTTTCATATAAATAATGTTACGTTTTAAAGTACTTGTTGGAGAAAGTAATTATAGGATCAGCTTGCCTCATCTATTAAAATGGAGCTTACTAAGAAGGACTGTAGGATCAGAGAAGTTTGAATCTAAGTGTTTCCAGCTGTGCAGGGCAAAAGAAGGAGATTCAGAGGCTTTAGGAGTGGGACTTGGACACACTACTGACATACATATCTGTATATGGTATTTCTGTTATCCATTATATAGTTCTGCTGGTCTCCAACTTTTAATTGCAGTTCTCCTTCCAAAGTAAGATCTTGAATTTGAGTACCTGGCAACAGCCATGGACTTAGTTGTAATAAGTTGTAATCACCTTGCATGTTTCTACCTAACTAAGCCCAAGAAGATTTAAGGAAGGGTAATGTCAAACAATCTGGATATAAAGTACACTTCAACACCCATCTTCTGTTAACTCTAGGAATGGAAGGAAACAACCACTGTGGAAAATCAGTCACTGTCACAATCACATCTGATTTCCTTGTCTATTTAAGACTGTGGCAGATATAAGTAGCCAGATACAAGCTAATATCCTTGAGTAGCCAGCTGAGACATCACCTACCATGTACTGTACAAATGTTGTTTACGTGAGAGACTTTTGAGGACTTGTTTAATGTTGGTACTACTGGAGTTCAATGACAAAACTTTGTCAGCTGGTGTGACAGTTTAATGAAGATAAAGAGGACTTTAAAAGCTTGCACTACAAAGAAACATCATATTTGAGGAAAATAATGAATGGATACCTTGCTTGGCTAGGAAACAGAGAAAAGATGAATCACTTCTCACTGTTGTAGGATGTCACAATGGAATTTGGGCCAAACTCTCTTTGAAAGACGTCCTCATAAAACAAAGTTTTTATTATGGTGTTCAGAGAAACAGAAAATATCTGGAATAGTGGAAGGTGTTTGAAATTTGAAATCTAAAGGTAGGAGATTTTAATCCAATAAAAGGTATCTAAATCTCTATAATAAGTTGTTTGATTATCTGAATTTTTCAAAAGAACTTCTCATCAAAAGTTTCTCTTTTGTCAACCTTTGTGGGAAAGAAAGCAACAGGTAGCCAGGTAAATCAACCATATAGATATATTTAATTAATGAGAATAAAATGATGGATTTTAGCATACTGATATCCTTCTCCACTAGTGAGGAGGGTACTTGTCATTCAGTTTCACACAATATAAGTTATATAGGCTCTTTCTTCATTTCATAGCATAAGGATCACAATGTTTCCTCTTTTTTTCTCTCTTTTTTACAAAATGAATCACATGGAAAACTGTTCTATACCTTTACAGTTAACCTACTCATCTCTGTCTCCGACAGAGACCTGGGTGTTGGCTTTACATTCTCACTTGCAATGGCAGCTCATAGGACTATCAGGACAAATATTTACTGTGCTTCACTGTTAAGTTCAGACACTACTTACATGTGTTTTTACATCATCAGTCACTCACATTTGAGTTAGAATTCTGAAAAGCATCTTAAAGATCTATAAGAATTGACAGAAGAAAGTTGGGATTATCTGATTGCCTACTATCTTAATATTATTAATATTATTCTGAATTTAAGACTAGAATTTAAGACTACCCTTTCTGTAGTCTTGATAATTCTACACACATCAATGAGAGATACAATGTAACTTTGGATCCCAAATCCTTTTTCCACTGTAAGTCTGAGTAAGGGAATAATTTCTACTCTTCCAACCATGAATCCACGTTTGGAAACCACACAACTGAATTAAACCTGCTACAAGACCACAATAACTGCAATTGTCTTCACATTACATTTTAGATAAGTATTTATGTGCCCTTCAGAGTCATGATCTCTCAAATATCAGCCACATTCCTTATGAAAAACTCAACATGAAAACAGTGAGATATTTACAAAACCATATATCGTAGGGTTTCTTAAATCTCACTTCAGTCTCCAGTCATGTTACTTATGAGCTTTGAAGACATTTAACAATGTTGGTGTTTGTTCAGATGGTTTTTCTGCATAACAGTTTCTATGAAACTAAAGCTACAACATGTAACAGCTTTCTTCTACAGTAATAAATTATTTACATTCATATCTATTGTTTATTTTAATTAGAATTTAAATTTCTTTAGTATTTTTTAAAGATTAATAACACCTAATAATAGCAATGAATCAGAGAGATCTCAAATCACAGACAAAATGAAGCCTAAAGTATCTGCAGTGCTCCCAAAACCACATCATTTTTATGTGGAGCATTTTCTTAAAAAAATGTACATCATACTGTTACTATCATTTCATCATCATCTTATCATGCAGGTGTCAGAGAAATCATAGAATCACAGAATGGTAGAGTTGAAGGAACCTCTAGAGATCACCTAGTCCAACTACCTGCTAAAACAGGTCCACCTAGATAAGGTCACATAGGAGTGTCCAGGTGGGTCTTGACCTCCAAGGAAGGAGAAACCACAACCTCCCTGGACAGATTGTTCCACTGCTCCCTCATCCTCACAGTAAAATAGTTTTTTCTTATATTTAAATGGAACATTTTGTGTTCCAGTTTCTTTCCTTTACCCCTTGTCCTGTTGCTAGATACAATAGAAAAAAGGGATGTCCCAACCTCCTGATACCCACCATTTAGATATTTGTAAATGTTAATAAGATCTCCCTTCAGTCTCTTCTTCTCTAGACTAAACAATCCCAGTTCCCACAGCCTTTTCTCATATGAAAGATGTTACAGTCCTCTAATATTCTTGGTAGCCCTATGCTAGACAATCTCCAGAAGTTCTCTGTCTCTCTTGAGCTGGGGAGCACAGAATTGGACACAGGACTCCAGATGAGGCCTCAGCAGGGCAGAGTAGAGAGGGAGAAGAACCTCCCTCGACCTGCTGGTCACACTCTTCTTGATGCATCCCAGGATGCCATTGGCCTTCTTGGCCAAGAGGGCACATTATGACTCATCATTAGTTGATTATCTACCAGCACTCCCAGGTCTCTCTCTGCAGAGCTGCTCTCCAGTAGGTAAACCACCAGCCTGTGATGGTATATGGAGTTGTTCCTTCCAAGATTCAGGACTCTGCACTTGTCCTTGTTGAACCTTCATGATGTCCAAATCAAAAGCCAGTCAAGATCCCACTGAATAGCAGCACAGCCTTCTGGGGAATCAGCCAGTCCTCTCAGTTTGGCGTCATCAGGGAATTTTCTGTCCCCTCATCCAGGTTGTTGATGAAGATTTTGAACAAGACTGGCCCTAGAGCCAATCCCTGTGCAACTCCACTGGCCCCAGGCCTCCCACTCGATTCTGTGCCATTGACCACCATTCTCTGGGTTCCATCATTTGGCCAGCTCTCAATCCACCTCACTGTCCACTCATCTATTCCACACTGTCTGAGCTTTCAGATGACAGTTTTATGGGATAAATGATAATAAATGATGCAAGAATCTTATTCATCACAAATGAAATTTATTCACAAAAAAATATACATAATAAGCAGATGTATAAAGGTATCTTCTGGAAAACCATCTTACTAAGCAAAGCTTTTGTAACAGTAAACCCACCTGTAACTACATTACACTTCTATTATGCTTTTCATAACACTATAGTTCCCACGCCAAATTGTATTTTTTAAAAAAAGGACATAATCAACTTATGAATGACATTCCATATTCAATATTTTAACTGCTATTAAGGTAAACATATATAGCTTACAATGAACATCACATATATTATGCTTTCACTGATACTGCAAAGGACCCTTTCAGCTATGTTATACCTTTTGCTTCTTGTTCTTACTGGGCTTATCATTAGAAAAATGTAGCTACTTATTTTCTAGTGACTATTTCTAATATCAACCATTCAATCCCTCTTTCTGTGGTGGAAGGTCTTGAGCTGTGTCGGTATGTTTGCTGTAGTGAAGAATATGTAAAGTGTAGTTTCCATTGTATTTGTACTTTGAGACTGAAATCAGCATTCTCCCTATTAATTTTGCTAAACTGGAATTGACATGACTTTTAAAAGAGGTCACAATGGTCTTTGTATGGTATGAAAAAGAAAAATTATCTTTTTTTTCATATTCCTTTTTTCATATTTTTATTCTTCTTACCAGTATGGATTGTCCAACATTGTCCTGATCATTAATAAGGACAGTATTAGATACAGTTTAGAAAAACAAAGCAAAGACTTGTTGTCCAGTCTGCTTCCAGTGTAAAACTGGAATACATTGGATAAATTGTCCAACACGTTTATACTCATGTAACCCTTAGTCCATGAGCTGAAACCATTAAATTATTCTCAGGAGGAAGTAAAATTTTGAATTTTTCTGTAATGCTTAGTTTTATTTTTAATTTAATTGACTCTTGAGAAAGTTCATGGAAAGGTACAGCGTCTGCTATTTATACTCAATATTTATGTTCAGTCTTCTGTTAATTGCTTTCTTGGTCCCATCTTCCAGGTAAATTGACAAGTTTTCTACAAGCTTTTGCTCTTGATTTTTCAATATATTTTTTTTTACCTATATCAAGATTATTGTTAAAGGAATACAAGTGTGAATGCAAGTTGGATTCTTGTCACCTGAATTTTTTCCAGATTTCAGTTTATTGCATGCTAGCTGCTTTGCCAGGCTTGCTTGCCAGTCAGCGGATGAAAATAGGTGACTTAGTAACATGAATCCTCATATCCTAAGACAGATTTCTGACAGTACATTTCTCTTTATTGCATTAAGATTTTTGATAAATAGTTTAGTCCAGACACTAATTCTCAGCCTTCCATGGGTGAAGGGGATAAATCCCACCTTGTAAGCTTAATTGAGGTTGCAGAAAATGCAAGCACTGAAATATATGATCTTAAATAGCATTACTAATGTATTCTGTTGATCCAAGTCATGCTGCCCTGACCACAACTAATGACACAATGCTCTCACTTGTCCTCCCATCACCTAAATGACTTATAGATAAATCTGTTAACTTGTGCTTTCTGTGAAAATACTTAATAAAATACATGTACCCATTTATTATCTTCTAAAGACAATATCTGGGCTGAGTCTTATGTTTCTGTTTTATACAGAAAGCTTTGGTCTTACAATATCAATTTAAGAAATCACTGAGCTTTAAATACTGCTAAATTAATCAGAACATAAAATTGAATAAATATTGGCTCATGAAGTGACAGATGTTGCTTTGCCACATAATGTTTTTCTTGAAAATGTGAGTTAATATATCTTTCTTCCTTCTGATTTTTTTTTTTTTTTTTTTTGTAGATAACATTAATTTCAATTAAGACAATTGTAAGGGCAAAAAGCAAGATGAAGGTCCCAATGGTAATGCTCTGTCACTGTCATCCAAGCAGAGGTACAGATCAAATTGAGTATGCCTACTGAACAAAATAAATGATCAATGATTTTGGTCAGATATATTTTTTATTTGCAGAGAGAAGTAATTCAGAATATACTGATAGCTAATGGAATGCAGCTGGTCTATAGCTAGGCCTTGCAATTTAGCAGGAAGTACCATTCAGAGGCTTGAAGCAGAACAGATTTATCAAAGTCTACACCTAATGACAGGATAGAGTTTGGATTCATACTTTCTGTCCCAATCTGCTCAGTGCTTGTCAAAGATATGCCAAGCAGTTGAGTATGACTGAGAATCATTAACCATCTTTCTTTTCAAAAAGTACAATAGATTATACTGTAGTTATTACTGATTTTGAAAATCTTGTCTGGAATTGAACAGTATGCTTAAGAAAAGAAGAAAAAAAAAGACCAAACACAGCACATTCTGAGTAAGAACTACTTAGCATAAAATGAGACACTCAGCCAAAAAGAAGTTTGCAGAGACATGGATGTGTTTTACACATTAGCTCAGATCCTCAGCTGCAAAGCACCCTGAAGTCAGCAGAACTGTATCCATTTATCCCAGTTTATGCATCTGATCCAACCTTCCCTTGGAGAGCACAGGGAGTGTGCAGACACTGTTGTTGAGATCAGCAGCAGTTTCGTACATCTAAGCAGCATGCCAGTGGAGCATCCCAGAAAGTTGCACTAGCGTAATTAACAGATTGGGCTTGAAAGTCACACTGTTTCTGTGATAAGTGCCCCTTCGCAGAGTGCAAGCTGTTCCACATATCCAAACCATTTTGTTGCTTTTTCCTTTGCAAAGGGAGAATCCTCCACAGTATGTGACTTAGTGGCAAACTGCCGCTTCCAAATGCATGCATCTATTTAATGCCTCACTGCTGAGATTTGGGATTTCTTGATGTTCATCTCAAATGTAAAATATATCTGAATCATAATCTCTGAGAGGTTAAAGATTTCAGCAGGGGAAAAATTGGTATTTTGTCATCCTGTCATCTGAAATTGTTTTATGTTTCACACTACAAAGTAAAAATATAAAGGGATCATCACCTAGGTGATAAACTGTCAGTTTCTAGACAAACATTTTAACTGATTTACACCTGTTTTCCTCTAGGAAAAGCTACATTTTATGTGATGCATTTCTCTCTCAACTGATAAATGACAATGGTGCAAGTATCTTCATCTCAGTGTGAATTGACCCAGATTGTAGAAGACCAAGTTTTTACATTACTTTGTGACCAAACAACTTCCAGAAACATCAACCTGCTTAGAGTATAGTTCCAAAACTTTTACAAGATTCAACTGGTGGAAATGTCTTTGATTATGTATTTTAAATAAATGAGGAATTATGAATATTAAACTACAGGAAAAGATAGAAAATTTTTTTCATTGTAGGATAGAAATATTTGATTTAATGCCAAATAAGATTCAGAAAACATAGCACAGTTCTCTTTTCTTATTTCACCTTTTTTTCATTTCATTCTCATCCCTGTGATCATTTCCAAGAGCTTTCCAAAAAGTAAGTTAAAACAAGCCTGATCATAGATGTCAAATAAATGTCTTTAATTTATACATCTCAGGAAAGATATATAATGATAGAAATATACATCTGAGTTTGAAGGTAGGTTTATGAACTATGATCAATCTCTCCTTAATGAAGGGTGATTCTTCTGGAAAGCACTAGAAGATTCTTTTTCCAATGTGTGAAAACACTGAAAGCAAAAATGAATAATCAAAAGTAAAAGATCTGCAGATAAACATCATTGTGTTCCCTATAACTCTTTTTAAATCTGCCCTTTCCATAATGAGTACCAAATCCACTGGGAATACTTAAAATGTCAAAGCTTTCCTCTGTACTGTATCATGGTTCATGTGCACTTTTTATACTTCTGCGTGTTCTTGCAACTTTTCATGGAAATCTATGTCTTATTAAGCAGATGGTCCAGAATTAGTGTACCGATCATTATGATAATGCAAATAAATAATCATGATCACACATGATATGATCACATACATATTTCAAGGTATTATATACACATTATGAGAAATGATCTTCATCCATAAGCACTTAGCTTCACTAAGCATGATTAAAATGTAGAGTAATTAGGCCAGTGTACTGTAGATTGAAATGAAAACGCACCAGGCTGAGTGTTAGGCCATTTGACTTAGAGTTACATGACTTGAGTGCAGTTACGTCAGAACACGTATTGCACAAAGTAAATATCAAGTCAGAAAAAATATAGTCTTTCAGAATTACTTCATTTATATAGTAAGCATGAAAGATTTAAAATCTGGGGTGTATTTTTAAAACAAATTTTCTTTAATTGTATTTCTCCTAGGGAAGAGCTACTTAAAAATGGAGAATAAGAATTCTTAATATATAGCAAGAGAAAACATGGTAAAACTTTATAGTGGTGTTGCAATAGTTTTCAGTTTTAAGTATTGTATATCCAGGGAATGTGGTTAGTATATTAAGGTACATGACACTGAGTCACTGTATAAACATTTATCTCTGTAGTAGAGGGAAAACTGGAAAATTTTTTTAGTTTTTAATTTTTAGACTCATTTTAATGGATTTGATCCTAAATTTGACTTATCTAATTTCAAGGAAACAATCTCCATTGGCTTTTTGTTTAATTTTTTTTCTGACCAGCATCAGAACAGGAAAGATTTAAAGGAAGTATAGGTGTGTCTTGCAGTGGGATACATTAGGTTCCTCTGAACCAATTCAGGTATCTTGCCTACCGATTATCTGTGTTGGGAACATCCTGGGTAAACAGCTGGGTAAAGCAGCTGGGTAAATTCTTAGGGAAATCTTAGCAGAACTGAACTGAATAGTCAGGGAACAATCAGGCATAACTTCAGAGTGAAAATAAGTCTGTTGAGATTTCATTTTAAGGCATTTGAGAGCTGTTGCCCATCTACTGGAGCATCCTCAGTCTACTGAATCTCAGTGATGTGTTTTCATAATGAAATACAACAAGGAAAATTTTAAATGCTTGCTACTACTTCAATATTTGTCAGGGACTGGAGGGATAGCTGGGAGGCAGGTAATGAAATCTTATATAAATAACCCTATACACATTTTAGGTTTTGTTATTAGTAGTATATGACTTGGTCCATTATGTAATGAGTCAACAAATGTAGCTTTTCTGAAATAATAGTTTACAAAATTGGGGGTAGCTTTGGAATGCTGAACATTTTTACCTTTTTATCTGTAATCTTTTTATCATCTGGTGTTGCTGATGATAATAATAAATTCTGATTTTAAGGTTTAGTTCAATGTGACATGATTTTCATTACGTTGCCAAAGAAATATACTCTGTGTAGTATCTTTCTGTTGGAAAGGGAAAAAAGTTTAGAAGATAGACTTTTCAATGACTTTTTTCCTTTTTATACAACAAAATCAATACTTATTTTATCTTTCCATTGTATGGCAAAATTAACTTAAAACTGCTGTATTAATATATCAGAATGATAACAACCATAAGAAAAGCTTTGACTATCACAAAAATAATTTTGCTGATTATAGGTATTTCTTCTTTTAAGTTACAGCTACACAATGCATTTATTTTTTCACACAGAGAAAGAAGCACTTATATGTGTATAGTTACAAACATTTTCTCCTCTTGACCAAGACAGAAAGGATTCATCTTATCAAGACTATTACTTTTTTTAAAGGGAGAAACTGTCCTCTGCAATGCTATGTGTACACACAGGTGAGGTCTTTTTACCTTCCTCATGGGTTTAAGGAGAACTGGTTGTTAAGGTGGCCTCGTGCCTAAGCTCTGCACTTAGGCTTCTGCTCACATATGTGCTTCAGGGAAGTTACAGGATATGTTTTTTTTCCTCCTCAAGGACTCTATCCCTCATGTCAACGACATTTCTCAGTGATGATGCTGGGCAAATACTTTTGTTGTGTGGTCTTTCCCAGAAGCATCTTAAGGTAGCATTTCTCAAAGGCAGTTGAGGTTTGTCATGACTTGTGTTGAACTCCTGTAACAGTACACCACCTTCACTAGGATTACAAGGCTGGATCTGTTTCTTGATTCACACTTAACTGAGAGAAATATGCAAATATATTTTTTACAGCTCATGTTAATGATGCCTTGTTAAGTTTCGCTGCATTTCACTCACATTAAAGAAAATATATGAAATTGATTTGTAAAATATGGTGAGGTGGCCTCTCTGATAGACTAAGAGTTTAGTGATGTTGTTAGGGAAGGTGATGAGATATTGGTCAGTAATTTCAGTAGGTCATTTGCAGATTTTGAGGATTGATCCAGCTCGATCAATTTTTTCTTCATCAAAGGTTTCTGTTGTAGATAGAGAAGATTTACTCTACCAAGACACTAATCAATGTCCCTTATTGTTAAGGAAGAAACATATCTTTAACTACTTTGAGGTTCTGAGGGCATAAAAGTCTGAATATGTCTCCTCTAATGTTGATCTCGTGTTGAACAAGAGTATTAAAACTAGCAGCTGATTGGAAATGTGAAGATAATATCCATTTCAGCAACAATGTACTGTTGTGCTATGCTAATGACTGTGAGTTTATGACCAAAAGCCTTCATTCTTCAAGAATGGATAAACAGAAGCTTCACACAAAATGCAGAATAGTAAGAGATATGACCTGTAAAGCATATTTGTGTCAACCTTATGAATTTGCAAACTTCATTTCTTTACATACACGTGAAAAAGATCATTGTAAGTGATCTCACATAGAAATTAAAAACATGTTAGCAAAGAGGAAAAAATCGTTGTCCATTTTTGTCTATACTATTTTTAAGTGTTTTTAAGTGTTCTTTTATTTCCAACTTTGTCTAGCAAAACAAGACGAAAATACATGATATATACATAATTTGTTGACTTGGTGCCCTTTTGCAACTAATTGCTTCCATAAAATGTATAACTATTTCAAAAGTTTTCCAGAAAGGAGAAACTTGTTCATAAATAATCTTTAAAGTACGATTTTTTCTATCCGTGTGTCTATCATAGATGAAGAAGAAAGTTTGCTATTCATACATCCCTCTGAGAGAGATCCTTCTCTATAGGTGGAATTTTATGATTATTTGGATTTGGGAATTTGAGATATCTTTTGTGATTTAAGCCACATTACAAGACAGTTGTTCTTTTACATCTCTTGAACATAGTTGGACAGACACTGGCTGCATCTTACCAGTACAACTCCAGTCCTATTTGCTTCTTCATGAAGATCCAAAAATTTAATTTGTATCAGAATTTTTTTTACAGAGATTCAAAGCTTTCTTATCATGCCATGACCCACATGTAAATTCTCTCAAAGAGTAATTCTTAATAAGACAAATGCAATAAAGAAGTAAAGTATCTTCAAATGGTTCAAAACTTACCTTACTTTATTGACACTAGCTCATGATTTTTAGGTCATTTCATTGTCTAGAAGTGGAGGAAATTTTCAGTTTTATAGAGAAACTGGTTCATATAAGTACACAGGGTTATTATGAGGAAGTATGGATTTATTTCAACTAAACCTAAAAGATTGTGTCCCACTAGATTTCCAGACTTGTATAATCACGTTCTGAGATAATTTACCTTTTTTATTCAGTACTAGCTAAGCCAGATGACTAATTTTTCAAATAGCTACACATGAGAAGGACAAGTATCAATTAAAAAAAGAAAATCACATATCATGACACTGATTCTAAGATACTTTCATCATTGTGAAAAGGTTAACTCAAGACCTCAGGGAAGAAAGAGATGCTTTTCTGTGTGAACTCCTGCTTTATTTTCTTTCTCTTGTTTTAATAATTAAAAATATTTGATGAAAACCAACATCAATTTAGAATGCTTACATCTATCTTTAAATTTCGTATTTTAAATCAGTGGAGAATATAACCAGCAGTTATTGAAAAAATGTTGCATAAATTGTGTAAGATGCCCACATTCTATCTTTAGTTTAACTGTGATTCAATGATACATGAAGCTGTTTAATTATTTCCCATTAAAGCTTATGTGATACAGCAATATTGTATCAATATGTTAGGATCAGAAAAGTCATACCATGATTTAACTGGAAGCAGTCTTAAACAACAATTCTGAAATTTACAATATTGAACATCATTGTCATTTGATATGGATAATAAGTTAAATTAATTTAAAAATTGATAAACGTAATTTCTCTTTTTTGACAACACATTTATTGTGATCTAATACATACATTAAAAAGAGATATATTATCAAACTTCACATTCTGCAATTTTGATTAGAAGTGCTTTGATTGATTAAAAACATCAAATATTTACCAATAGAAATGGAAGATTTACTCTTGCCAATTATGTTACTAATAGTTTCTTCTTTACCCTTATTAATCTCGCTCTACGTGCCTCCAACACAGATCATCATGCATATCTCTTGCATTCTTTAAAGGAACTTCAGAAAATATTACTCTTCTATAATTGCTGGGCATTATAATTGAGTGTTACAGAAAAATCTGGATAAATTGTAAAGCACTGACATTCCAATACTTTAAGCCAGGAAAGTGCTGAAACATTTTACAACAGCAGATTGAAGTTAAATCAGCTATTGAAGTCGAGTTAAAATGCTGTCAAAAGGAAACAATTTTTTTTTGCTGACATCTACTATACTTATTTAAGAACTGATTATTTTCTAGCATCTCAAACTTGAAAATTAAGCTTCTGATTTTTCCAATCAATCAATTTCTTGGTTCATGCATTAATAGGAAACTATTTTAAGCATTTCCGACACAATTTTTGAAGAAGAAATTAATTCATGGGAGGAGATTTATGTTTAGGTTTCTCCACCTTTATCTGTGGGTTCTGATAAGTTAAAGATTCAATTCAAGAGTTCAAACCACTTGGGAACTTTGCCTCTTTCTTTTGTGTTGTATAGAGTTCCTTGCCCAGCGATGGACAGCTCATGCTGCAAGTTCACATCTTCATAGACATACGGAATGGTAGGTACTGGAAGAGATCTCTAAAAATCATCTAGTCCAACCTCCCTGCTAAAGCAGGTCCACCTAGATCAAGTCACATTGCATCCAGGTAGGTTTGGAAGACCTTCAGAGAAGGAGACTCCACAACCTCCCTGGGCAGTCTGTGCCAGGGCTGTCTCACCCCTACAGTAATAGAGCTTTTTCTTATGTTTAAGTGGAACTTATCATGTTCCAGTTTCTTTCCATCACCCCTGTCCTTTCACTGGACAATACAGAAAAAGGGATGTCCCAGCCTCTTGACATCCAATGTTTATATACATATATATATTAATAATGTCACCCTTCAGTCTTCTCTAAATAGCTCAAGTTCCCACAACCTTTCCTCATAAGGAAGATGTTACAGTCCCCTGATCATCTTGGTGGCCCTGCGCTGGACTCTCTCCAGAAGTTCTCTGCTCCTCTTGAGCTGAGGAGCTCAGAACTGGACACAGGACTCCAGATGAGGACTCATCAGGGCAGAGTAGAGGGATGAGAAGAATCTCCCTCGACCTGCTGGTCACACTCTTGATGCATCCCAGGATGCCATTGGCTCTCTTGGCCACAAGGGCACATTGCTGGCTCATGGTTAGTTTATTATCAGTTATGACTCCCAGGTCTTTCTCTGCAGAGCTGCTCTCCAGCAGGTCAAGCTCCAGTGGTTGTTCCTTTCAAGATGCAGGACTAGGTGCTTGTCCTTGTTGAACCTCATGAGATTCCTCTCTGCCCACCTCTCAAGCTGGTCGAGATCCTGCTGAATGGCAGCGCAGCCTTCTGGGAAACCAGCCAATCCTCACAGTTTGGTGTCATCAGGGAAATGACTGAGTGTATACTTTGTCCCCTCATCCAGGTCATTGATGAAGATGTTGAACAAGACTGGCCTACCTGAGGAACCCCACTGGCCACAGGTCTCCAACTTGATTTTATGCTGTTGATCACCACGGTCTGGGTTCTGTCATTCAGCCAGCTCTTGATCCACCTCATTGTCCACTCATCTAACTCACACTTTCTGAGTTTTTCTATGAGGATGTTGTAGGAGACAGTGTCAAAGGACTTGCTGAGGTCAAGGTAGATGACATTCACTGCTCTCCTCTCATCTAGCTAGGCGGTCATGCCATGATAGAAGGCTATCATGTTGGTCAAGCAGAATTTCCCCTTGATGAACCTGTGTTGAATTCCCCTGATAACCATCTTTTCCTTCATGTGCTTTGAGATGGCATCCAGGATGAGTTGTTCCCTCGCCTTTTCAGGGATGGAGGTGAGACTGACTGGCCTGTAGTTTCCTGGGTTCTCCTTCTTGCCTTTATTGAAGATTGGAGTGACATTGGCCTTTCTCCAGTCCTCAGACAATTTGCCAGTCATTCAGACATGATGGAGAGTGGCTTAACTGTAACATCAGCCAGCTTCCTCAGCACTCGTGGATGTATGCTATCAGATCCCATAGATTTCTGGGTGTCAAGCTTGCCCAGCGAGTCTCTAACCTCTTCCTCGTCCACCAAGGGAAGGTCGACCATTCTCCTGACTATCCTATTATCCTCCAGGGACTGGATTTCTTGATTTCCAGCCTTGGCAGAGAAGACTGAGGCAAAGAAGGCATTCAGTGATTCTGCCTTCTCTGCATCCTCTGTCACCAGAACATACTCCTTGTTCATCAGTGGGTTCACATTCGCCCTAATCTTCTTTTTGCTGCTGCTGTATTTTAAAAAGCCCTTCTTGTTTTCCTTTACTTCCATTGCCAGGTTGAATTCCAAAAGTGCTTTGGCCTTCCTGGTTTTGTCCCTGCATATCCTAGTGATGTTCCTGTACTTTTCCTAAGGAACCAGGCCCTTTTTCCACCTTACATAGATTTCTTCTCTTTGAGTTCCTTGTCCATCCATGTAGGCCTCTTGCTTCTTTTTCCTGATTTTCTTCTTGCGGGGCACATCAATTTTGGGTTTGGATGAAGTCATGCTTGAAGAATAACCAGCTTTCTTGGGCATGAGATTCTTCCGAGCAGGTTTATGGCCAAAGTAAGCTCACATGAAGTTCAGAGTCACAGCCCAGCTTAGTGTCCTGCTTCTTTCAAAAAGGTTCTTGAACTCTACCATCTCATGATCACTGCAGCCAAAGCTGTCTCTAACCTTCAACCTCCAATCATCTATTGAAACTGTGCCTGTTTACCTCAGGCTTGTTGTTCTGGCCAGAGGGACGTAAAAAAAAATAAAAAGAAAACAAATCCCATGATAAAAGCCAATATAGCCAACATGAAACAGTAGAAGCTGTTGATCTCAACTAGATGGATTGTTCTGGGAACTGACTGGAAAATTCTCCCAGGACTAGCAGGGTGATTGGACTAGATGATCTTTCGAGGTCCCTTCCAGCCCCTGAGATTCTGTGATTCTGTGATTCTGTGACTAGTCTGCAGCAGACTGAGATGCTTTGCTTTGTTAACTGTGAACTGCTCCCATGGCAGGATGAGGAAAGCAAAATACCTCTGTCTTAGCACGATGCCAACTCAGTACAAGGTTGCAAATCATTTTACCTAAGTTTAGGGGAGTGCTGTCTTCTCCTATGACAGACACTTTCATTTCATTGGATGAATTAGTCTCTATTGCTTATGATGGAAGCGTAGGCACATACTCTTTAAATGTCTAAAGTAAGATAAAATCAATCACACTCCAGATATCTGTGATGTAGACATCTACAGAAAGGCTAGTTTCTTGGTATTCCTTTAGAGTCAATGGAGAGAATAGGCACTTTTATGTGCAATTCATTTGATCTATTTTAGACATGTACTTTAGAATGAGATGAATTGCACACTAGAAACTCTCATTTCTCTCTATTGAATTTAAAGGGAGTCTAGGGTGACTAGTTCAGGTGCAGACATCTGCATTTACATTTAATTAAATGAATCCCTCTGCGGTATTTCTGATACTTTCAAGAAATGTTGGGTGGACTTAGATACATGCTTGTAGCATTTTTATAAAAAAGAATATTAGATTTAAAATGTGTATGCAGGTAATTTGTTTATCCATCAGTTTCTTGCAATTATGATTTTTACTCTATTTGTTTAATGGAAAATTCACTCATATTTCTGCACAGTAAACCAAAATGTAGAAATATTACATTTCAAAGATGAAGAGATAATTACTTAATTGCATATTTTATTCTCTATGCATCTTAACTTAATCTCTGGCTCTAAGTGATAATAAATTGTCATAGATTATGACGACAACATGAAATTCCTTCCAGGGCTACATGGGATGAACTTTACTGGTCAACTGTTGGTGGAAGGGAAAGGGACATTGAGAAAAAGCATAATTTTGCCTGCACTTTCTGCTCTTTTCCCAGCTTCTCTTTGGTTGTAATAACATTCCCATCCAGCTGCTAGAAATTAAATTTTATGTTTTGAATATTTCAGTGCTGTAGTTGAACAGATATGATTTCAAAATTGAGCAACACACCTTAGTGGTCACTACTTTATCTCTTTGGCCTACCGAAAGCTATGAATTTGTAGCAGCGTGGATTTCACTTCTGGCCATGTCTGTCAACACACAGCTAAGAATCCTCTGTACAGCATGTGGAGAAAGTCACATCTGTGTATGTACATAATTATCGCCCACATGTGTTTACTGTACATCCAAATTCAGTCTAGTCAGACACTTAAATGGAAGCTCTTTTGTTTTATTTTTGGAGCCTAAATCTTGCAAGTGATGTAAATATTCTTAAAGATTCATGAGAATTAAGACTGAAGTATTTAGAAGTCAGAAAGAGGAATATAAGTCAATCATCTCAGGAACTTCTTTGATAGACTCAGAACTTTAACTTTGAAACAAGACCATGTTCAGAAAGCAAAGGGATGGTTGTTTGTGAGAAAGAAGGGAGAAAACTCTTCTGCAAAGTGACGAAAACTCAAAGACAGATATTCTCATCATAAAACTGACAACTCAGAAATTAGTTTTATCCCTGAAGAAGCTTAATAGTCTTTTTTCTGTGACTCCTGCATCCCTAGACCAAAAATGCTACACCTGGTTACAGAAAAGAGCTGCTTTTGACTAGTTATATGTTTTCAGAGAGGATTTGATAAAGGCACCGTACATAAAGACTTTTTAAAAGTTGTATTATTTTTAAAATATTTTAATCACAATTTAAGTAGTTTGAGGCATACCAGATTGAACAGTTTTGACACTGTCATTGCTTAAAGTTTTCATGACTATAACCATAGTGTCCATTTGGACTAGAGCAGATTGAGTCCACTAAGCTGGAGCATCAGTATCTCCATCTAAACACGGGGACAGTTTCTAGATGTCTCTAATAATGTGTGTTTTCACTGTTAGGCCATACAGTCATATCTTTTCTTTATATTTTATATATTCTTTAGATTACCTTATTTATACTTTATGTAGTTGTTCTTGCATCGCCGTCTTTGAGATAGTTTTATTGCTTGAACTTTTAGAAAATAACTATTTTGCATTAATTCTTCAGCAGTATCTTTGTCCTTGTATCTAAAAGAAAAACAAGCCACAAACTAACAAAAAATCCCCAAGACACAAAACACAAAAAGAAAAAAACAACAACAAAAGAATTATCCCTCCCAAATCAAAATAAACCAAAGCAATATACTGAAAGACAAAAAAAAAATACCAAAACACTGACAATGAGTACTAGTTGCTGTTTTTGAACCATTCCTGCTCTGACTTGTTTCACTGTCATCTTTGCATGTCTTGTCAATTTTAGTTCCAAATGAACTCAAGGGGGAATTTAGAATACCTCTGTAATCATCACTTTCTGAACCTGAGGCAATGGCTCTGAGAAGCTGTTTGCATTGCAATCTAAGAAGGAAAGAAATTATAGAAAATGTCTCCCCCTAATCAGCACTTGTGGTAAAATATATGTTAATAAAAACTGGAATTCCCATTCAATTAATAATTTATAAAGCAGATGGATTGGAATTCACACACAATACAGTGTGAGGGATGCAGACGTGTGGCTATAATCCGCTTTTCGATTACAACATAGTTTTATTGAGACCACTGGAGCTGGTCTCCACTCTGCTAATTTACACCAGTCTAAGTAGAGTGCAAATCAAGTCAGTTATATTGTAAGAAAAATCTTAAGTGATACAGGTTATTTTAAATGAAGCATCTTACTTTTACAGATGTAATATTTTACAACTTGAATCTCTTTTTTGTTAACAAATGTTTAGGCTGTTGCTACTTCAATAGAGTCAACAGTCATAACCAGGTGAAAGTGTCACAGCAGACTGAAAAATCACTGAAGTAGGATAACTTGTCCATAATGAAGAAGCTGGGAACATTTGTAGCTGGAAAGATTGACCTATGTTGTCCAAGATCTGTCTCTCCAATACTTTTCTTGAACCTCTTTTCTTGAAAGGACTCAAGGCACTGTATATTGATTCAGATGCACTACAGAACAGAAAAGAAGTTCTGCTGCAGCAGAGAGATCGTACTGAGAAAAAAAAAAATCAAAACTTTCGTACGCTCTTCCCTCATTCCATCACATCTATATCACCAATTCTAACAGAATTCTAACAGAAATGTACTAAGGCACTAGCAACTGTAGGAGAACAGCTTGTAGTAGAATGCAGGGGAGCACCAAGTAAAAGTCTTGGTGGGACATGGTCTTATAAAAGAATACAGTATAATTTCCAAAAAGAAATGGAAGACATATTTTGCTTATGATTAGTAAAGTATGTCCTTGGGGCTGGATCCTTATCTTAATCATTTTGATATTGGTGAGATGCAGATGCTTCACAGTCTGCAATAACTCACATCCCACACTGTGTGAAATCTCAAAGGCTATTGCCTTTGGTTTATCCTGCAGCATTATTTTTTTAATTTTAATGATAGAAAAGTAGACATCTGTATTCAGGCAACCAGTATAGGGGACATGAATGATTCAGATGGTACTTTATGTGCTGATAGTGTCTGTCTCCATATTCAGTTAAAGAGAAGAAGTAGTCATGATTTCTAGGCAGGGCAGAGTGCTTGCCAAAGCTGCTTCATCCAAGGATTATGATTTCCTTTCAGTTTCAATAAACAAATCTGGAGCATACACTCCTTCACTGACCTGGTCTCTTTCTGAGTTGGTATGCCATAGGAAGAGTTTAGGTGAATCTTTATCTCTTTACTAGGCCATCTGACTATGGATCAGTGAGACTAAAAACATCCTGATGCTTAGAACAATTTCTGTGGCTGTTGGAGCCCACTCCATAAAATGATACATTTGATGGCTCAGCCACCTTCCTTGGTGTTTTTAGCCGGATGTACAAAAATGTGGCACCAATGTGTGGTAGAAATCAGGACCAAAAATCTATTGGATTTATGAAGTCTGTAGAATGCAGATGTCTTATTTAAGGTACTATTGAAGATTCAACCAGAACAAATTTCATATAACTGATAAAAATAGTTCACTATATATAGATTCTGATGTGATTCAAACCTGTGATTTAGGATAATATGGATGGGGAAGCCATTGTCACAGCTGGGAAGCCATTCTTGTAATGGACGTATCACCTCCTTGCAATAATGCAGAAATAATCACTGCTTTGTACCATATCTCATTAACTACATTAAAATATTTTAGCATTTTTCAAGTCTTTGGTTATGTTTCACAAAATTACAGCAGTACTGCAAGCATTATTAGGTGTAGATAGAAGTTAAAAATGAAACTGAAAAAAAAAAAAAGAATGGCAGAACAAGGTGTCATTACAATGAGCTGTAGAAATAGATGACTCTTAGTCTCACTCTTCTGGACTGACAAATGTACCGTCTGTCTATATGGCATTAATGAATGACAGTTTCTCACCATTTGCTGGATGCATATGTCATCATTTGTCTAGATGACATCTTGATTTATAGACATCATTGAAAAACATTAGAAAATCTACAAGTTTGATGGGAATTCTGAATACATACAAGTAAGGACTAGTTTTTTTTCTGAACAATTCATTGGGATGTACTATTTCAGACAATCAGAGGGCTAATACACTCCATTGGTTAGTCTCCTCAATAGGAAGATGAGTGTCTTGGATCCAGTGTCATGCATACCTGAAGCTCCTTTCTGACCTTGGACAAGTCATCTACTTTCTCAGATTCACTTCTCTAATCTCTAAACAAAGAAGTGATAACTCTTCCTCTCATGAGGGTAAATAAAATCTTGTTTAACATGTTGAGTCATTTAGAGACAAGACTAATTGGAACAGTGTGTTTGCTATTTGTATATTAAACTAGATTTGCTAAAGAAATTTCTCTTTAAAACTACTTGAGAATGCACAGAATGATTTAGAAGAAATAACTTGCAGAAAATATTTTAAATGCTTTTGTTATGTACACTGAAAATGTGGAAAAGAAAACAAAATAAATTCTACTTCAGAAAATTAATTGTAGCATAGTGGAAATAAAATAGTTGGAATTGTTGGAATACCCTGTGAGCATTACTCGCATATATATGTCTCTGTATATGTGTACAAAAACATGCACAGCTTTTCCCAGGCTGCATATACACATGTGGTAGGCATTCGGAACCTCTGAGGCTGTAACGCGAGGGATGAAGACGAAAGTGAAAGGGCTGGCACAGTGCAGAACGTGAGGAGGTGCTTATGCTAGCAGATATAAGTGGATAATATAAACAATAAAGCAGAAACTGAGCATCATCCATACCATGTATGCAGTGATCCATTCCCCTCAGCGGTCGATGAGCTGAGAGATCAGTCTGGACTGCCAGGTAGTGTTGCTGGCAACGGCAACAAACACAGAAATTTTCACAGTTCAAATTAGCAATGTAGCATATTTTCCAAAGACTGAGCATTCATTTGCAGCTTAAAAGTAAGAAAAAAATCAAGCAATTATTTATTATAATTCTCCTATAACAGAAAACTCTTATTTTCCCATAGAGATTTCTTTATTAATAATTCTGACTACACTTGTCATTTTGTCCCTAACATTTTTTAGAATGTTTCGCCAACATGAACAAGTCTGCTGATTGTTCTGTATCTGTCTCAGCAGTCAGCGGTTGACAGCGTTCAGCTTGCATCCCTTGGTGTGCCAGACTGGATGTCAGCCAGCTGCCATGTAGCCATGCAGCCACAAGAAGGAGCATTTTCTGGCATCATGCGAGGCACCTGAAAGGCATTCGCCTCCTCAGCGTGTATGACAGGACAGTATTGTTAAAAATATAAGCTCAAGTGCAACGAGGCAGAAAGGATTCAGGAATGGATTATTTTTATCCCTTGTAGGGTCTACTATACTATTAAAAAGTGAAATACGGCACAGTCACCACTCATTTCCTTTGGGCCAGATCAGTTCTAGAAAACAATGCTTTACATTGCTCTCTGAAGAAAAAAGAAAGAAAAACAAACAAACAAACATGAAAACAAACTCCAGGACTTCTTTTTTTTCTCAGACTTTAATTGATATTTTTTCTGTCTCTCACCCTGTAGTCACATTCCTGATAACACACTTTTTCCCTGGACTAGAGCTTGAGAACTGAAAACAAAGGTTTCCTCTTAGCTGCAGCTCCAGTGCCTGCTTCTCTGACCAGACAGGATGAGCATTCGTTGCATCATCCAGCTCTCCTCTGTGCAACCCTCCCTAGAAATCAAATAAGATTTAGTCAAACTGTAGAAAGAATTTTTAGGGGAGCCAGGGGAAGTACATTTTGGTTCCTTTCCAAGCAGTTTAGAATGAATAGGTACAAGCTAGCCCAGAGTGATTACCTCTGGAGGAAGGATTTTTTCTTCAAAATAAGGGTTCTCTTTAAGAATTACCTCCAGGCTGTTTGGGTTGCTTGCACAGCACTTTGAATGAGGAATGCAAAGCTTCAGCTGTGCTGTAAGAAGGATTTCTACCTTCCTAGGAGTTACCAGGCTTGATTCCATTTAGCTAGTGAGATCAATTTAGGTCATAGAGCAAGGTCAGCTTCTATACATTGTTCTTGAAGAGTTTAAAAGTGACTACACAGAGGTGGCTAGCTATTACACTTGTCTCAGATCATCTCTCACCACTTTCTGCCAGAGCAAGGCAAGTCATATGTAAGAGCACTTTGAAGTGACAGATGATATTGTTGAACCTTTGGTGGACAGTCTGCTAAATGGGATGAAAAAGGCAACAATAAGATATAATAAAGAAAGGAAGCAAGGTTACACAAAGTAACTTTTGGCAATAGTCCCTGAATCAGATGTTGTTTGATTTTTTTCCTTGTGAGGTGAAGCTGACCTAAAACACTGGAAAGGACTCATGAATATGAATACAAATTGCATGCCATAGCTGATTAGTGATATATGATGAAGTACTGTACTACTCTTTTTCTGGAATTAATGGCTAACACTCAGAAAACTACATACTACACAACTTCTTCCCAACATTTAGAAAGGATTTATCTCTATTCACACTCTCACTTTTATAGGGGATTTTTGTCATTTTGAGATTTTATTGTGGGATTTTTTTAATATTCTTTTTGCATATGCCTGTTTTAATCGCCTCTTCTCAGGAAATTACAGTAACTTGAAGAGCCTATATTTTTGTTTATCTGTACTTACAGACTAAATCAATTACAAAGAAAAATGCACTCTTAGAGCAGCAGAGGTCATTGCTTTCAATCATGGTTGTTGAGAGGGATAAATCATAGCTTATAGGAATGGAGGAGGAGGACAGAAGAAAGGGATCATTTATTCTTTACCTGTACATTTTCTAACACATGTAGGACCTCTAGACACAGTCACAAATAAAATACCAATAATAGTTATAGTAAAGATTAAAGGACTCAAAGACAAAAAAATATAGAAACAGAAGTGATCCATATCTGTAGTTGGTGTAAGTTGGCATCTGTTGGCATTTGGAGGTCATATATCTGATGACAAGCTTTTGAAATGTTCTGTCTCATTTTTACAAATTTCTCTGCAGTAGGCAATGCAAAGAGTGGGAGCTGGGAGCTCCTGATTTCTAATCAAGATGATGTTCAGACAAACAAATGGATATTCACCGGTAAACATAGCATGCTAGCTTAAAAGCTGTAATCAATATCTTTGACTTCAAATATTTGTATCTAAATAGCCAACTGAACTATGTTCATTGTAAGATTTTGAAGTTAAAACCACAAAATGTCTCATTTGTTTATGTTTTCTTTTATCTGTAATCTTTTGAAAAATTAAATAAGATTTACAGAAATCCAAAATCAAGACTAGAAATGCTGATCTAATAGCCAGCTGGTTGACACAGAGTTATGATTACTGTTGGCTCTTCTGATAAAAGTGCAGCTTGTTTAATAAATATGATTTTTTTTCCCCTTATTCATTTCAGAAAAGAAAGAAAGAAAGGAGAAAGAAAGAAAGAAAGAAAGAAAGAAAGAAAGAAAGAAAGAAAGAAAGAAAGAAAGAAAGAAAGAAAGAAAACTAAAGGAACACTGTCAGATGAGAATTAGCTTTTATAAAGTAGATGATTCAGAAATATTTTCTAACCGTCTCCCTACATTCCACACTCCTCCTCCTTTCCACCTCTCGATCCTCTAACTCCATATTTAGAGAGAACTAAAAGATATTTTTTACTATATATTTCCTGAAGATTATTCTTTTAATAAAATCACTTGTACAATTATAAATAGTGTCATGCATTATGCTCTTCTTATGTGAATTGAAGAGATTAAAGTATTGCTATACTGGTCCTTTTAGAATAAACCACATACGTGGACTATTCTTTAGGATTCAGGGTAAAAAAGTTACTTTCTATATTTTTTTCTAGTAAGCAGTAGACCACTGGGAGCTTGATGCATGGGCAATTTACAATGTTCACCCACAGTCTTGTGTTATAATTTTAGTAGTGAGAAACTCAAAACACCAAGTCAACATACACTATGCTTTGAAGAAGTTAGTTGAATAACAACATACTGTAAAGAACTTTTCATGAATAGCCTTTCAGGCAAATCTGTATTTGACATAAATTGTCACTTTCTATTAAGTCAATGTATCTATTACAGTTTATATCAACTGAGTATTTGTCCTTTCTCACATCATGAACTGGATGTGTCATCAAAGCTGGAGATGCAAACATATAATAAGGTATAATATGACTATTTGTGTTGGTGGGGGGAAAGTGTATCTGAAACAATTTAAAGATGCCAGATCTTAGATTTTTTTCATATAGAATTCTTTTGAAAATGAAAAACTTTAATGGGGAAAAATTCGCCTGTTAACCAAGGAGTTTTGTGTTTTTCAATCCTCTTGGTCCTTTAAATGTGTACTAAAATATTTCCCTATGCAAATTTCACTGTATTAAAATATGTCCCTACCTATTTCTTGGCATCTGATATACTTGAGATTTAGGATTAACTAAAGCAAAGATTATTTTCCTTCACATCTTTTATAATGAAGTTTATCTAAAGCATACTGAAAAGAAATTTTCTATAGCCAAAATAGAACATAACATCGTATACAGATTATTTTATATATTAGTGACATCATCAAAAGAAATTATGAAAGCTATACAAACGTAATATGAAGTACCTGTTGATGAAAGTTGAGGCACGTCTGTATATTTTCCACATAACAATCACTGACTTTCACATAAAATATCTTCTTGAATGTTAAGATTGTTTTATTAAACATATTTGCTTAGCATTTTGCAGCACAAATGTGTGCATGTTATCCATTCTATTTTTGAATTAGAGATCTTTTTCCACATGTAATTAAAATGGAAATGATAACACCATCAAATAAAACCGTTATGCTGTAATTAATCTAATATTTTCTCCTTCATTCTTTTCTCTAGCCCATGTCCCATATCTTGAGTACATTAGACTCCCACTTTTACTTATTTTTATAGATATTACTTTTTTTTTCTATAAGGGCCTTATACTCCCTTGCAAATATCTACATTATCACATAATCTTTACAGATACAAATATAATTCTCATGTGCTGCTGTCTGCAGTTTGTGGATCTATTTTCTGATCAATTCAAGGCCAGATCTCATTAATGCAATGAGAGCGTTCATGAATAAATCCCTCATTTTTCAGTAATAGAATAGATTCTTCATTATTGAATTGTGTGCACTCAAGTGGGATCTGTCTTCATCCAAAGAACAAAATTCTTGATTTCTTGAATTATAATGAATGCTTCAGTACACTTCCTACCATTTCAGTTCTTCAGAACTGTCTCTAATTTCCTGAATATCTTTGATAAACATTGGCTTTTCTTCTGCCTTCTTGGTTAATAAAAACTCAAACCTATTAATTAGGGATATTTGTGCATTTTTCAAACTACTCTGAAAAGTGAATGATAACCATTGATATAAAATTCAATAAGAAGGAACTATATGGATGACCGTTAATAAAATGACAAGAAAGAGTCTTTGGATATTGTTTACATGATATCTATCTAATCAGTGGCAGATTCAGTGTAAATGCAAGTGTATTATATTGAAATTCCCTTTTCTTAGTTTAAATAATCTGGGAAGTGTGAATAATTTACAAAAGCATTGATATAGAAAACAAGTATACAAAATTAACATGGTGGGTAGAGTATGCCGAGTTTCATCAACTCAATTGAATATTATGACATTTTCTGAAATAGTTGAGATTTTAAAAAGTGTTCCTACTCTATTTATTTAGGAGACAGCATTCACTTTTATTGATTATATTGATTTTTTTTTAGTATTTGCTTTTTTGATTATAGAATCAGAAATACAGAACATTTTGAATGCCCTTTGTTTGTGTTGTTTATCATTAAGGTGACTGAAAGGTTAAAAATGCTGGTTTGTGTTCTATTAAGAAAGAAAAAACACTTCTTATGAATGAGATTCACCCCAGAGTCAGTTACAAAGCCCTGTATTATTCCATGTTCCCTTTTTGTAAAATGATTGGTCTGTGTCTACAGGTCTTATCATATTTGAACACTGCAGATGCTGAAGGTCTACATGAATTGAAGAGATGAAACATTCACGCAAGAGAAATCAAAAAACAGTTAAACATAAAGACAGCAGCTCTGGCTCAGGAAAATATTGAGTTGGAAAGTGTGGGAGGTAGGGGAATGTTCCTAATAAGGCATCTCTGTTTGTTTGCTCTTCCCTAAATACCTGCATCTGATACCTACCAGAGGCAAGACCTTTGAGGACTTTTTTTTTTTTTAATTTTCTTTTTTTTTTTTTTCTGTTCTTCCAAGGCTACTCTTTACAGTGTAATAATGCCACATGAAGTACTGAGGGACCTTCATGGCAATAAGAAGGCTGCAAAGTATTATTCCTTTATAAACAGGTTGAATAAACACTTGCCAGGCATTAAGATCTTGCCTTATGGATCTCGCCTTAGAAAAAGACGATGGGTGGAATGGCTTGCTGAAGTGCCTTCCACTTTGCTTTTCTTAGATTTTCACTTACATTTGTAAATTAGTATCACTGAATAGATATTCCCTTCTGGATTAATCTCCGATTTTATTGTATCTAAAAGGACTTAGTTTTCTGCTTTCAGTCATACTTGGCTCCCTTAGTAGTCAAGGAAAAGCGGGCTAAATCACTTCCTGATGACTTAACATGTTAATCACCTTCCAAAAGGACTTCTATCTCTTTTACAGTATCCAGAAAAAAACCTAGTGAGTATACTATTAGCATAAATACCTCATTTGAATACACAAAGTTTTGAGTGAAAAGTGTAGGTTTCTATGTATAGTAAATTTCTCTTTCAACGTAAGGATGCACAATGTATCTGTAGAAACTTAAAACACTTAAAACTTCTGGAAAGAAGAGTGCAGCCGTAACCCAGAATCCAACAGACTATTTTCTCAGACACATGCTACATTAAAACAAAAATGGCATCTTTGTACAAATAAGTTATAGATTAAGCCAATGCAGTCTGTGCTGATTTAGCACTGTAAATGATCAAACTTTACTTATCAAGTCCTCATTAGATTTCAAATAATATATCAAATTTATGAGTTTGCATATGTCAAAGAAGAGAAAAAAATACTGAATTGTCTCTTCAGCTGAAAATATGAAATAATCCAACAGAACTAGCTCACATTGGCTATTGACTATTCAGTAAAACATGACTAACGTGTTGTGATCACCAGTGACTCATGACCACAGGCTACCTTAACACTGGATTGCACTTAAGGGGAATTTGGTCCCATAGGAGATGGAGTAGATCTACTTCTCTGCTATTAGTAGAGCAGTGCAAGAACTTCTTCTCTATGGATTAGGGAAAATTTACCTGCTGTACTTTTGTAATCAGCTAATGAAAAACTATTGGACAAGTGTGTTTCCTTTGATCCACAGAAAATGTCTAAATGTTATTAGCTGCAACACTACACTGCTTGCTAGGTCCCTAAACTCTAAAATTTTATCAGATGTACAGTGTTCCAGGATATCGCCCTTTCTTATGTATAAATATATGAGGCCAAGTAACACTAAGAGGATGTTTGCAACAATGCAAACTCACAAAATAGTTCGTATATTTCTGTAATGATAGAGGAAGATGATGAAGACCGGATTTTGTGGGTGACAGTAAAATATACAGGTAGACTGCTGTGCCAAGCAGTCTATTTCAGTGACTTTACCTATAATAGTTTGCACTTTTTCTGTTGCAGACAATTGCTCTATACCATGACTTTCATTCTAAAACACATATTCCTTTTCTAGAGTATTCTGAAGTTGATAGCTGCTCCAGTGGCCTACACTACTCAATATTTTGTAGTTCCCTGTGGCTCCATTTTTCTTGTGTATAGTAGACTTTATCATCTAGGTCAATTCTAGAAGTTTATTTGGTAGTTACCTTTTAAAATTGGTTGACTGGATCTATTTATGAAACACTAATCTGTTTGGTTTTTTTTTTTTTTTTCTCTCTCTTGCCCTAGAAGTAATGATGGAAGTAGATATGAGAGGAGACCAGCAGCATAAGTACCATAGATTTACTACTACACACAGAAACTGTGCCACCCTTTTTCAGATAATCTCAATGTGTTATTACTCTGAACTAATAGGTTGCTGGTTTCTTTTTTACTTTTCCTGCATAATAGATAAAAGATGGTTTTTGAGTCATTTTCAATGCAATGAATGAACTATTCACATGTTTTCTGTTTTTCAGAATTGGATTTATTGATTCATTAATAATATTCACGTTTTAGTAATCATTACCCTTTAGTTTGTGACATTATTTTCCAGTGTTTTCTATTCCTAAAAAATTAATATGTGAGATGTAGCCATAGAGAAGGTATTAACAAATGCAGTAAATGTACTGGAATCTGCAGTTAGAAGAAAATGGGAAAAGAGAATTTCTGCTGTTCTAGGTCTAAATGCGTTAACTGCATTGGATTTTAATGAAATATATTTCCTTGATGCAAATACTCTTTATAAAATAAAATAGAACAAAAGTACGGTAAAGACTTCAGACAAAGTGATCTCTGTGTTATGAAGATGAATGCTTATTGGTTCTGTTTTGTTAGTTTTAGCATTCTGAGTTTTGTTTTGTGGATTTTTATTTTTTTTAAATTAAGGCTTCTGAAGGGATTCTTTATCTGTGAGACATACATACCTAAAAACTACATATTAACTGAGCAAGAAAGTTTTATGGCAAGATAACTTGGTTTTAAGGATTTTTTTTCCTTAGTTTAAAAGAACAAAGTCAAGGACAATTCCATGTGTTCTGCAAAGTTCAGCAGAAATATTATTATTCACAAAAATTATCTCAGCTGTGAGGTCAGTACATTTGTTCTGGATGTCTTTTTATTATTAATGGACCTTTCACCTGGTTTTCTACATTTGTTTAATCCAACTTTACTCTTACCTGATGCCCAGTTCACTTAGATTGTTTTCATTCCCTGGTTGCCTTAAAGGTAAAGCTTTGTTCCAAATATCTTCTGAAAGGTTAGTCTTAACTACCATATTGATATTGGATTGAAATAGAAAATACTCAGGAAACGACTAAGTCAACTGAAATAGTGAAACTCTCCTCCTATTTTTAAGGCAGCACTCCTTCTGTCCAAAATGCTACCCCCAGCATGACATCACAGGGTTATATTCAGCATGGAGTCAGGGTAAATATAGCACAAAGACCACAGAATGCTTAAATGTTTAAATGCTTAAATGCTGAAACGAGTGTTTCACATCACACTGTGTCTACTTCAAGCAGAGCAGAAGGAGATGTTTAAGTAGGAATTAAGTGGGGTACTGCCTTTTTGATGGCTCTTTGAAAATCAGAAAATTTCACCCAGAGAAACTAAGCATAAAATAGTATCAATTTAATAAAAAATCTGAATCAGAAAAAATCCTAAAGAAAAAGATCCATCTTTGAAAAATTCTATTTAAGAAAACTATTATTTTTTTCAAATATGAGTAAAAATAGGAATTTTGTGTCTTTGAAAATGCCCTCAATTTCTGGTGCATTCGATTGAAGGGGTCTGCTTTTCTATGAGCCACTTGTAAGGGTCTCATAATCTAAGACCTATTTGTAATTTTATTTTTGTATGAATCTTAAAATACTTAACAATATTGCTGATGGAGAACTACTTATACTATCAAAGATGTTTATATAAAGCAAAAGTAACACTGACAAAGAATTAATTAGCACAAGCAAGGGAGGTCACTGGAATGTGAAGTGCAGGGCTCTAAATGCAAAATCAAGAGCTGAGCAAAATTAGATATTGGTTTAACTTCAGTAGATTATTTTACAAAGAACTCTGTACCAAACTGCCACATTTTTATCTGCTTGTGTTTCTATATTTATAGAGTACCTTTAGGAAGTTATTCCAGTCTTTAAGACGATTTGTATGGAGACTCAGAATTAAAAAAAACCCATATATTTCAGAGTAAAATAATAAGTAATGGAGAGACATTTTAAACTCAATACAAAGTAAAGTTCAGATGATTTCAGTGTATGGGGATGTATGTGTGCATTTTAGAGTAATGTGTAATACGGAGTACCAAGGTGATAATATGCCACATTAGGACAATTCATTTGACACATCTTAAAATAGCAATGTCTAAGGAATGAGAGATGGAGGTCAGAAAAAATTCATGAATTCTTCCACCTTATTTTCATAAATCAATGCCTTAGGTCCCACAGAGGCAGCTAAAAATACATTTCTCTTTCAGATGAAGGAGATTAGGAGGTGGAGGGAGGGCATGTTGCTTTGCAAACATAGAGGATGTCAGTATTGTCATGAAAATTTTGAGCATATTATGTAGTTGTTACTGCAAGAGGGATGCACTTTCTCTTTTAGTGACATAGATAATAATAGCTTTTTATAATCCACTTTATACAATTTGAAATTTCACCTTTCAACCTATTATATTTGTGGAGCAGCCTCTAAATAGCTAATAGGAGAGAAGAAGCAAGCTTGAATTGACTGAATGAGTTCTCTTTACTGTTGTCCAAAATCTGGGGATTTCAGGCAGGAACTGATGACAAACAGGTACCCAGTGAATGTAACATTTTCTGATTCTAGGAACTGTTGACTTTCCTGAGTACTCTGTTTAGAGAAGACAGAATAACCAAAGTGAGCACATTTCACTCTTGGAATGACTCAGTTGATACTTTAGAACTGTTTTCCAGTTTGTGAAGTGGGTCTAGAGACTGAAGACATGGCAAAGGTAGCAAACATAAGCTGAAGTCAAGTAAATCCACTTCTTAAACACATATCTATTCATCAAGTTGCTGAAGTTAACTAAAAAGTGTATATAGGCAACACTTGAGAAGTGAGAGCCTTTACGTATTCATCATGGAGAAGCAAAGCCTGAACTCTAATGATTAGGCCTTCACAACACAAAAATTAACAAGACAAATAATGCAATGAGTGTCTGTTAATTGGAACAACTCGGTGGGTAGCCAGTTAAATGGCTGTCTTGATGAGGAGTAAAAAATTCAAAACCAGCTTCGAAAATAACTAAATTGACATAAAACTGCACACAAACTAAAAATTGTAAAGATAAACATTCTATATGTTCATTCTTTATGGACTCTGCTTCCTATAACATATTTTGTGCAAGACAGAGGGTCCATATCTGTTGCATACTGGAGACATTGTACCTTCCTAAAGTCCAATCTAAAACTGCTCTGGAGCCAAATTCCTCTTGTCCTGTCATTCATTACTGGAGAGAAGAGATTGATCTCCACCTCCTACAACTCTCTGTCAGGTAGATGTGCAACAGCAGTCAGAAAAGAGAAATAAATGAGAGAACAGCTCTGCAGACATTGAGGTCAGTGAAGAAGTACTTGCCAGGGAGAAGGTGCTACACGCACCAGAGCAGAGATTCCCCTGCAGCTCATGGAGGATCCCCCACTGAAGGAGGTGGATATGCCCTGAAGGAAGTTGCATCCCACAGAGGATCTATATTGGAGCACGCTGTGGCAATGCCTGTCACCCATGGAAGGCAGCCCATGCTGGATCAGGTTTGTTAGCAAGACTTATGACACCTTTGGGACACTAAGCTGGAGCAATCTGTTCCTGAAGAACTGTGCCCCATGGAAAGGACCCACATTGGAGCAGTTCTTGAACTGCAGCTCACGGGAAAGACCCACTGTAGTGATTTTATGTGGCCAAGTTTTGGTAACATGGAGGCTACAGAGTTGGCTTCTTTAAAAAAGAGCTGTTAGAATCTTCCCCGGTAGCTGATAGGGCCACTGCCAGTTGACTCTTAGATGCACCCACTGCTGATCAAGACAACTAGATATTGAAATAACACCTTTGTGATTAACATATTTGAGAAGAGCTAGAACTTGCTGTTCAGATGCTAAACAGCAGCAGCAACAGAAGGGAGTGAGAATGTGAGAGAAATATCTCTGCAGACACCAAGGTGAGTTGAGAAGGAGGGGGAGGAAGTGCTCAGGCACTTGAGGAGAGATTCCTGTGCAGCCCATGGTGAGACTCTGCTGTGCAGCCATGGAGGCCACAGGGGAGCAGAGATCCACCTGCAGCCTAGGGAGGACCCCCCAGTGGAGTGGGTGGATGCATGAAGGCGACTGTGACTCCACAGTAAGCCCACATTGGAGCAAGTTCCTGGCAGGACCTAGGAACCCATGGCCTGCAATGGACAAGGTTTGCTTCCAGGACTTATGACCATGCGAGGGACCCACATTGAAGCAGTCTGCTCCTGAAGGACTCTTCTCCCGGTAGATGGCCCACATTGGGGCAGTGTGTGAAGTACTGCATCCCATGGTAAGGATCCATGTCGGAGAAGTTATGCAGGACTATATCTCGTGGGAGATACCCCACACTGCAGCAGTGAGAAGTGTGAGGAAGCCTCCCCCTGACAGGAAGCAGTGGTAAATTCCATCTGTAATGAACTGACAGTAATGAACTGACTCCATCCCCATCCCTTGCACCACTGGAGAGTAGGAGGGAGAGTCCTAGGAAGAAGGAGGGGTGGGATTCAGTTTTTATTTCTCATTTCCCTACTCTGTTTTGATTGTTCATTAATAAATCAAACCATTTCTCCCCAAGCTGCGTCTGTTTTGCCTGTGATGCTAATTGCTGAGCGATCTCCTTGTCCTTATCTCGACTTGCGAGCCCTTTTATATATTTTTCTCTCTTCTGTACTGTTTAGGACAGAGAGTGATAAAATGACTTGATGGGCACCTCCACACGACCAGGGCTAAACCATCACACCCATGTTGGAGAAGCTTATGAGCAATTCTCTCCCGTGGATGAGACCCTGCACTGGAGCAGGTGAAGAGTATGGGGAAGAATGAGCATCAAAAAACACATGTGATGGACTGACCATAATTCCCATTCCACATCCCTTTGTGCAACTCAAGGGGAGAAGGCAGAGAAACCAGGAGTGAAGTTGAGCCTAGGAAGAAGGGAGAGACAGAACGAAGCTGTTTTTAGATTTGTCCTGAGTTCTTATCATCTTACTCTATTTAATTGACAATAAATGCGGCTGTTTTCCCCAAATCAAGTGTGTTTTATCTATGATGTTAATTTGTAAGTGATATACCTGTTGTTATCTTGACCCATAATCTTTTAATTCCATTTTCTCTCTCTGTTCTATTGATGGAGGTGGAGTGGTAGAACAGCTTGTTGGGCACCTGACTGCTAGCAAGGGTCAAGCCATCACTCTATTGGTCATTTACCCAGTGAAGGACCAAATCAGGGCATTTGATATTGTATGGTCTGGTCAAATATACAGATATCCTATAGGGTTTTTTGTGGGTTTGGTTTGGTTTAGTTTTTTTGTGAACTATTCCTCAGATTCTTTCTTTTCTTATTCCAATTTATGGAAGTTTTCTGTGTGTGGTAGTTTGACCCTGGCTAGATGCCAGATGCCCACCACACCGCTCAATCACCCACCTCCTCAGCAAGCCAGAGAAGGGGAGAAAATAAGATGAATGCCTCATGGGTTAGNCCACAGCTATTGGTGAAGGTGGGGGAAGGAATGCTGGAGGGACAGCCCTGATGTTATGCGAGCAGTTGTCATAATATTGATATCAACAGCAAGCACAGCACTGCAAGAGTTACTATGGAAAATAACTACCATCCCAGACCCACTACACTGTGACTCATAAGACCACCAAGAATAACCAGTTTTGCATAAGGTATTGTTTTGAAGTCAACCAGTAATCGCATTCATGCCAAAGTACTAAGATTTTACTCTTGTATATAAAAATGACATTATCACGTACACCACAAAAACATGGCATCAATCAAGTTGTCAGTCAAGTGCCTGATAAAAGATAAATGGGAGAATTTAAGTTGAATTTGCCTACTTGTATGCGTACTTGCAGTATGTAAATTTATATAAAGTAGGAACTTCAACCATGTATTGTATATCCTGATTTCCACGGCTCTTCTCCATGAGTGACATGGATTTCATGGGCATAAATACAGTGTGAATTTATATAAAAATATAAAGTAGGTTTCTCATGGATAGAAGTTGCAATTAACTCAGCCAGTGGTAGAAGCACAAATTTGTTTTAAATATTAAGAATATACTTTGGATTGTGTCTCTGAAGAGTTTTAAGGAATCATGGTAAGAGCAATTTTCCTGTTTGTGCAGCTTAGTATAAATTAAGGAGCTCAGGAGTTGTTATCCTAATCTATGACAATTTAATTGCTTTAGCATAGAGTGTTTGAGAGTGATTCCAGATCCCACTGAGATTTACTCTGCCACCACAGCTTTTTCAGAAGAAAACAACCTACATTTCTCCTAAATGGTTGTTATACATCACAGAAACAGACATCAGAACTTCCGTTTTTGTTTTCACATATTTGGAAAGTTCTGAACTAGTGGATGTCCTGCATTATAGAGAAGGATGCTACCTGCAGCATCCAGTTCTGGAACCCGAAGTTGAATACTATAATCACAAAATTAGAATATGTCTAAAATGCAGAAATCAAGCTTATCACTGTTACTTGAATGTATCATGAAACCTAAAAGGAAAACAAAATCCTGTATGAAAAACCTGTCAGTTTGTTAAGCTGAAACACCAAATAACTTCTATCCTGCACTTATCATCACCTGCACTCTTCTTGGAGTCTGGACATTTATGCAGCTCAATAGTGTAGCTGCTGTGCTCTATGAGATGCTGCGTATTCATGACCTCCCCAAGTCATCTACAGTGACAATGCACTAGAGCCAATCACGACTTGTTTCCTGACTATGCACAGAGGTGGTATGGACATCGTTATTGTGCTCATATGCATCTAAAGCAGAGATGGTGTACAAATTTGGGAATCCACACAACAGTACACACAGACCCATAGAATTCACTAAGAATTGAAAGTGCCCATGTTTTCTCAACAAATTCTTCTTGTTCCTACTGCTCTGGATAAGTCTGCATTGCTTAGACCTGCAAAAATGAGGTTACATGAACAAAGGGCATCCTATACAATTATGTAGAACTTTATGGTGGCATTAGCTTAAGTTTGAAGAAATTATGCCCTTACTGGCATGGTTTGGTAATGGGATTATATCATTTCTAATTCTTAAAGTTAACTCAACTTGTTGTGTCTATACTGTGCTGTATGGCTGAAAGCATGCCCCTAGTTGACAGATGAATATGTAGTGATTTGACCTTTTGATAAATTAACCAACGTATAAATGTGATATTAGAGCACACTTAGATTCAGAATGCTTACAAACTATAACTTCAAGTGGGAATAGAATTGACATCTGCCAATTCTGACACACAGATGTGAGAAAGCTAAATAGTTAATTCTATTATTTTTGGACTGATTAAAGATTCAGTTTGTCAAGTTGCTGTATACTTGGATCTTAAGAATGCAGTATCTGAATTCATCTGACTGGTTGAAGTCATTATTAACTAGGCAAAGGGCTGTGATTCATATAATGCACACTAAGATTTTTGTCATCAGAGACTCACTTTATAATCTTAATCTCTCATTCTCAAGTAAATACCTCTTTTCAGATTTGCTGCTACTGTCAAGATTCTTCACCTCTATGGCATTACCAATCACAGGAATCTGTTTATCTTCTGACCCTGCTTCTCATCTCAAATCCAGAGATTTTATCTGCCTCAGGCAGAAATAAATACATCTTAACAGCAATGAATTCCCATGGTAAGTGAAGATCAAAGGATAAATCTTTTTCAAAATCCTATAAAATTTAATTCAATTTATTATTAGTGGACAGTGAAGAAGAGTGAATGCACACTTGTTTTTTGACAAAAAGTACTTAAGAGCAGTTTATATCTACAGTTATGTCTGTGATAATTTTTGCTTAGCGATCTGACTTTTTCCTCAATAATCATCACTTTTATTAAATGCAGTTTATTCCTCATCTCTCTCTGTTGAGCTATTTGTCTTTATTATCTTTCAATCAAAATATCAGAAATTAACAAAACCTTCTACTTAAGCTACTGTCCTAATTTGTCTCATTTTTAACGAGACATGCTGGAGAGCTATCTCATGGACAGCAAATACTATAGGTCTAATGAAAAGCAATAGGAAGCTCCAACATGTGCAACTGAATTGTCAGATTTTGCACCTGAAGATGGAAGAAGGTAGGAGTATAAACTGAGAAATCTGGAAGTGTGATATTGGGAGGGAGATAAATAAAGACAGAACAGCAAACTCCACTTTAAGCATACATGTTCAGAGAGCAGGAGCTAATCAGATCACAATATAGACATGGAGAGCACTGCTGTGTCTGGGTACTACATTCAATAAAGCCTAACAGAAATAAGAGATGTCTCATCTTAGCTTTGCAAAATTCAGGGCTAGCTCTAATAAAATGCTCTGTGGTCAACTTATGGTTTAGGTTGTTTTTTGTTTCCCAAGAGACTTGAAGACAGTCCATAGGACTCAATGGAAAACAGTGTTATCTCAGTACTTGAAAGGGCAAACAGGCTGGTCTAGTTAGGGATACTGTGGTTAGTTCCATCCATATTGGTGCCAGACAAAAAATAAAATGTTTGACATATGAAGAAAACAGCACACAATTAACAAATATAAATATTCTTAATGATAATCTGTATGTTTTTTATTAAAAAAAAAGCAGAATAAAAGCAGTGTGCAACAAAACTACAGGCACTTCCAAAAAGACTCTAAGTGTATGGCGTTGACTATGGCCAGTTGTAATAGAAACAAAATCTGAAACTGAATTTAGTAGCAAGAGAGGGCTGGAAACCAGAGCTATAACCCATCTATTTCAGGTGATCATAGTGGTGTGGTAAAGTATAACACTACTGAATATCATTTTGCTGAGATTTCCTGCAGGAGAAAATGTTTACTTTGGTGTGAAAGATACTAGCTCCCAAACCATTACTGTTTTTCAGCACAAGAATTTGCAGCTAACTTAGGTTTAAAGTCAGGTGCTCAAGGAAGTTCATATGCAGTAACAAACAGAGTTATCAGGCTCCTGATGATCTGTTCTTTCATTGACACTCCTGGGATTTCGCACAAAGCTCTCATTAATGCAAGTGGAAATGTGGAAAGTACATGCTGAAATCAACAACTCCTCCTATTGTTATAATAGGTGAATAGTCCCCTTAGGCAAACAGTAACATTACTGATTTTAAGTTTTCCTTGACTTCTTTCTCCTCCTTATGAAAAAATCATGTTAAAAAGTGTAGTCTTTTGGATGTGTCTGTTTTTAAGTGGATGGAACAGGAAAAAGTCAGTGCAGAGGATTTATCAAAACCAACATTCTTGTTATGACCCAGTTCTGACCTGGTCTAACCAAATCATCAATCATGGTGACAATGGGTCATATTTATCCCTGGTGAAACTGCACTGTAATTGACAGAATTACATTTAGAAGAGATTTCCCCTATAGCTGTTTAGTAAGAAGTCTGGGGTGATGATTACCCAAAGTTTTGCCATTGTCTGCAGCTTGTATTAATACATTATGCAAAGAATTACGTGGGTTTCAGTTTGCTACAGATGTTGTAGTTAAGAATTCATGGATGTTTGCACATTATTGCTCCAAGTTTCATTATAATAGAATGTGAAGACAACAGGGCCACAATCTAGTTACACAGTTGAAAGACTGACAGAATAATTTGATTGTATTCTGCTTACTTACCACAATATTCTGGTATAGTTTGTGACATGTAATAAATGCTAGATGTGGGACAGCTAAAATAGGTAGCACTAACGATGTCCTACAGCAAAGAAATATTATTCCTAGACCATTTAGGACTGCATTTTCCAGAAACAGCACATAGAAAAAGTAACTTTTTTACATGTTTCCAGTAAAAGAATAAAAATACTTGTCAGTCTCTAACCTGTCTACTTACTTTTTGTATCCTTTTAAATTTAGATGTCATTTAGTCAATTGGAGTCATCAAAACCAAACATGTTCAATTCTATGAATGGAAACAGTTTGATCAAATTCTTTGTTAACATTAGCAGACTAGATCTGTTAAAGCTAGACAGTGCTACCCAATATTAAATAAGTAGTGAGTTTCAATTTTTATTTCCTAAACTAGTAATTGCCTTTACATGATAGTAGGAATCAACTGTTACCTGGATGAAATTGTTCCTAATCTGAATTAAGGTAAGTCCTAACATTGACTCCACTGGGGTGATGATTTCACCTTTATTACATTAATTAAATGTAATGTGCCTCAGTATCAGAGCTCAAAATATTGATCAGTTAATGAAAGAACAAAAATCAATGCTTAACGCAGGTGTTGTCTAAAACACAGAAAGCAGGGATGGAATAAGCTGTGCCGTATCTGCATATAAAAGTGAGTTGCAGTTTCTAGAACTTAAAATAGTAATAAATTTGATAAGTAGTAGATGAGCCATATATGTGGAGAAGCAATTTACTAACAGCAATACCATGTCAGCTAATTAAAAAGTAGTCTCACTCATCTACTATAAATTGATCAAAATTAATTGGATTCACAAGTAACCCACACACACTGCTTAAGCACGAGAAATAGTTCTTGGATATCTTTAAAAGGAGAGATGTAGAACAAGACTGGACTGACTAACTTTTTTACAATTTTACTGGAAAGTTTTCTGAGATGTGATGTGCAGTAACATGAGGGCTTTTTGCTGAAATTCCATGAGGAGTTCTGTTATCAATCAATGCATCCTAGGGATTTACACTGAAATCTGCTAATGGAATACAGTTAACTTAAAACTATGCTATCAGTAAGTGTCACTCTCACTATTGGGAGACATTAGCTATCACAGCAGTGGCTGGGAAAAATACAGAATAGAGTAGATGTAGTTCATAAACTGTTGTGAATTACAAGGTAGCTCCTTCTGGCTTTCTTTTGTCTACATAATCTTAAGATTTTTAATAGCACTCTTCACTGCTACCTTAATACAGAAACCACATCAATGAAGAGAAGATATCCAAGCAAACTTGCTACTCGGTAAAATAAAATGTGCTGGTGGTCTTGACCTGTGTCAGTTTTTCTAATTCAGTGGGTTACAACACCAAAGTCATCACAAAACATCACCAGAAGGATCCATCATGGGATGGAAAATTTTATTTCAAAGCAAACTATACCTCACTCTCCTGTTCTTCTTTATCTTTCAAGACTCAATAATTTTTTGTAAATCTCTTAAAATATCTATTGTGGTAATTACTTTTCTCCCTGTTAGATGTATAACATATAGAGGAAGTTCATAATTTTTTTTTTTTAACAACCGTTGAGTAGTCACTGTGTAAAGGCTTATAAGTCATACTTTCACTGAAAGGAAGTGATGCTTGCAACACATGGTACGAGCTAGCATTTGATAGCTAATGCACATTAAAATTCTTGTAAGTTCAACGTGAATTTTAACACATCAATTGATAGGACATAGCAACTAACACTGACATGATAGTTTATGGTAAAATTATAACAGGGCTTTAGCACATTAATTAGTGTGTGTTATTCACAGGAGTTGAAATTAAGCTTTTTATCTAATGAAGACTGTATCAAAGACTAACTTTTGTAAGACGCTGAAGTTGACAAAATTCACTAAGTAACCCAGAAAAATCTTCTTATATTTTCTTTTAAGGTTAATTAAACTAAAAGCACAAGGATATTATGCTCATATTTAGAATTTACACCCTCACTTATTCCAACATTTAAAAACTCTATAGCTTTGTGTGTTAACAGCATTTGTATTTCTTTTGTTAGAAAGATTGTGCTGATATGAGCTTTATTGAAGTGAAGCAATGCTAGCTAAGAATATAAGCCCTGAGATATTACTCACTTGTACCTTTGAAAAGCTACTTCTCTTTCAGCCTTCTTTAGCTACTCCTTAACTGATTTCTTACTAGTTGCTGCACCCATTCATTTATCGAGCCAAAGGAGCCTTCAACAAGTTTAATATTCTCCTGGGCTGTGTTTGGTTTAAATTTCAGTTTTCTGAGAGGCTTACATTTGATCATCTCCAAGATGGCCAATCAAAAAAATCTCTAAGATTAACAACAAAGACATATTTGCCAGAAATTCATGTGTCTTCCATTATACATATGCATACATATGTAGCTAGGGTATTTCTTTTGTATGCATACCTATCTATATAAGTTTTATTTCAACTTTCCTTAAGAACAAAAGTTTAATACCAAAGAATGAGTAAGTAGAGAATATATACCTCACCTGAGAAGTAATCTTGCTGCAGAAAAGAGGCAGCAGGTAGAGAAACTTGGAGTACCATGAGTCTGTAATTTGATGGTTATTTGGGTCAAAATTCATTCAAAGAAGAAACAGAACAGTCTACACTTTCCTCTCCATATTACTGCATTTATTTTTCTGTTGGTAGAACAGTTTGTACTGTATCTAGTTTTAGGAATTGATCTAGCTGAAAAATATCCACCAATGGACAAAATAAAAATCCTTTTTTCTTGACTTGGTGAATTTAAGTTTATGAGTAAGATATACCTTTTTTTTTTCCACTTCAGTGGAAAACAGCACCACATAGAAGGAACTAGCAAGGTTTTCTGCAGTGCAACTCAAATCTAGAATGTAGTATGGGAAAGATGCTCTACAACTGCAAGACTTGACTAGTGAGGATCTGGGGAAGATTTATATGAATTTAAAGAAAGACGTTTTGCTTTTCTATGTCATCTTCCCAGACTAAGCAGGACAGGGAACCAAAGACCCACTCTAATAAAAAAGTGAAGGGTGAAGTGAGAAAAAAGAAAGGAAGACCAAACTCACCCTGGGCATTGAGCAGACTTTATAAGTCTTCTGATGGAATATATTTTTCCCTATTTACAGGTAATCACAGTCTGTATTCTACTATTACCTATTTCTTTCTATTTATGTGAGGGTACACAATGAGACAACAGAGGACCTTGAAAAAGTTCCAAACAAAGTCTACTAACAGCTAATAAGAAGAAAATAGCCTCTAGATTCCTCACGGGGAGAGGGGAATAACCAGAATTTTTACTGTCCTGTGGGATGCAATTATGCTGGCCAGAGCCAAAGAGTGACCTGTCTCTCCTCACCTGTTTATTGAATGCAAACCTGATGTCTGGTTTCATTGCAAACTCCCTGCCCAAGACAGATATCCTAAGGCCAAATTCAATAGGCAGTCAACCACTACACCTGCCAAGAGTGTATTTTCAAAAGAATGCATGCCTGTAGATTATCATGTCTGTTTCAGTTAGAATCAACATTTCTTTTCTAGTTCACTTAAAATCACATACAACACAGTTCAAGAGATATATGCCTTAATTCCCACACAATTTATAGCACCATGGTTCTGAAATGTGATTCTGACACTCAGAACATGTTTCTGTGATGTTGGATATTTAACTTCTTTGAATATCAAAAGAAGAAATATCAGGATTAATACCTGGTTATGTCTTCTCAGGGAATAAAAGTAGGAAAAATAAACTCTCAACAGCAATATCTGAAATAGAATTGGTATTGTGAGTATCAGAGCTGTGCAATTTGTTTGCAATGAAATGTGCGACTTACAGAAAGTATAGGAAAAGACACCAGTGAAGCACACAAAATTTTTAATTTTGACATTTCAGACCTGACTAGTACAATGTGTGTACAAAGACAATGCATTTATCACACTGCTCCTCTTTGTCAAACAAACAAGATCTTCTAAACACCATGTCTCAGATTTATACCATTCTCCCTGTTGTAAAGATCCATAGGCTATATGTGTATATTTTTTTACTGGAGAGATAAAGATTTCCCCAGAAAAAATTCAGAGAGCCTAAGATCAGCAGTACACACTCATCAGAATTTATTATTATTGCAGTATACTACAGTTAAGTGATAACATCAGGTAAACTGGCTCAGACAGCAAAGATAATAATTTAGGAATTTAACTGTCTAATATCACATGAAGCAATATGGTCTGATGGCATTGCAAATAGCCATAATAATAATATAAAAATAGTAATAATAATGAAGCAATATTATTGCATATTGTGGGAAATTAGCATATTTTATCTTTGGTATTATACAACACAGATAATTTTCTGTCAAGCCACTAAGAAACTTAGTGAAGCAATGAAAGATGAAATAATACTACACAGGATCAATCTACTTTGTTATGGTGCTGGTTCTTTCGGACAGTCATGATGAATAGTCTATAGGATCCTCACAAATAGAGTGAGTAAACACAGACTTATTATATGAGTGAGGATCTGGAAGATGAGAGATTCTGTGTCTCAGAGGAGAGAGACAAGCATCAAGGAAACCTTGCTTTTTATAGGAAAGATGACCCTTACCAATTTCAATCCATGTCACGTTATAGCAGAGATGAACAAGAGTGTTTCATATTCATCTTCTAAAAAAAATTATGTTATTATACATGGATATGTCTGTGTGCTGCTACTGGAATACAATCTCACTGAGATTGCAAAGATGTGCTGGTATAGCTCGCACAGTTAGAGCATTGTCATGGATGTATACAGTCCAAAAGGTGAATGGAGGGTCACTGCCTTTAACATGAGAGCAGCATGAATGCACATGCCTTGGGATGAGCAATGATATAGACAGAAAATGTATGCATTAGGATTAGAAAGTAAGCAAAAATTGGCAATGTTGTGGTGGATGTCTGTTCCAGATTGCCTAATCAGGAAGAAAAAACAAGGAGACCTTTACCTGGCATTAACAGCTCCTGTTCCTCCTGACCATTCCAGTATCTACTGCAGGGACAGTATGGCACAACAGTATGAAACTCACTGATGACAAATTTTTGATACAGAACATCAATAACTGGATGGGAGTAGGTACTGTGCTGGACCTGGTACAGCAAGGAAGAATTTATGAGGTATGTGAAGGTAAAGGGCAAACTGGGCTGCTGTGACCATGAGATGGTGGAATTCGATATTCTAGTAAGAAGGAACAATGAAGAAAGATCATAAGAATTGACTTCAGGAGAGTAGATTTTGACCCGTTCAGACAATTTCCTGAAAGGTATATTGGTACTAAAGTGAGGACTAGGGAAAATGTGGTCCTTCTGTTGAATGGGTCAGGTCAACCCAGTAACATAGGGAGAAGACCAAGGTACTCACTAACTTCTTTGCCTCATCTTTTCTCTTAAGATTTTCCTTTGGGAATCTGAGGTCCCAGAAGAGCCTGTAAGTGATAAAAAACTTTGGAGCTGAGAGGCTGAGAGATCTGGAGAAGAGAAGGCTAAACGGTATCTTGTCAATGTGTATAAATACCTGATGGGAGGGAGTAAAAGAAGACTGCTTTTTTCAATGGTTTCTAATGAACAGAATAGGAGGCAATGGATACAAATTGAAATACAGGAAATTCTATTTGTTTTTATTGTAAAGACCTCACACACTGGAAAGGACTGCCCAGAGACATTATAAATTGTCCATCCTTGGAGGTATTCAAAATCAAACTGGATAATGCCCTGAGCTGTAACTGACCCTGCTTTGAACTGGCAGTTCAGACTAAACGATCTCCAGAGCCATCTTCCACCTTCAACTGTTCCATGATTATGTGTAACTGTGATATATGTTGCATTCTGTTAAACTAGAAGGCGTGGTAGCAGAAGATAATTAAGTTGCAGTACATACACAAATTCAGAAATCATGAAGTTACAGCCATTAATATTTCCTCCCTTATTTATAAGTGATTGAAGTCTGTATCATGCCATTTCCCATCTCTTTCTATTTATATGTCTGCACTGAATGACATGAGTAGAAGGCTTGAGGCAAGATTTTTAGAGAAAAGAAAAGCTAAGTCAATTGAAAGCAATTTCTGAAGGGAATAACATCAAATACAAGGAGAAGAAATATTTGAAAGAGAAGAAAGGTATTGAAGGATATTGAAGATATTATATTTATGTGGCATTCTGGCATTTCTGAATGTCCTAAAAAAGAATTACACCAAAAGTAAAGTAGTGGATAAAGCAAAAAATTTGAGGAGAGACACAAAGGAAAACCAATAGAACATCAAGAGTATTTTAAATGCTAGAAGCATTTTCCTTGTGGAAAATGTCTGAAAATCCTTAAGAGAGCTGATGAAGAGTAATTTAAATAGCTGAGCCGCTCATTTAAGCAGTCAGCCAAGAGCCTCAGTACAAAATCAGGCTGTTACTATGAACTAGTGTCATGGAAGACAAAAGCAAAAATACATCATGTGTCCTGACAGCGTACTTTGTCAGAAATTGGTCACAACTGGGCTAAACTATGTGCTGAGATAGGATCCACAAAATACTTAGGGTTCACTACTTGTTAGTGGTTAAAGAATAGACAAAATAAAAATTAACTCGGTATTTAAATATGATAAAATGAAGGTTTTTCACAATATGCTTTTACTCTCAAACACCAAAGCAAGCCAGAAAACTAGACTATCAGCTGATCCTGCATACCGCAGAAGACAACTGTATCAGATGCTGACTGCTCACACAACATCTGTCAGCATCAGAGCAACAAAAAATATTCCCATTATTGATATCAGATGAAATATATAGGAATAAGATAAAAGCATTATGCAATCTCTTCAAGAATTTGCAGAGAACAGCTGGAGATGTCCATGAAAAATTCCAATTATCTATCTCATATTTTGAAGATAGTTTCCATGTTTTGGTGATAACTTTGAAATCTTAGAATCTGATTAATACCACTTAATATGGATACCACTTAATATGGGGATATGGAGAGCAATAACCCTGTAGACCCCAAGGTGAGTGAAGAATGAAGGGGAGGAGGTTCTCCAGGTGCCAGAGCAGAAATTCCCCTGCAGCCCATGGTGCAACCAAAAGTGAGGAAGGACCTGTCTGTGTAGCCTGAGGGGGGAAGTGTGTGACTGTATGTTTGATATAATTTCTACTCATTGGCAACAAGACAGAAAGCTTGCTTTTTGACAGTACTCTGTACCTTTCTCTGAATTTTAAAAATCAGCAATGAACACATTTTTATGTGACAAAAACTTTTAGGATTTCAAGTTAAACTTCTGCAGTTTCAATGCCCTAAAGGTCCTTTCAGACATAAATTATTCCACTAGAATATAGGCAAGTTGTTCTATCAGTTCATAAAACAGAATTCTTCACCTTTCAGCAAATATCAGAATTGTTTCCATGTTGCATCAGTAGCCTTTTGGATTCCAGTCAATAAAGCATTTTCTTCATCATTGGTAGAGAACTAGAAAATGCTTTGTGACTGGCAGAGAACTGGAAAATAATTGCAATGATTTTGCATCCAACGTAAGCACAGATAACCAGCAAAAGAATTAAAATTAGAGAGAAATATGAATTGAATAGTACAATTTTTGCAATCTAACAGGATGCACAAACTTACATGGATTATCTGAGAAATATTAAAAGTATCTATAGACTTTACAGAAGAAGGTTTTCAAGTCTTTCATCCTTTCTTAGACTGCTTTGACTGAGATATAAAGCTCTGTTAAATACTGCAGAAGGCTTGTTTCAAGAACTACAGACCAAGAAGACTCATACAGAACAGAAATGAATGGGAAGCATGTAAGGTATCATAAAACACATTTTTGCCATTACTTAAAGGAAATTTTTAATCATCAATCTGTCCTTCCCCAGACGAAAGCATAAATCCAAAATCCATACTCTTCTTTATGACACCAGTATACTGAAAGTAGAAAAATGGAAATCACTGAGTACAGATCAGAGGCTAGGACCAGAAGACAAATAGTAAAGAAATCTAACAATGTAATAAAATTCTCTGATCACTGAGAGCAGATGAAGAGCTACATCAGTATTTTACAAATTAATTAAATGTGTGTCATAGTAGATAATGAAACACATTTGTCAGTTGAAGTATGAAAACCACAGAGATGTTCAATAAACATTTCCTTGCACAAAAAATTTATATGATGGAAGTGATGTTTTTCCAAAGAAAATTGGATATTTGGTGAGAGGGGCATTAGAATTTTCATGAAAAAACAACTGTGGCAACATATGTCTACACAGTATGAATCAAGTTTAAGGTGATTTTTTTTGAGATTTCTGTCTTTCAAATAACATGATAGTGAAACAGAAGATCTCAAATTTTAGCAAGTATTGGGTGATTATGACCATTTATTTAAAAAGCACTAATGAACAGGGTGTCATTGCCAAATGGAAAAATTCTTTGGATTATTAACTGTACGTTGTCCTTATTTCTTTTCAATGTATCTATCTGTTTTTCCCAGCAGGACGAGAGAAGCAATCCTTAAAGGTGGTGAGATTATTTTTTATTTTTCATTTGTTGAAGAGCTGTATGCCAATCAGCAATATTATATCTATGGGAAGGATTTCTATCCCTCAAAACCTTTGTAGTATTTTGATTTGTTTTTGGTGAGAAAGACAAAATACCTACCAACCAAGGAGATCTTTTTTTTTTTTTTTGTGGTTATTGTTTAACCATGATGATTTATTTATTTTCACATTTATATTTTATAGCCCTTTTCCATAAAGGTAGTAGGTGGTTAGAAGAATTATTCTCAGTGCTCTATTTTGATTTTATTGATGAGAAGTGTGGTGTGCCTCTTTTCATTATTGGACACTGATACAGTGACTCACAGCATGCTAGAGTCTCATTTTGGGATTGATTCAAATTTACTTTAGTTCCTTTGACAAAAGCATGTTGCCCTTGCATGGGCAGTCTGTCTTGTGGACTACAGATGAACTTTGCTATGTACTATCAACTGGTTTATTGCAATTGTTGACTGCAATGCTAGCATTGGTCAAATTGTCATTTTTGTTTTATATTTGGGATGTTAATGGAAAAGCAATAGGGAACATCTTGGGACACATAATTCATTGAAGCCTAAGGAAGATGCAAACTCAAAAGATACATACCACTTTACCATAGAGAAAACTGTCCAAGTGAAGAAAAAAGTAGAACTGCTACACAATCATCCTAACTTCGGCTAGCTACAGAGAAAACATGTATCTTAGCTAGTCTCCATAGGTTTACTTTAAAGTTGATGGAAACTTAGCAAAGGTCCACGTGTAAGCCCTTGGTCTACAATTAAATGAATTCCCGCACACATTATAATGCCTAGACTATATGCTAAATACAGAAATACAACAGCAATAGCAGACAGCTAGCACACATTTCTACTTTGTCAGAAATTATACATAGTCAAATAAATTCTAGACTAGCTTTACAAAGAAAATTAATCTGAAGAAATAATCTGGATGCCTTAGAGAATGGTAATCAAAGACAAGTTTACTGTGTTTAGAAGGCTGGAAAATTAGTATCTACAGTTATCATTCAGTTTGCTAAAGCTACATAGTTTGGTGGTTGCTGAAGAAGCCATTAAAGGTTTTCAGGAGTGCTTATAAGGCTTGTAGTGTGAATATACCATATGTCCTTGAAGAAAATTGTAAACACAAAGCACTGCACTGGTAAAGCTCTGCAAAAGGATCTCAGTAGTCCATACAGGTTATGACAGGAAAATAGAGAAACTGCCTGTGAAGCATAGCAGATGTGTCCACTGAAGGTCTGCTTCACAGCATATAAAATCAAAAGAAATGCAACAGAACACTGTTCTCATTGGGACACAGGTACAACAGCCCTGTGAGCTTCCAGGCAAACGGAGAACTATTAGAAGGAAAAGTACTTCAGAGGTATGTAAAAATTAAGAGCTTCACTTAGAACATAATACTGGCTATTCTTCTATATGGTCACAATCACTCATGAAAATGCAATCGAGGGACTACATGTAGTTTAGACTAACAAAATAAATTCCCTATTCACCATCAAAAGAGTGAAACCCCTATAGTCCTATAATAACCATTTGCTGTATAAACAGACAGTGGTTTGTTTCCTGATGATTTTTTATGTTCCAAGATGAAACAAACTTTCTGACTGGCATACTTCTCTGCATAGAAATACTAGACAGAATGCAAGCCCTGAAAAAGCCAAAGTCAACATAGTTGTCTATTGTCTACTCAACTATCAAGGAGCAACAAACTGACTAAAGGTAATCTGCATTATTTATTAGAGATACAATACATCTAAGGTAAAGCATTTCCCTTTTCAGAGAAAAAACATATATTTATTCATGCACATGAGAAGTTTTAAACTTTGCAAGTATGTGGAGGTAGACGTGAATAATGTGCATTGTCTTACCTACAATATTCTTACAGATTAAATTTGTTAAGCAATACAGACTCCTTTATGAAAGTTCAGGTATTAAAAAGAAAATGACTTGGTCTTACTATTTCTTTTCTCCAGTAAGCAATTTGAAAAGAAATGTTTGTCTTGAAGTGATCAATGTTCAGAAGACAGACAAGATAGCTCTTTAATAGGGAGCCGGTTAGCTATAGGTCTTTTGAATGGACTGTAATCACTGAAAGATGACCAATCAGCTTTATTATTCTTGCTAATTGAGGGTTGCTGGCTGCTTGCAAGAGCATTTCAAGTGATAAAGCTCGTTATTTCATTTAGCAAACTAGAAATGAATATAAAATAACTGATAAAGTGTCACCTTTCATACATTGGAAACAGAAAACTGACTGCAATAAAATATATATTTGGAGATGTTTTCAGTACTAATGAAAATCAGTTTTCGATACTTGCAGGTGATACTTTTCTTCAATGTTTTTACATTGAATTTTACAATGTTGTTACATATTCGTTTCATGAAAATATTGTATTTCTTATTAACTAAAGTCACCACATCTTTTTTATTAAAAGTAAGTGATTTAATATATATTCCACAAATACTAATTTCAATTTTTTCATTAGATTGACTTTTACAGTATTCATCCTCTTTTTCTACATGATTCTTCATAAATTTTTAAGTGACTTTATTTTACTGTCATTGAGTGTATAAGGGAAGAGGATTCCAAAGTCACAGTTGTGAATATGTGTGCTGGAGATAACTATGCTCTCACCTGAACAGCAGAGAGTAATACAATAGTGTGAATTATACCATCTGTCACTACTAAGAAGTGTATCTCAAGCATCAGAGGTTGAGAAAATCTTGACTCTCAGAGGATTTTAAAAATAATAATCAGAAAAAAATAAAATAGAAAACTGATTGAAAGAAAGCAGAATCAGTTTGGTAAAAGATTATGTATGAGGAAAACAGGTAGTATCCTGTAATTTAAATTGTTATTGTAGAGGAAGATTTTTTGTTTTTCTTAGTGCTAAGTAGTTGCAACGGTTATAACAATTTCCATTTTCTAACGCCTCAATTCCTTCATACTTTTGGTGATAGTGAAATCTCATTGGCTGACAACGTAATTTCTAAATATATTGCTTTATTTATTCATCAAAGCAGTAGATAAAAGTAAATATGTCACTGGAGAGCACAATCTCCCAACATCCTCATCACCAGCACACAACACACTGAATCCCTGGCATGTCCTGAAAAATAGCACAAGTATTTGAACTGAATAAAAAAAAATTACTTCTTAAAAATTCTGCTTTCTGCTTTCCTTATTGACTGAAAGCATTTTCAGGTTGTATGAAAGGGGCCAGTTGAAAGGATTTTCACCTTAATTTCTGACAGGTTTCAGAACAAAAATGATTAACAGGCTTGATCTGCACAGCAGATGCTCAGAGCCATAACAGAGCAGCATACCAAACAACACATGAAAACTGATTCATAAGAGATAATACAATAACACCTGTACATTCCTGTAAAGTGTGTTTCATCTGGGCAGCTCACTTTCTTTTGCAATGGAGCTTTCTGCTTTGATGCAACCACAACCACTCTGTGGAATGTCCATGTCACAGAACCCTACAATCACAGAATCACAGAATG
>WBNH01007761.1:165367-201096 GCA_013401255.1 Urocolius indicus | reverse complement strand
AGGAATGGGAGTTGCAGTCAGTTCATTACAGATGGATTTTGCCGCTGCTGCTTCTCAGGGGGAGGCCTCCTCACACTTCCCACTGCTACACTGTGGGCTCCCTCCCCACAGGAGACAGTCCCTCATGAACTTCTCCAGCATGGGTCCTTCCCATGGGCCGCAGCTCCTCACGAACTGCTCTGGCATGGGCCCTCCCACAGGGCAGCTCCACACATGCTGCCCGGCGTGGGTCATCCACCGGGAGAGACAGTCCTTCAGGGATAGACTGCTCCAGCTCCCCTGCTACTGAAAAACCTGGCCCAGGCCAAAACCACTACAATATGTAACAGGGTAATAAAAGCTTTAGCTGATGCAACATACAGCATGCACGTTAGGTGGAGCAAACCCTTGTAAACCCAGCTCTGCAGTAAAGGAATGCCTACTTTTTAATGCCACATTGCTGTTAAGGGTTTTTTTCCTACTTTCAGTGACAGGATGTGACTGTCTTCAAGAGGTGTTGGTCCAATGTTTTCCTTACACCTCCTTTTGCTATTAATGTACTTAAAAAACAACACTGGCCAGTTTCAGCTCTAGTTCAGCTTTGGCCTTTTGTGTCTTCTCCCTGCAAACCATGTCTGGAATCTTCCCACAAAGCCTGGCCTTGCTTTGAGGAGATCATAACATTTATTTTCTCTCCTGAGCTCCACAAGGAGTTTCTTGTTCAACCAAGCTGATGTGCATCTCTTGCTTGACCTGGCACCATGAATTGCATGCTCCTGTGCTTTTAAATTGTGACTCTTAAAAGCTAGCCAGCACTTATGGACCCCTAAGCCCTCAAAAGCAGATTCCCAGGGGACACTGCTAATTAGCTTCCTGAGTAGCTGGAAGTTCGCATTCTTGAAGTCCAGGGTAGCAACTCTGACGATGTACAAAATAAAACCAAAATACAGGAGTGGGAGGAAGAATGAGGGATGAGAAAGTGAAGTGGTATGTAGTTGTGTAAATAAAACCCATGTAGTTTCTATTGGCTTTTTTTAAGACTTAGTACACTATGCCTTAAAACTAAATATCTGAAGTAACGCTTGTGCACTTTGGCACCTCTTCTGTCAACTTGTCAACTTTTCTTTTCTTGCGGTTGAGAGTTTGATGATTGCTCCTTTTTTCCAATAACTGAAATACCACTTTTGTATGTATTAAAACAAAACTAAACCACAGCACCATTTGCAGAGTGATGTATGTTATGTGTATCAAGTCTTTGTGGTTAATGGAGTATCTCAGCCTCTGTTCATTACTTTCTGTAAAGTGTTACTTTTGTGGTCTTGTTCTCAAGATGTGAAAATTGTTGACTTTGTCTCAGTATATCACAGAGTGAAGTTGGAACATTTGCTTCTTAAACAATCAGGTTAAATACGAGTTCCCTGTCAAGATTTCACAAAAGCTGTGTTAAGAGAATGTTAAGGATGCCAAACTAGGCACTGAGAATGTAAGAACAATTAAAATTGGTTGAGTGGCCTTTGCTGGTTTCATAGAATCATGGAATGGTAGGGGTTTGAAGGGACCTTTAGAGATCATCTAGTCCAACCACCCTGCTATAGCAGGTTCATCTAGATCAGATTGCATAGAAACATGTCCAGGTGGGTCTTGCAGACCTCCAAGGAAGGAGATTCCACAATCCCTCTGGGCAGCCTGTGCCAGGGCTCCCTCACCCTCACAGTGAAATAGTTTTTTCTTATAGTTAAGTGGAACTGTTTGTGTTCCAGCTTCATCCCATTACCCCTTGTCCTGTTGCTAGACACTACAGAAAAAAGGGATGTCCCAACCTCCTGACACCCATGAGTGATCCACCCCATTCTCTTCTTGAATGCTATGTAACAGCCTTCAGTGGTTACAGGATCATGTAATTTTCCTTTCACTGGAGCTGCTCCGCTGGTATCCCTGTTACTGTTGGTGCTTAGAACAGAAGTGTGCTTCATGAGAAAGCTATCTATGCTGCTTTTAATTTTTGTATCACTTAATACATTACCTCTGATGCTGCATAGTAATGCTATTTAAAATACTTTCCTGTATATGGAACTGCATTACAGCTTCAGTGTTCAAATTCCTTTCAAATGTTAGTAGCTTATTATTGTCATCACAGCTTTCTAAAAATACTGCTGTGTGGCATTGTCAGAGATTCAATTATTTATCCAGGGTTTGCCTACCAGGCCCATTGTCTTTTTGGCAAAGACTGAGTCAGGAAACTGGTGGATTCATTCAGTAGCACTCCTCTGCAGCACAGGCTGTGATACTGCAGCTTTGTCATCCTCTCTCCCTTTTTGCCTACTGTCTCCTGCCCGCTTCCTAGATTCAGTTTCTAAAGAGTAAGAGTAAATGTGTTTGTACTGGTAACAAACCAATCCACTTAGGGGGAAGCACTTGTATCTTTATACCTTTTAGTTTTTTGGTCATTTCTAGGGTGTCATCTCTTCTAGATAATTTAAATCCATATTTGGCTGTTCTTACGTTTAACTAGGTCTGTTTACCGAAGTGTAACTGTTTTGCTTCTTCTAGTGCCTGCACCATCACAGGTTGTGGTAACATCTGAAAATTTCAAAACTGTCGTGCATTGGCAGTACCCACCCACGTCTGAAACACCTCGTTTTATTGTGGAAGTAAAATCTTACCTGTAAGTTCTTACTGTTTTTGTTATTTCTTGTACCTGGTATTCTCTGGAAGCATATAAAAGCAATCAGTCCATTATTCCAGAATTCTTTTGTTCCTATATGGTGAGGTCATGTAGTGTGAATGTTGCCTAAGGGTAAATTAAACCAGATTTTGTCAAATCACAGGATGGTCGAGGTTGGAGGGGACCTCTGGAGAATGTGGTCCAACCCCTTTGCCCAAGCAGGATCACCTAGATCCATGCCCTGGACCATGTTCAAGACTTACCTCCAGGAATGGAAACTCCACAACCTCTCTAGGCAACCTATGTTGGTGCTAGTTGTCCTCACAGATGCTTTGTGACAGTTTATTGTGTAATCTTATGCAATTGAAATTGTATTAACTGTTATTTTATCTGTTTTACAGTTCAAGTTCCTATAAGGTTGTCTCAACTTGTGTGAATATTTCAGCTCATTTTTGTGATGTCTCAAAGGAAATACATGACGTCTTTGAGTCACACTGGTTTCAAGTTAAAGCTGTTGTTGGATCACAGGAGTCTAAGTATGTTGAGACAAATGAATTCATTTTGCAAAGACATGGTAAGTTCTATCATAAAATAAACCTAGTAATTCCCCAAATTTATTGTGTCTCATTTGGCAATATCACAAAGTCAGCAGCCCAGGATGAAATGAAGCGTGATGTTTGTTCAGTAGGAACTTCTCTGTTTCCACTTCTGTCTTCTTAGCCCTGTCACTGTGATACCTGAATATGATTTTTCAAAACTTCAAGGCAAGAAAGGGATGCTTATGGTGCAGTCTGTGCATCCTTCCTCTGTGCATCTTGCCTGTTGTCCCAGACACTAATTTAAGGTAGGAAACTGCCACTGGAATCTGTGGACCTTTAGGCATCATTGAAGTAGTGTTCAGGTAGTTGGTGATGCCTTACTTGACACATGTACTGTCTGTACATGTACCGATTGTACGAGACACATGTACAGTCCCATGTACTGACAGGTTTGGGTGTCTATAAGAGCTATTTGAAAGCTATGAGAGACTGCTGGAGATGGATAACTAACAGTTAACTCGTTTTTCATGTGAATCTTTGGGCTGCTTCAGGAGAAATCAGTTCTTCACATCCTATTTTAACAATAATGATGTGAATTGCAGTAAACTTTGTGTCTAGGTTTTAGGCCAACCTGTCCAAAATAGTGAGACAGGCCCCCCAGCATTGCATGAGCAGTGCAAAGCAGGTACAACAGAGTGAGGAAAGACCAAGAGACTTCCTCTTTTACTTGCTCTGTTTTCAATATATAGCTTTCAGGCAGGATGTTCCCTGTGAGGTTATCCCTGACTTGGACTGTACTGGATTGCGGCATTGCTGGAGCTAAAGAAGTGGGGTCCTTTTTTGTTTTCTCCCATGACTCCTTCCCCAGTCAATACTACTCAATACTCCCATGGCTTGGAATTGGTGACTAGTTTCTAGTGGTTGACAAAGGGACAGAAGTTGTGGTAGTAATGGTGAGTTTAGTAGTTTGCAGAAAATCAGTAGCCATGGATAAGGGAGAGAGGCAAAAGCATTTTTTCATTGAACAAGAGACGTATATGTTCAGTCAGATCATTAGACACCAAGAATTTATGTAGATCATAGCCATAGAAAATCAGGCTTCTTAAGTACTGTTGCTCAAGATTAGATTTGGTTAGATTTTCAGACAGACTTTGTTTCAGTACAGGTTTTAACTGAGCCTGACTTACGGTGGGATCTAGTCATCAGTATTTTGTGTTTTGTTCTCATTCATATGTAATTGCTTTGTTAGTGTTTTTTTGTTTGGTTGGTTTTTGAACCGAATTTTTATGGCCTTATGTGTGTAGGAAAGTTGGATTGCTTAACAGTGAAATTCTGCACAATCTCTGCTTCTGTTTTCAAACCAGATACCTGAATATATCTGGATTCCTGTTTCTCTGAAGTGTCGCAGCTGTGCAATATAAATATCATTGAAATAAACCTGTAATTCTTACAAAATCTCCAAATTTTGGAAAGCTAGCTATAAATAGCTTATTTTGTGTTAAAAGCTATGGCCTAATAACAAAGGTGCAATGTTTTGCAGGAAAAATAGGACCACCACAGCTGAATCTCTCAAGGCATGGCGATAAAATCATGGTTGATATTTACTATCCTGCATTCCCATCTATGGAGTCTCTTCCTTTAATTGAGGATTTAGAGCCCACGTACTCAGTGACTTTTCGGGATAGTAAAAATCAGGTAAGTTCCAAAATTAACACTTCACATGAAAAATACTTGTTTACCTTAAATGCATAGACAAGGGCTTCGCGCCTATGACACACAAAGCCAATGGATATCAAGAAAGTAGTTGATTAAAACATAGAACTACTGAAGCCTGAACACATTAAGTGCGTCACAATGAGAGGTGACTGGAAGGTCTGAATTTAGTTGTCTGAATGGATATCTTAGAACAAAAATGATATTATTGCATTAGCTGCACTCGAGAGAGTTACTTAATCCCATGCTATTGTTTCTGTATATGTGCTAAAGCATTGGTAATTTTAGTTGTGTCCCCTTCACTTGTATAAATAGACCTTTCATTTAAGGAGATTACTGTTCAAGATATTGATATCACTTTATTTAGCAACCATGGAGGGTGAACTTGAGCAAAGTGGTAGTAAGTATGTTTTTTTACGGTTGCCTTTTCATATGTAACCAGGAAGAAGTTTTAGAAGTGAATTACAAATGCAAATCTAGACTATGAACAGCACATATTCTAGTTGAAAGCACCATGGTCTGACCAAATATAACATGTCAAGGTAGCTCATAAGCAGATATCTGAAGTTCACACAGTTTTTGCAAGACATATAAATGAAGTAGGAGCCACATCTAGTACTGTTTCAACATCTTTGTGAGTGTTGAAAGATACTGTAATCTTTCTGTTGTTATATAGAGTTAACTGAAGTGACTTCAATTTTTTTGCAGAGTAAAGAAGAGTTCTCTGAGCTCCCTGAAGACAACTGTACAATGTACAAATGTAGCTTCGTGATCCTGATTCCTGCTGAAGGTTCCACTTACTGTGTTTCAGTGAAGGGCAAATTATATAATGGTCTGATGGCTCTTGCCCCATCAGAAGAAAGCTGCATTCATGTTCATCTCAAGCAGACATTAAGTAAGATTCTAAAACTTCTGTAAGAACATACTTGGTGTGGCCAGAGATCTGTTCTAGTGAAGTATTTGAGCTCTGATGCAGCCATGGGATGACTTTGATGCCTGTGGGAAAATGTGGAAAAAAAAGGGAAATCATGATCATTCTTTTCCAATGTACTTTGTGAGAGATCATGAAGTCACCCTGGCTATTTTGAAGGGTGCTTTTCCTGCTTCATTGGTATTACAAAATGTGTTTCCATTGCACCTGATCCTTGGTGTAATTAACAAGTGACAAATGCATCATCATTCACTGTGTTACATAGTTTTCAGAAATGTTGTCTCTGTCTCTTAACAAACAGTGCTTTTCTCAGTCTCATCACTGAGGAAAATGTATGTAGCCTTTCTTGAGTTTGAAGCAACTATATACTTGTCATAAAATTGAGGTATCGATGTCTTTTAATTAAAAGAGAACACAGGCAACTTGTTATCTCTGACCTCCTACAAACTTGTAATGCAATTGAGGACGAGGACATTAAGGAGAGTCAGACTAGGGGAATCTTACTTGCAGTAGTTAACAATTCTATGTTTTGGACGACTTCCCATCTTAATTCTATTGTACATTGACTATATATATTATTATGTCACTTAATATGCTACTACTTGGAATATGGGCAAATCTGTTCATCCCCATCTGTCATCTCTAAGGAACAGAAAAAAAAGTTATAAAATTCCATTACTTTTATAAAAATGTGATTGTGTTTATATAAATTGAAAGTCTTTTGCCATTCTAATTGTTATTTACTCGGTATAATGCTTTATAAATTCTGTTTTCTTGATTGAAAAAGTAGTAGATAAACCAATTTGCATGTGTCAGCTAAGCATTCTGAGCTATTACAGATTTTAAAGTTATTCTAAATGGTACAGCAGTAGTTTATTTTTCCAAACTTCCTAACAGATTTTACTCTTAACTTCTTAGGCATAACATATGTCATCATTGTGTGTAGTGTAATTCTGAGCCTGAGTCTAATTTTGACAACGTATTTTTGTTGCAAGAGGCTAAAGAGGAGGAACATAAAATTGCCTAAGTCTTTGGTAAGTTCAGACTTTATGCCTGTCTCATTTGTCTTATATACTATTGTTTCATAGATGTTTAGGATTTATACCACTCTGATATTCTGACAGCCTCTGCAACCAGAGGCCTTGTATTTGGTTTAGGGCTAGACTTCAATCTGTTGTTAACTGAAGCAGTAGTAGTTGGTCTAGTTTGAAAACTAATTTATTAAAAAATCAGTATGTATGTACATACACAGATTGGTATTACTTCTAGTCGCAGACACACAGAACCACGGAATTGATGAGCTTAGAAGAGACTCTTTGAGATCCTGTAGTCCAACTCTTTTGCTCAAGCAGGGTCAGTGAGAGCCGGTTGCACAGGACTTGACTGAGTTTGTTAGATTTCAAATACCATGTAGGAAGGAGACTTCACAATAGGTTGCTCTGGGCAAACTATTCCAGTGTTTAACCACCTTCACAGTAAAAATTGATTCTTGCATTCAGATAAAATGCCATGGGTTTCAGTTTGTGCTCATGTCCTCTTGTCCTGTCACTGGACACCTGTGAGATTCTGTCATTGTATGGTAATAGTTGTGATACTGCCAAGTGCTACAGTGTTCTTAAAGTGAAGTGCAGAGTAAGAGACATAAGGGAGGAATAGTGGTGTAGGAAGAGGGATGAACAAAAAGGAGAAAACTATTCCCTCACTGAGAAGTCACAGGGAAGAGTGGTCAGCAGCTGCTCGACCTTAAAAGCTCCTCAGGATACAGTGGGTGTTGCTTAAAGAGCAGCAGCCCTCTTTGCTTACACCACTCTTGTTTGATGTGAATCTGACAAGTACTGTTACAATGTCCTCCTGATGTCTCCTTAGTCATACCACTGGATGGACAACCTGCAGCAGTTGAAACAGCTTTTAAGAGCTGCCATGTAAGGCAGTAGCAAATGGTAATCGTATCAAGAGTGTGCCTTCTCAGCTGATGTGGGAAATCTCATAAGGCTGCATAAGAGAGGAGGCAATGGTCTTTAATTCTGTGTTCTTTGACTTCAAGACACTTTAAAGCGACCATCCATAGAGCAGGGGTAGTTCAGTACATAAAATACCCCTGGAGCCTGCTTTCTTTGGAACAGCATGAAGGTGAGATTGCTCAGACCAATGGAGATATCCAAGCCCCTTGCAGTAAGCAAGTAATGTGCTCCATCAACGTTCACATCACAGGATAGTTCATCTCATATGCATTTCTGGCCAGACAATACACTATTTTTTTCATCACCTGTTTCATAGAATCATAGAATGGTAGGATTGGAAGGGACCCCTAGAGATCGAGTCCAAGCCCCTGCAGAAGCAGGTTCACTTAGATTAGGTCACATAGGAACATGTCCAAGCGGGTCTTGAAGACCTCCAAGGAAGGAGAATCCACAACGCCTCTGGGCAGCCTGTGCCAAGACTCCCTCACCTTCACAGTGAAATAGTTTTTTCTTATAGTTAAGTGGAACTTTTTGTGTTCCAGCTTCATCCCATTATCCCTTGTCCTGTTGCTAGCTACAACAGAAAAAAGGGATGCCCCAACCTCCTGATACCCACCATTTAGGTATTTGTAAATGTTAGTAAGATCTTTCTTCTCATAGACTGTCATGGAACCACGGGACTTGTTCAGAGATAGCCATTCACACTGTAGATGTCACAAAATCAGATGAGAGAAACCTATGTGGAATCTGCAGCTAGACTCCAATATGAAAACACACAGGCCTGTAGAAAAAGTGAGACANTCAATCTGTTGTTAACTGAAGCAGTAGTAGTTGGTCTAGTTTGAAAACTAATTTATTAAAAAATCAGTATGTATGTACATACACAGATTGGTATTACTTCTAGTCGCAGACACACAGAACCACGGAATTGATGAGCTTAGAAGAGACTCTTTGAGATCCTGTAGTCCAACTCTTTTGCTCAAGCAGGGTCAGTGAGAGCCGGTTGCACAGGACTTGACTGAGTTTGTTAGATTTCAAATACCATGTAGGAAGGAGACTTCACAATAGGTTGCTCTGGGCAAACTATTCCAGTGTTTAACCACCTTCACAGTAAAAATTGATTCTTGCATTCAGATAAAATGCCATGGGTTTCAGTTTGTGCTCATGTCCTCTTGTCCTGTCACTGGACACCTGTGAGATTCTGTCATTGTATGGTAATAGTTGTGATACTGCCAAGTGCTACAGTGTTCTTAAAGTGAAGTGCAGAGTAAGAGACATTAGGGAGGAATAGTGGTGTAGGAAGAGGGATGAACAAAAAGGAGAAAACTATTCCCTCACTGAGAAGTCACAGGGAAGAGTGGTCAGCAGCTGCTCGACCTTAAAAGCTCCTCAGGAAACAGTGGGTGTTGCTTAAAGAGCAGCAGCCCTCTTTGCTGACACCACTCTTGTTTGATGTGAATCTGACAAGTACTGTTACAATGTCCTCCTGATGTCTCCTTAGTCATACCACTGGATGGACAACCTGCAGCAGTTGAAACAGCTTTTAAGAGCTGCCATGTAAGGCAGTAGCAAATGGTAATCGTATCAAGAGTGTGCCTTCTCAGCTGATGTGGGAAATCTCATAAGGCTGCATAAGAGAGGAGGCAATGGTCTTTAATTCTGTGTTCTTTGACTTCAAGACACTTTAAAGCGACCATCCATAGAGCAGGGGTAGTTCAGTACATAAAATACCCCTGGAGCCTGCTTTCTTTGGAACAGCATGAAGGTGAGATTGCTCAGACCAATGGAGATATCCAAGCCCCTTGCAGTAAGCAAGTAATGTGCTCCATCAACGTTCACATCACAGGATAGTTCATCTCATATGCATTTCTGGCCAGACAATACACTATTTTTTTCATCACCTGTTTCATAGAATCATAGAATGGTAGGATTGGAAGGGACCCCTAGAGATCGAGTCCAAGCCCCTGCAGAAGCAGGTTCACTTAGATTAGGTCACATAGGAACATGTCCAAGTGGGTCTTGAAGACCTCCAAGGAAGGAGAATCCACAACCCCTCTGGGCAGCCTGTGCCAAGACTCCCTCACCTTCACAGTGAAATAGTTTTTTCTTATAGTTAAGTGGAACTTTTTGTGTTCCAGCTTCATCCCATTATCCCTTGTCCTGTTGCTAGCTACAACAGAAAAAAGGGATGCCCCAACCTCCTGATACCCACCATTTAGGTATTTGTAAATGTTAGTAAGATCTTTCTTCTCATAGACTGTCATGGAACCACGGGACTTGTTCAGAGATAGCCATTCACACTGTAGATGTCGCAAAATCAGATGAGAGAAACCTATGTGGAATCTGCAGCTAGACTCCAATATGAAAACACACAGGCCTGTAGAAAAAGTGAGACACTGGAGACTTTTTTTTTGTCTTCATACCAAGTGTAGCTGTCTGAATACGTACGATTATGGCCTACATACACATATAGAAGATTTTGTGAAGCTACTGTGCGTTACAGCAAGAAACAGCTTATCCAGAATGACAGTACTAGACTCATTGGATCCACAGTTATCCTGGCTTCCTAGTACCACTGTGGTATCACATCTGAGACATCAGGAGAAAGAGTATCTCACGAGTAAAATGTGTCCCGTTTCACTTCTGTGAACTTCCTGGTGCATACTCCGAGGTCATGTTTCGCTTCACCTTGTGGAAACTAATTTGCTTTGTTGCTAAGGAGCTGAATGAAACCTGTAACTATTTATAGAGTTTGTTAGCTGGGTGGTTGAGATTTGAGACAAGTTTTAGACTCGATGATCTCAAAGGTCTTTTCCAACCATTATGATTCTATGAGTTCCCCAGGGAAGCGATTGCGGCCCTAAGCTTGTTAAGATCAAGAAGCACTTGGACCATGCTCCTAGATGTGTTTTAACTTCTAGCCTGCCTTGAGTGGAGTCAGGAGTTAGACTCTATGATCCTCATGGGGTCTTTCCAGCTCTGGATATTTTAAAATCCTGTCCATTTGCATTGAAATCTCTAGTGTCAAATATAAATTGCAGAGCTCATAAGGATAGTTTCAGTACAGGTGATAGGAATTCAATGGGAATGTAAAATGAATAACTATTGACATATGACTAATAGATTTTTATAATACTTTAAGGAATAAAGGTACATTAGTAATAGTAATCATAACTTTAATGATATTAAGTTATCTCTGGAGGTGAGAGCCTCGCACTGACCTTTGAATGTGTCCTAGACCCTTGTCACCATACAGGTTCCGTACAAGCTTTAACTGAGCTTGTCTGAAAATGAAACATCTAAGGAACTTTTTTCATCTGTTGAAAGAACAGGCAAAGTGTCTGCCTTAGGACTGCCTTCTGGTGATCTGCTTCCTGGTGGCTTTAATTAGATTGCTAAAACATCATTTGAGTGACTTACAGCAAATTGGAATTCTCCAGCTGAAGGAAAAATAAGAGTAACTCATCAATCCAGGTGCCTTTGCCGAGAGTCTCAGACACAGAGAAAAGAAAAAGAAATTAATTGCCCTTTAGATCTCAAGAACTTTTATTCTGTCCTTTCTATACTGTTTGTGACTCCCAAGAATAGTGTGTCATAGAATCCTAGAATCATGGTAGGGTTGGAAGGGACCTTTAGAGATCATCTAGTGCAACCCCCAATTCCCAGCTTTGGGATCCCTCCAGGGATAAGGACTCCCCCACCTCCCTGGGCAGCCTGGAACAGGGGCTGACAGCCCTCTCAGGGAAAGACTTCTGCCTCAGCTCCAATCTCAACCTCCCCTGGGGCAGCTGGAGCCTGTTTCCTCTTCCATCTCACTGCATCTGCCTATAGCTCCCTGTGCATCCATTGTGCTCTATCCCTGCCCTGCGGCATGGCCTGAGCCCACCTTTCCAATGCCTGACAACCCTTTCAGTAAAGAAATTCTTCCTCATATCCAGCCTGAACCTTCCCTGAACCGCACAGCAGCCCTTGCCCACAGTGCTCTGCATGCCCGAGGCCCAGCAGCCGCATGGGCCCGTTGTGCCGTGCCGCCTGGGCCGTGGCCAGCAGCAGGAGCTGGCTGCTGTGCCGGGTGCCACGGGAGGGCCAATGGCAGCCTTTGATTCCCAAGGGGATCACCACACCTTAGTGGTGCCAACCACAGCTGTTTGTAAAACTCACTTAGATTGCAAATAACTGCTCTCCAGGGAGTGTTCATTTGCTTTGTGGTGATGTGTATGTGTGTGTTTTGTTTGTTAACAAACTCCCAATAGTTTTATTGATCCACCATATACTACAGTACCATTAACAGATACCAGGGCAGCAGAGGGGAAAAATGTGGGCTGTAGTGAGAGGTGAAAGCAAGTTCTAATGAAGTAAACACGCTGTGTAGAATAAAGATGCATATGAAGATAGAGCCTCGCAACCTTGTAATCAAGGAAGATTCTTGAAGATCACAGTCAGATTTGATTGTCTGATTTTGATGTCTCCTGTGGTTCTTACACTAATGCAGACTGGGAGGTTTGTTTTGTCTATTTGTAGCTTTTCTTAAACAACATTAGTATTCTCTCCCTTTTCTCCTACCTACCTACATCCCCTTCTGTCAAATTTGCCTCAACCTGTATTTTCGTCAGACTTTTTTTTTACAGAGTATCTGAAAAAGCAGTCATTGTGTATATTTTAAGGAAATAGTTTACCTGTAGTACTTGATAGTCTGTGATACACATGTAGTGTGGATTCTGTGATGCACATATGTAGTAGATTATGAAATTTGGGAAAAGGTGCTATTAACTAACCCTTTCTCTCTATGCTTTCCATTAGCTTTAGGGAGCACCGTCGTACATCTGAAAATTTACCTGACTTTTTTTTTCCATAGATATTCTTGGAAACACATGCTTTAAAAAAAAAAAAAAAAAAAACCAAAAAAAACAAGACCTGCTTCTGCAGAGGGGTTGGACTAGATGATCTCTGAAGGTCCCTTCCAACCCTTATCATTCTATCCTTCTAAGAACCCAATAAGAAGAATCTAAACAACCTAAAGACATGTCATAATCATTTAAGACAAGCTGGAGTCTGTCCGTTGAATCCTGTGGAGGGATTTCAAAGTGAAACGTTAGTTTGTCATGGCATTGAGAGTGTGTTTTGGTGACGCAGGAAAAATAACTAGGAAGACTGTGGCATAGATATGACTACTGGCTATGCATATTCTCATGTCACTTTAAAGATCTCTTTCCAAAATTAATTTTCCCCCTAGTTGAGACAGTTGCCACAAAGTATTATAGCCATTGCAAATTACACTCATTAGCTATAAAGTATGAAAAGCTTTCCTAGCTAGTTGAAGAAAGAATATTAAAGCTTTTTCTTCCTTCATTGTTTTCCTCTATATTTCAAACTTCAAATGACTTAAATTAGAATGGATGACACAAAATGGATTTCATCCTTGCAAATGGGCTTACACATATAAAGCCTTTTTAAGAGTTTGCATTAAAGTGTTACTGAAATAGTTTAAGTCATATATATAGGCTAACAACCTTGCCAGATTCTAATTTTACTAATTTCTGGTGGGATTGGTTGTAATGACATTCAATTTGTATTATGAACTTGTATCTTTGGGTTTTTTTAACCTCTAAACTTTGACAGAAGATAGCAAATAAGTTACTAGATTGTGTGGAACTAAAAGTAATATTTTTTTTTTCCTTCTTCTCCCTATTTAAGGTCAGTGTGATACGAAACCTGAACTCAGACATCATTCCAGAATCAAAATATGAATCTGTAATAAGCATCATGCCATGCCAGTCAGCATTGTCAGTGATGGGTGGAGAAACCCGTGTGGAGGTAGAGCCAGAAGAAGAAACTGTTACTCCTGATAATTCAAGTGAAAAAGCATCTTCTGTTCCTCCCTCAGAGGCACCAGCCAAAGCAAAAGAGGTGTCTGTGCAGGAAAGCACAGAGGAAGCATCTTCTGATGATGAACAGAATCACAAAGTAAAAGAGAGTTATTTCACTTCTAGTAGCCAAATGGATGTGTGCAGTAACTCTTCAGGTCCAGAGGTTTCTGCCTCAGGAATACAACAAGCAGTCATGCCAAGCAGCAGTGTCAAGTTTTCTGGCTATGACAAGCCTCATGTTCCGTTAGAGATGCTGATAGATGTTGGTGAAGAACAGCCTGTGATTGCTTACAGGCCAACTGACTAACCAGGATCTCTTAAGTGTTTAACCAGAACTTGGAGAGAATTGCATTATTGAAGATTATGAGATCTCTGGGTTATGTTATGAAAATCTACAAGTTGTACTTGTTCTCATCCAACCAGAATAACCAATGCACAACTTAGTACAGTAGGACCCTGAAATGGGACTAAAAGTAGTACGTGAGAACAGCATAAAAATTAGGGGGAAATTTCATAATGACTACTTTCAGAAGTGTTTGTATGACATAAAAACTCACTGTTTTCTGTTTGAAATAGCTCTTTTTTAACAGTGCTCTGCAGAGAACAAGACTTCACGAAGGAGTATAAAACAGCAGTTTTATCGTTATTCCCTTCTGCTTCAAATCCTTTTGCAATTAATTTGATTAACAAAATGCTTAAGAAGTCCTTCACTTGGTTACAATAGCAACGTGAAAGAAATATTTGAGCGTATGTTGCCTTTATTGGAGGTATTCTGTTCCATATCTTTTTCTCTTGAAGAATATTTTTGTATTAAACAAAGTGTTACTATTTCTTTTAAGTAAGAATATGCCAATAACTTTTTATTGCGTATTTTAAGAAATTGATGCCATAACCAGGAACCACTAATTCATAGTATTTTCTGCAAGTAGAAGTATGTACTTTCAGGACCATCACTCTGTACATTTCAGTGAGTAAACAGTAGACATTTTCTGGATAAATCGTATATCAGCATGCTGCCTGGTCGTCATTGGAAAAAAAAAAGTGTGTAATGGGTGGTTATAAACATTTTTCAGAAAATGCTTTAAAATTTCAATAGCCACTCTTCCTCCAGAGCATTTTTATCCTAATTCTTAGAACAGTATGATTTTTTTTTAATTGGAAATCATCAAGACTTCTTTCAAACAGGTTTTCTAGCAGGTTGAAAATGACAATAATTTTTCTCCTTTTTTACAAAAACTGCAGGAACTCAGAAACTACACCAAATGACATCCCTCTAAAAATACATCTCAAGCTAATATAAAAGTAGCGTGATAATTTATAGCTCAAAGTTATTGTCATTTGACAGCCCTCCAATTTTTGTAGCATAAAATTGCAGTTTTGAAAATTGAAGGATGAAGATTTTTTTTTTTTTTATAGATTAGAACTTTTGCATCTAGTGCCTGCAATCCCAGCTCCCTTCAGTCAGGATTTGATGGGCGTTTTCTCCTTGTACAAAGTGTTTACAATAGTTCTTAATTAAACTTAGTTCGGGAAAAAAAAAGGATGTTCTACAGACAGAAGGTAATGTATTTAGACAAAATTATGTCTTTGTTTTAAAAGATGGATTTTGTAGGATTATCAGAAATGTTTAGATCTTATAGCAGGTGATTTTAAAGGAAAACGAGTGTCAGTACTTCTGTCCTCAGTGACATGAGTATTCCTAAGATCAAGTTAGTTTATACAGCAGTTTCTGCAGATAGCAGACACTAACCACAAAGGTGCATACACAATTCCCAAAGATATGAAGACAATAGCTATTTTTGCCTTCTCACAGGAAGATAGTGGATCTGTTAGCAGGAGTTTTAGGAAAACCCAATCCAAACAGGTCGATTTTTTAGTTATGTTGTAATGGAAAGCCCAAATAGTATGTGTTACCTAGCTTTCATTTGTTTCTGTATTATGCTCAAATGTAATGAGACTCCCCCAGTAATAGTTTCAATGTCATTTTTCTGGGTAGAGTTCCTAGAAGGCAATGTTGATGCTTTACTGCTTAGGATCCACTAGTTTATAGATGGCTTGGAGAAGTGCAGGAAGAACTCCCTTGGTGTTACAAGAAGGGTTTGAAAATCAAAATTAACTTGCACTTGAAATTTTAACTGAACTGGCTTTTCATTTAATAATACAGTTCATTACTGAAGCATGTATTTGGCACTCTGTCTGATAGGGAGATGAACAGTTCTGTTTTGCAGAGCTTGAAGTTGATGGCATTTCTTTCAGGTTTTGTAGGTTTGTTGTGAAATACGATCTGCAATAAATACCTCAGGGCTTTTTGTATGTCAGGTAAGTGTTCAACTTAAACTTGACTCAGAAGGGAGAAATAGGTTGTGAAAAACTGTAAGCTTAGATTGTGGTTTGGGAGGAGAAAGTTTCTATCAGACAGTTGAAGTATCTTTTTTGCTACTGTTCAGAGTATTCTATCTTTTTGTGATTAATAGCTTGTTTTCCGTCTGTAGGTTTTTGTCAAAAAAAACCCACCCAAACTATTGTTGTCCAAAGAGATGAGGAATTAGCCATAGCAGTCATTCTGTTCAATATTTTTGCCTCAAAACGACTGTTAGAAGTATGTGCTTTCTTGGACATGTTAGTTTTACATTTTTGACAGTGCCTGTTGAAACCCTAGTGCTGTTAAGAAAACCAGTAGCTAAGATTCAGACTCTTAGATCTGTGTGAACGTAAGAGATCACTGTTTTCCGTTCTGCAGGGTTTTCCTTGCTGCCACACTGAAAAAGGAATATTTTTTGCCTGTGTGAGGTCAGACAGATGTGTTCTGAAACCATGCGATTGTCTAAGACTCTTTTTCCTTGTTGTACTACTCCATTGTATATTGTCCTGAATCTTTCAAGTCACATGGAGTCCTATGTGAGTAAAAGGGACCAGCCAGGTGCTGCTTATAGAGTCATAAAATCATAGAATGGTAGGGGTTGGAAGAGACCTTTAGAGATCATCTACTCCAGCCCCCCTGCAGAAGCAGGTCAACCTAGATCAGGTCACATAGAAACATGTCCAGGCGGGTCTTATAGTTAAGGACAAGGATGTTAAGGTTAATCAGAAATGACACAGAAATACATCATGATCATATGGGAAACAATTGGGCATGGCAGATGATGACATGTAATGGAAAGGCTCTTTTATTCTGTAAGCTGAAAATCAAGCACAGCAGTACAAGTGCTTTGTGCTATACAGTATACATGTATGTGCACAACTGAGCTCTTGTAATTATCATAAGGTTAAGTTTATTTTTTAACAAAAAAAAATCTGAACTGCAATTAAAAAGGCACTGAATTGTCACCTTCCCTGCAGGTTTATCTTCTGTGTGCTGTCTGCTTAACAGGTAGCCAATAGCACAAGGATAGTTTAGATGTTTAAATTCCTCAGGACCACTTGCAGGTTTGATAGTTGTGAAATAAAGAAGTTTTAGGGTATGCAACGCACCAGATACTTTTATAAGCTCTGACTGGGTGAAAACATGAAGCCATAGTGACACAAGAATATCTTCCCTGGGTCAGCAAGCTCTGTTTTCTACTGTCTCGTTTTCAGTAGTTGCTAGTAGTGGTATTAAGAAAGCCTAAAAATGGCAGGTGCACGGTGGCATTTCTGCCAGGGTACAGTCCAGCAGCCTGCAATGTGAGGCCTTCTTGGGACAGGGAATGTAGAAATGCCTTTCCAGCTACAGCTAGTTGGCCTTGATTTTGCGGTTCTGTAGTACCAATTGGAAGCTGTCAGGTAGTATTTATCTATGCATTTTCACTTAACTATTAAATGAGTTTAAATTAATAAATCAGTATTCTTGTGATGAAGTAATTAGTTTGCTTAAGCTTCTGGATACTCATGCATAGCACTTTGACACACCATGTGAAAGTACCTAACATTTACAGTATCAAAATCATATAACATTTGTGCCTTTGCGAGACATATCAGCTATGCAGTGTAACACTTGGAGAAGTTTTCACCACTTCAAGCTCCTTTCATGTGTGTTTTTTTTTCTTGTTGTAGCTGCTTGGCATTCTTCCCTTCCCGTCTGCTAAAGATTATTTGGGAGATGATGAAATGTCAGACTCCTAAACACTATATTCTGTGTAAGAGAAACTGCATCACAAACTTTGGCCTAATACCTGATAAGATTTCCAAGAACTTATTTTTGCATGTACATTGTAACTTTTTGTTGTCAGGTCTGCAATTAACAGTGAACTATTGTAGTAATACTGAATGCTAGAACAGAAGCACCAAACGTTCTGCTTTTATGCTTTTTCCACGTAGATCGTTAATGCAGTTTTAAAAAATCATTCTTGTTAAATCTAGTGACAACTGTGGAAACGTCCCAGTTGCTTAGAACACACGTGCCTATTTGTGTGTAGTCCTTCACTAGTTCAGACTGAAGGAAAAGAAACTTGGATTTGGAGAGCTGTTTCTTCTCAAGGGTGGAAACAATTGGTTGCTCTGAAGTGATGCCATATAAACAGTTGAGTATTAATAACAAGATCTATTGTGCTTGGTTCAAAGTAATAGTTTTAGCATAACTTTATAAAACCTCACGAAAACAACAAACCAAACACAAAGCTCCTTTAATCTTAAAAAATAAGTGACCTGCAGAGTTGTCTTCAGTGTGGGTTTTTTTTTTTTTAAAAAAAATCCTTTAAGTATGAAGCTGTTGTCTGTTAATACACTTTCTATATTCTTTCAAAGGATGCGATCATTGGATTAGGTAGATCCTCCAGGGATCTACAGTTCATTATTCTCCAGAACTGCATCGTTCTTCCAGTGCATTTATCAGGCAATTTATTCTAGGGGCTCTTTGCCCCCCTAAAAAAGTATTTTTTAATCTTTAATGCGAGTCTTCCTGACTTTAGAAACTTCGTTATCCCCAGTGAGCCTGCTCAGTGTATTTTGTTTGTTGTCTGAAATCTGTAACTAAACTATTTGTATATACTGTAAAATGTACATCTTTTTTTACAATGAATTAAAAAAAAAAAACCTCCCAAGACAAGTGCACTTGCTCGTCTTTTTGTCACTGTTAGCATTTGTATTGAAGATGATCTGCTTTTGAAGCTTGCATGTATGTAGTATGTAGTGTATGCTTGAGCATTATTGAGAATGACTGGAAAACATGTTTGTGGGAGATGTGTATAGCATATATGTTCATGTGTAATTTATGCAGCCTGTTACTTACCAGATGGGTTGGCATGTAGAATAATTTGTCATCTTTCATTTGTTGAGATCTGCTTTGTGTGAAATGCCACTCACTGCAGACAGAGGCAGAAGTCTCTGATTTGCATCTTTTGAAAGGAGTCTCTCTCCTCTTCAGGTGTGAGGTGATGCTTTTGCTGTACTCCAGTAGGTGGTCTTGAAGAGGAATGAGGTCTAACACAGGAGCTCTTTGATCGACTGGTTCTGGCTACGTCATTGGCGCTGTAATTTCCTTTTCCCCCTTTAATGCTATTGATGCAGCCTGCAGTGACTTCAGTCCAGCTCTATTGCTTGAGCCTGAGGATTCTCCTCTTGTTCTAGTTAGAAATTATGGATGAGGAGTGAACGATCACACCATTTTAACGGCTTAATTGCTACAGAGCAAGGAAAATGATCGCAAAAGTCTTATTTCCGTGATGTTTACTTTCTAATAGTGAACATGTGTGTTCTTATATATATATACCTTGGAAATCAACTGTTTGTCCTTAAGTGTCATGCTAATTTACTCAAAAAAGAATGTAGGCTACTGTTAAATTTGGTTTCACATGTCCATCAAATCTAGAATGTGCAATTTAAAAACATTTTCTATTTCTGTTCAACATGTTTAATCCTTTCAAGTAACTTCTTAAGATGAGTAGTGCTATTCATGGGCTGATTCCAGTAGGAACAGTCATACTTCAAGAATTCAGATTTTCTGAGAAATGGCTTTACAGATCAAGCAGAGTCCGATCAAACAGAGAAACTTGAATTAATAGCATGTTTGCATTAAGTACTACATTTAAATTTATAACACAGACGCTGTGAGTTTTAGTAATGGGATACATTCCTGTGTAACCTCATTCAGGTGAAACTGCTTTAGCAGGGGAGTGGGACTAGGTGACTTCTAGAGGTCCCTTTCAACCCCTCCCATTCTGTGATCAGGTTTTTGATTAACCCATTATGAATTATTTAGTCAAAACTCTTTACTGAAGTGTTGGGGTTTTTTCATATCAGTTGGAGACATCTCTTGCTGTCATGTTTTCTGGTTTGCCTATATGTATAATTTGACAATGACAGCATAGTTGATCAGGCTGAAAACTAATTTATTTGTGGGCAAAGAAATGTTGTTTTTCTACTGTCCAGCCACAACTTAAAAGATAAAATGCATTACATGCTGTCATGGTTTGGCCCAGCTAGCAAAGAAGCACCCTGACAGTCTCTCGTTCGGTGCCCCCATTCACCCCCACCCTCGTTAGGATGGCAGAGGCCCCAGCGAAATGGGAGTAAAAAGATAAGCAAGATTGGTGTGGATTAAGACAAGAGCAGGGTGGGCTCACTGCCAATTATGGTTCCGGGCAAAACAGACTCCAATACTTGACTTAGAGAGGAAAGTGGGAAAGTTTATTCTACTACCTAGAAGAAACAGAACAAAACAAAAAGCAAAAAAGTGAGTAGGATGATGAGAAAATTACAACCAGCACTTTAAGATCTCCCTCCCCTATCCCTCCTTCCCAGGCCCAGCTCACTGCTCCTGGTATCTCTACCTCCACTCTCAACGGCTCAGGGAGGCAGGGAATGGGGGATGTGGTCAGTCTCTCACAGATGGGCTCTGCTGCTTTTCTCTTCTTAGAGGAGGACGACTCCTCGCACTCTTCCTCTGCTCTGATATGGGATCAATTATAGGAAGAGTGGAGGCCATGTGCATATGCAGGCCCATCCCAGAAGATGGGAATCATATGTAGTGTGATGTGCTTTCTGCTACCAGATTTAGTAGAGTTGTTGTGACAACAGCCATGTTTGCAACCTGCTGCAATTGTGATTAGGTATAAGAGAAATTATAACAGGTAAGGAAAAGCTGCAAAAGCTTGCCTGAGTTGCTCTTTGTCTCTACAAAGAGCAAACACCTTTGGTGTTCCTCAATCCCTCCTTCCACATGGCTTCAACCCAGGAATCAGTCAAGCCCTTTATCGGGCATTAGTATGGTACTTGATCCACCTGCCCAAGTCTGAATAGAAATTGGAACAAAACACACTGAATCTAGGTGATTAATTATTAAAGATTATCAGTTGTTTCCAGGGTGTGCAGCAAAGCTAACAGTTTTGAGACTGTCATGGTTTGACATGAAGCTGTTTCTGGTGAAGGGGAAAGGGTTGTAAAGATGGCTCCTGTAAGTAGCAGCTCAAAACTCTCCCCAGCTCTGAGCCAGACCCACTTCTGGGGCTGTGAAAATTAGATGCCTCCACAATTACTTTTTAAGAAGAAGCTGGAAGAGGAAGCTTCTTCCTGTTCCTTCCTTCTCCTGTCCTTTCTTCTTTTCCAGCTGGTGGTGGTGCAAGGAGTGGGAAGAGACAGAAGCAACCATACAGACTCCAAGGTCAGTGAGGGAAGAGGAGGAGGTGTGCTGGAGCAGAGACTCCCCTGCATTCTATGGAGAGAACTGGTGAAGCAGTGATTTGTTTGCATTTTCTTAAAGACACCCTGCACCAGGGGCAGTGGACTTGCTTCAATAAAGACCCTGTGCTGGGGGCAGTGACTATGGCCAGAGGAGGCCATAGAAATGGCCCCATGTGAGGGACCCCATATTCACAGAAGCTGTAACTGTAGGGAAGAACCCAGAATGCAAGGAGTTGTCTTCCTCTGAGCAGAGAGAAGTGGCAGAGCCCATCTGCGAGAGACTGACCATATCCCCCATTCCCTGCCCCCCGAGCTGTTGATGGGGAGGAGGTAGAGATACCAGGAGCAGTGAGCTGGGCCTAGGAAGAAAGGAGGGATAGGGCAGGGAAATCCTAGAGTGCTGGTTGTAATTTTCTCATCATCCTACTCACTTTTTTCTTTTTGTTTTGTTCTGTTTCTTCTAGGTAGTAGAATAAACTTTCCCACTTTCCTCTCTAAGTCGAGTACTGGAGTCTGTTTTGCCTGGAACCATAATTGGCAGCAAGCCCTCCCTGCCCTTGTCTCAATCCACAACAACCTTGCTTATCTTTTTCCCTCCCATCTCGCTGGGGCCTCTGCTATCATAACGAGGGTGAGGGTGAATGGGGCCTCTGAGCGAGAGACTGTGGTGGTGCTTCTGTACTAGCTGGGCCAAACCACGACAGAGACACATCAAATTTCATTTCCTCTAAGAAAAAGAACGGTGGAACAATGCTTTTGGGACACAGTATCACAGGGCGATCTAAATTTTCTGGTTAATTGGTCGTATTGCAGAAAACTCGAAACTAACACCTCTGAGAAGTGTGAAAACCAGTTACGCTGAGCAGGGAGGATTCTGTCCTGAAAAGCTCAGCACACTGTGTTTTTTTTGAGTGCCAGGAGACTGTATCTGCACAACATCAGAGACATTGATTTTTCTTTTGTTTGCTTTATAGAAAGGCCCATAAAATCACAATATGTTTACAAATTCAATAGTAATTGGGAGATGGTGATGAAAACTACTGTTAAAATAGAGTCCTGTTCTAGCTCTCACACTCCTTGGATGATACAGAGATGATACTGAGAATTCAAGACAACCACAGAACTGAGCCGCAGACTGCGAAGTGTGATGTTTATAAACTCCCACGTTCAGAAGAGATCAGTGAAAGGCAGTTTTTGTTTTTTTTTCACTTGGTCAGGGAAACCCTTGGAACTTGCATCTTTCCGGGCTTTATTGCCTAAAGCAACTACAAGAAGTATTTGCTCCTTCTGCACCCCAAGCTTTGACTACTGATGTGGAGGCAGTCATCTGAGTTCCTTCTGCCTTTTCCCCCGGTGCACACCTGTCGGTCTCTGGCCCTTCTCATGCTGCGTGGTGAATCACAGCCTGGTGTGGTCTGTGGTCTGGACGGGGCTTCGGTGATAAAGCACAGAGACTTTCATCCACTGCCTATGAAAAAAATGAATGTGTGGATTATATCCTACCCATATTGATAATATTCCAGGCATTGTTTCAACTGCTTCTGGTGGTGGTACGTCAGAGAAAGCGAGCATTGACACTGACCAGGCTTCCTTTCTTTACTTTAGTAGGTGGATGAAGAAAACATGAGCAGTGTTTGTGTTGTGCCTCTTGGGGCTTACCCATGATTTCTGCTGGCTAAGTGGTCAGCTGGCACCTTTCCTATACTATCAAGATTAGCTAAGAAAAAACAACAATGGGAATATTAATTCAATGTGTCTCTAAGCTGCTGGGGTTTTTGTCTATAGATAATGTGGTGGGGGACTCACAACCAAAAGAAAACAGCTCTTTTCTCAGTGAGCTTAAACAAGCCACAGCACTCTTTAGCAGCAAATAAAAAAATCACCATATGGCTTTGCAAATGAGAAAAACTGACAATTTAAAGAAATTTGTCATGTAAATAAAAGGCTTTGAGCTGTTTTGGGAGTTAGTGTAGTTCCTTAGGAGGGTTGGTCACAACCTTTCTGCCGTGATTCAGTGTCTTGTACATCATTAAATAAATATAGTATGTGCAAATAATGACCTGCTACACAGCAAGCCTTCAGGAGGTCTTCAGTATATTCAAATGTCTCACCATCGAAGTGCAGCTACAGCACTGGGAATTTCTAATCCTGATATTTGAAATGTTGACCTGAGCTCTTTTACAGAGAGAGCTGGACAGTTTGTACCTGTGGGCAGGAAGCAGTGAAGGCACACATCCCTGCTTCCTCAGAAATTTCTCTGCAAGAACCCATATGATGCAATGCTTCCTTGAAGGGTCGGCAAAAAAAAAAAAATCCAAAAAGTCCCTCTTGCTTGACGCTGGGTTTGGGGTTTTTTTCTTCTTTTTGGTTTGTTGTGGTTTTTTTTTTTCCTCCTGTCTGGGTAGCGATTCATTTTCCCAGTCTCCTCTGAGGTGGGTAAAGGCTGCACTGCTGCACCTAACACACCAGAAAAGGCTGAAGGGGCTGAGTCCCTTCAAGGTGGGAGAGGTGATGCTGGGGAGGGGATCTAATTGCAAGTGACAACTGTGTAAACAATTGCAGAAAAGTCAGACCCAATCAAAACACCCAAAGCAGCTGTCACAAGTTGCAGCAGGGGAATTGCACCCCAATGAGGCAAAAGCTCACAATGAAAGAGATTAACTGAGGGATAAAATGGCTGTTACCCCTGCTCTGAACATTAAGCTGGACAGGATGACCTCCAGATTCCCCTCCAAAGACAGGTTTTTCTGACAGTCCATGCTGACTACTTAGAAAAGACTCAAAACTACAGCTTCAGTTGTGAATAGTTCCAGTGTAATCCAAAGTACTCTCTTTTTGTTGTCAGTTTGTGTGAAATGCTACCCATGAGAGACTTGTCTGGCCTCTCCTCTGCCAGTTAGTTACTAGAAGTATTCTCTGGATGCTTTGGGAGTTTCTCCCTTTCCTCATCTTCCTGCTGCCTCATCCAAGTATCTAAGTGAAACTCACACTCACATCCACTGCAAATATCACTCACTTATGAAAATCCAAAGGTGGTGCTGCAGAAGCAGCTCCAGGGTTAAATTTTCACCCTATTATGAACAAGAACTGAGTCAAGGGGAAAAAAAAACCCAAACCATAATGAAAAGGTGGTGCTATCACATTGGATGAGTCAAAGCAACTTCCAGCAAGAATATACTTGGCTTTTACTTCTGTGTCACAATATCCTATCCTCAAGAGAAATGAATCTGTTTATCTAACATTCAGGTAGTTTTTTTATTCCAGGAATGAAAAAAATTCTCATGCCCACTGTTCGATGTTGATTCACAGAGACATCAGTACTACTGTTTACCAGAACTTTGGATCAAAAAGATCACAGAATGGTCGGGATTGGAAGGGACCTCTAGAGATCATCCAGACCAAGGCCCTGCTAAAGCAGGTCCACCTCAATCAGGTCACAGAGAAATGTGTCTGGACAGATTTTGAAAACTGCCAGAGAAGGAGACTTCATTACTTCCCTGGGCAACCAGAAATAAGTTTATCCTCATGTTAAGTGGAACTTCCTGTGTTTCAGCTTGTGCCTGTTACCCCTTGTCCTGCTATGGGGCACTATGGAAATAAGACTTGCCCTCAACCTCTCCACACCCACCCTTTAGGTATTTGGAAGTGTTGATAAGATCCCTTCTCAGTCTCTTCTGAGCTGAACAGCCCCAGCTCCCACAACCTTTCCTCATAAGGAAGATGCTTCGGTCCCCTGATCGTCTTGGTGGTCCCGTGCTGGACTTACTGCAGAAGTTCCCTGTCTCTCTTGAGCTGAGGAGCCCAGAACTGGACACAATACTGTAGATGGGGCCTCATCAGGGCAGAGGGGGAGGCTAATTTCCCTCAACCTGCTGGCCCCACTCTTATTAATGAATTCTAGAATACCATTGTTCTTCTTGGCCACAAAGGCACATTGCTGGCTCATGGTTAGTTTATTGTCGACCAGAACTCCCAGGTCCGCTCTCTGCAGAGCTGCTCTCCAGCAGGTCAACCCCCAGCCTGCAATGGTGCATGGGGTTGTTCCTTCCCAGTTCCCTATCATAAGCTACCTTGCTGAGGGTACACTCTGCCTCCTCATCCAGATGTTGCAAAGTAATGCAGGATGAACCAGTAGCATAATTACTTACGTGGACTCTGATGAAGAAAGTAATATGTTTTGCTTTTCCAATTTTTTCATAAAGTATTGTTCAAGGTATTCTTAATACTGTTATTTAAATGTTCTGATTGGTATTTTAAATATTGTTGCAGTGCACAGCATCCTACAGTGTTCCTTAATTGTTTACATTTTTCAATGTACTATACACGTATTCTATGAAACTCAGTATGTGTATATATTTACATGTCTGTATATATGTGTGTGTAGCTGGTACTTGTTTGACTGTAGCTGTATCACAGAAAGCACCGAAGAAGCATGTCTGAAGTTGTTGACTAGGACAATATTATGGATGCCAGCCTGGGGATTACCAGCAACTGTTTAAATAATCACAAAAATTAGGTGAAGAGTTACCGATTACTTCAAAGTGCCAAGCCCAGTCACAAATAAAGCACTATCAGAGTGCAACATGAAGGAAACCACCAGCTTTTCCATGGAATAGGTATTTCTTTCCTTGTTTCACCACACCACAGAGAAGCCTTTTCTGCCTGAAGCCCCGCCGCTGTCAGACAGGCCGGCCCTTGGCTCTGGCTTCCTTGGGGGAATTGCCATCACAAGCAATTTTGGCAAAGCTCCAGGCTTCGGCTCCTGGCAATGGGCTGTTACACAGGGTACGGGAAGGTGTGTGGGCACAGTGCAAGTAAGCAAATACACAACCTGTGACTAAACTTTGATGACATTTCAGTCTGGTGATTGGTTCATAAAAGTTCCCCATTCCCGCACTTGAGCTCATATAACATGATGAAATACTAATTGCATTTGGTGTGGGGAACTACTTAAAGGTCATTGGATTTTGAAAATGCTTGTTTGGGAAATGGATAGATGAAAATTTCCCAGACAGTGATGTCAGGGTGGCTTTTCTGCCTTCTGTCTCCATGTTGAGTTGTTTTCTGCCTTTCTCCTCAGTTCAGTTCTCTTAATTGGGTTAACTAGGTAATTTTTCAGATATACAGCTAGAGTTCTCATATTTCTGCTGCAGATTCAGTGCTTGGATTGTAAGGTAGAGGGGATCAGCTGAACCAAGAGCTTGCGTGCGTGAATCTGACCAAGACCAACTTCTCGATTAGATGTTGTCCAGTTTGCTGAGTATAATTGGTTGCCTTTAAATAGAAAAATAACTGAATTGGAAGCAGAACTTGCACTTTTTTGACCTGACAGGTATTTTGCTGCCACCTTCTACCAAAGTAAAGATTAATTGTTAGGCAAATTCTTGTTTCTGCAGACAAGTAATCTGCACGTTCATTATTTCTTTGGTGGGCATTGTTATGGAGTGCTGTTCTATGCCTTACGAAATTTATGTTTGCTCTTCTTGCTTGTCAGTCTCAGCTTGCAAAAGAAGAATGCATCCCGACTTTTGCCCAGATGTGCTGGTGCATGAGCAGTCCAAGTACACATGGATGTCAGCATAGAGGAGCTCTCAGGAACAGTGAGGGGCAAGGCTAGGCAGGAGGGCCAACGGGCTCCCATCTGTGTCTGTTAACACTGTGTTCACTGCCAGTGACCCACTCAGCTGAGCTTCTCATACATCCCAGAAGCACAAAACCTGGCTCTCACCAGCCAGGTATGCACATAGTGTTAAAGGGTTCATAAATATGAAGCTTTCACTGGGAGGCCCAGCACCCACAGCCCTGGGGTGAGGCTTGCAGGGATGCACATATTAGAAAGACAGGACTGGGAGGACAGCAGCCACAAGTGCCAATATTTGTGCAGGCAGTGTTGTGGCACTCCCACAGCACGTGTGTCAAAGCATGTGGCTTCTGGCAGTCTGAAAGTCCAACACAGAGCGGCACTTTGGCCTGATGGGCTGGGCTTGCCTGCCCATTCCTGGCAATGCTGTGGTGGCCCCAGCCTCCCAGCATTGCCCCAGCAGCCAATGTGGTATGGATGCACTGCCCATCAGCACAGCTGGCAGCAGTTTCACAGCCCCTCATTCCTCCCGTGATATATTCCCAGATGATGTCCAGCCGTGAACACACCTGCAAACTCCACCCATTTGCATTCAACCTAAAGACAGGCCACCAAATCAGATGACATCCCATGGGTAGGTCTTTTATGTGTTTACAGCAAAATTTCTTGTGTTCTTTGTCTCTGAGTGACTAATGAGCTGAAAAAAAAAAAAAAATAGTGTGTCAAGCAAGCAAGCTTGTGTGACAACTTTAGAGGACAAAACAATATTGCCAGACATCATTTGGGAATTAGTGCCTAAAAAATGATCTTTTTTTTCATGCTGGTTTGCCTCATAATTGGTTCCAAGTTTCAGAGTGACCACAGCTGCCAAGTAAGAACAATTGCTTATGTTTAATTTAGAGCAACTCATACGTTTTTCAGCTAAATTAAATCAAAGCCAAAATGGGGATTTTTGGGAGCTGCATGAAAAAAAAAAAGGGGGAAGTCAGGAGGGTGTAACAATTACTTCCTCATAAGACATGCCCAAGAGGAGGAGAAATGTTCTTCAGTCATGGAGCTGCTCTCCTAAGCATGAGGGGGATCACACTTTCTTCCCTCTGCTTACTGATGCACTTGCTTCAGGATGAGATAACCCGTAAGTAAAGTCTTTTCACTCTTTTCCTATGTGGGGAAGGGGGCACTGAGTCTCTGATTGACTCTCTGGATCTTTTGGTGGCTTCAAAAGTCCAGTCACTACCAAATTATTCTGCTGTTTTGTCTTTCAAGGTTTTGAAATGCAAATAAAACAAGCATGTTGCCCTTTAAATTTATTCATTGCTGCATTACTAGTCTCATTTCAACTAGGCGAAGTCTTACCTGACTCTGATATGCCAGGGATAAAGCTGCAGTCATCTGGGTCATGAAACCCAGAAAAATATTAGAGTTTGGGTACTTCAGAGAAGTTGTTAACTGATTCTGTCATCAGTAACCATCACAGGTTATAGACAAACGATCTTGAAAATTGTCAGGCAGCTTTTTCCTGCAGTGCAGATTGGAAAAGCAGTGAATCTCTGGTTATTTTTTATTAGGCAAGAGCTGATAAACACAGCTTTGGCAACAGCTAAAACAACTGTAAACCCTGTAGGTTAAAGCTGAGATGTGGAGGGAAGAGCACTTTCCTTGAACCAGTGAAAGGGCTGGTAACTGTAGGCTCTGTGAAGTGTTCTGAAGGATTTGTTTCCTGGGATATCCATCAGGCATCTTTCACAGCAGTAAACTCATCAAGACAAAATGAAAAAAAAGAAAAAAAAAAAAACAACAACAAAACAACCAAACCCAACCCAAATCCAAGCCACATAAAAATGTTCCTTTCATAATACTAAATGTGTTTGTCTGGAACTGCTAGATCTCATCAGTGTGGCTTGGAAAGTTTTGAACATGAGATCCAGGAGATTTAATTTCCCTGCAATCTGCTGGTCATGAAACCAAAGGAGCTGTAACAACACCTCCCAATTTCAGTAGGACTTTTAGTCTGTGACAAACTGGTTGCATTATGTTATCCTTCCTTATTATTTGCAGCAATTTTAGTTTTGGAAAACCAAGACCTGCGAGATTCCATTAAACCACAGAAGGTAGAGTTCCATTCGCTAAACCTCCACAGCACCTTGCACTGGCAGCCTGGGAGGGCCAGAGAGGCAAGAGACACAGTCTACTTTGTGCAGTATAAAGTGTAAGTACCAGGGAAATTCCACCCTCTCACCTGGCTGGGACTCAGCTGACAGCTCTCAGGTGTTGCTGTGCTTTCAACAGCCCATAGAATGCAGCCAAACCGCCTGAGGTAGGCAGGGAACAAGGACTTTTAGTGATAAGCTCTGCACCTCCATTACACTCTAGTTACAGAATAATGTAGTTTGTGGGAGCCATCCAGATGTCACTGTCTCCAACTTCCTGCCTGAAGCAGGTCTAGCTAGGTCAGGTACTTCTCCAATAGGACATTTAAGGTATTTGGTGGCCCACCTTGCCCACGACAGTGCTGCCAGCTGCCTCACATGGCAAATTTGAGGCAATGCTAGAGGCTGGTCCTCAGGGGAGATATACCTCCATCGCTGGCACATTCAATGAGTGCTTCAAATTGCTATCACGTTTGGGAAATTAGCGGGTGGATACAGGCATTCTGCCCATCATTTGAACACACTGGCTAAGCCAAAGCTCATCTGCCTCTCCTGAGGGGCAAGTATGCAGTGGCTTCCTACAAGGATGTTAACCCACATCCCTGCTTTAGGTTTCTTTAGGAAAGGATAGAAACCTGTATCTCTCAAACACTCATGAAATCAATATTCCCTGTCGTCAAACTGAGGGGAGTTAATTTCCACGGCAGAAAGCTGCTTGTCAGTACTGCTGAGTTAAAACAGATGGTTAAAAATTTGTACAGACTCCGTCAGTGGCAGCTAAAGCTTCCATCCTTCCTGCTCTTTAATCCATAGGTATGGGCAGAGCACGTGGCAAAACAAAGACGACTGCTGGGGGATTCAAAACCATGTCTGTGACCTAACGAATGAGACCTCTGACATCCAAGAGCCTTACTACGGCAGAGTGAAAGCCGCATCAGCTGGCATCTATTCCAACTGGAGCCTCAGCTGCAGATTCACTCCCTGGCGAGAAAGTAAGTGCAAACATATGGGTCTCTCTGCAAAACGAATTGGATTTTCTGTGGCATGGAATACATCATTTCTGCTCTCAGTTTGCAAACATGGGTAATCCTTTTCTAGCTACAAAACTGTACCGAAACAAGTCGCAAGTCAACAGCTCTCAGGTGAAGTGTTGTGATAAAATAATTTTCCTCACACTTGAAAGCCAACCAATTATGAATAAGCAGTCACTTATCAATAATTAAGGGATCCAGAGTACCCAAATCCCTTTCACTCAACCTTCTCCTCAAGGCACAGAACTATACAAATTATAATCAGATGGTTTTGGAACTGCTGGAAGGATAGGACACACAGTGCGAAGAAAAAAGGAAACATTCTCTGCTTGAGGGGGAAAAGGAGAAGAGGGCTGAGAGTTGTGTGGCCACCATTTTTCTTGCATTTATCTGTTTTCCTGACTGAAGTGTATTTAGAAAGGTCATGAGCAAAGCTTTTAGTTAGCACAGTCATAATGCAATGAAATTTGAGTTCTGTCAAAACTCTGAAACAGTATCAGTAAGTTGACAGTGAATTAATCAGTTTTCCCTCACTGGTTGTTGTAAAATTGAATCATGTATGTCAATGCAGGTCCCTTCACAGCCTTGAAGTGTAAACTAATTTGGCAAAACCACAAGCTTTGACATAAACCAGTACTTTGCAGCAGCAACAGCCCATCTTGCCCTGTGCCACCTCCTCCTCCTGGAGAGACGCATGGAGTAGCTGCTGTCTTGTCTCCCCACATCTCTGGGGTTGCACACACAGGTATGCAGGCACTAGCTTGAAACCTTAGCTTTGTTTAACCAATCAGATTGCAAAAAAAAATTGAAAGTAGTGATTGACACTGCATCTTTGGTATAACTGAAATCATTTAAATAGCTGCTTTATGCAGTTCAAGCATAGAGACAAATGGAGGGAATCAGCGCAAAGAACCAGCCTGCAGTCAGCAACATGAAGCTCTGAGAGATTTTTAAAAGTGTTTCCCAAATACAGCTTTACAAACACAGGAAATATCATCCCCAGCAATAACCACCAAGAAGTACGCATTTACAAAGAGGCACTCTAAAAATAAATACATAATACGGTATTGTTGATAAGAATAAATTGTCAAATGAATTCAAATTGCGTTCTGTGAAACACTATTCATGAACTATAATTATGTTCATAGCTTCTGGTTCTTTCCTTAGCTATGATAGGACCTCCAACGGTAACTGTGGTTCATGACAACAAATCCATAAAACTAAAGCTCCAGGCTCCACGTTCTCCTTATAAAAGGAAGAGAGGCAGCAAGATACCAATGACAAATTATTATGATCTGCTGTATCAAGTCTTCATAATTAACAACTTGCTAGACGAGGTGGGTGCATATTCAAATATGAAACCTTTGACATTGAAAAGACAGGAAAGTGTTGGGGGGCACACCATTCTTGTTTTGCAGTTGAAATAGCCAGCTGGGATTGGGACAACATTGATGACCATTCTGTGATTCTATGATTCTATGACTGTGCGAGTATTTGAAAACAAAGTAGGCTTATTTTTCAGAAATTGAATTTAGTTGAATTGAGTTTTAATTCCTACCTTTACCCTACCTTTATTCTTTCCCATTAACTTAGTATTTCATGCCCTAAGATTAAAAAACCAGGACAGGAAGAAAATCTGGGGGAGAATCATCTTTAAAAATCACAGACAAATTACTAATTGCTTTGCGGAAGTCCACATGCTGCTCTGCACCCTCTGTTCTTATCAAAACTTACTTACAGATACACTTGCTAGGGTAATATGCTTGACTGGCTGTTTTTACTCTGCATTCTCTGAAGCAATATAGAGTCCTGGTGTATGAAGGAAAAGACAAGGTTATTAAAATACAAGATCTGAGGCCTGGAATCAGCTACTGTGTCATGGCTAAAACGTATGTGCCGATACTGGACCGCAGCAGTGCCTACAGCAGCAGGCAATGCACTGTTCTACAGTGACAGTGGTGGCACCTCTGTGACAGGTGAGTCACCAATTGAGACTGGAGATAACTCTGGAGGTCAAGAGCCATTCCCCCCACCAAAGGCAGATAATCTCCAAAAGGAGAAACAAACGATGTGTGGCATAAAAACTGCCATCCCATATGACAATATTAGCCAGAGTTCTTACATCGTCTCAGCTGCTTTCACACCAGGTAAGAATGATAGGCCAAGGAATGTCATGGAAAATTGTTTGCATGTTGGCATAGTCCACAGAAACACCTCCCTTTTTCTTTAAAAAGTTGTACATAGTATTGTTTTAATCAGTTTTTATTGCTGTCAAGTAATAATTAACTTTGAAACAAAGTGACCTCCAACTTTGTTAGTAAGCAATTCTACTCTAAATTCTGCAATTCTGATCAGGAAATTATCTGATATTTTTAATTCAAATGAGCCTGTTCTGTTTTCTTGGCTGTTCTTCAGGTGTAATGTGTTTAAAATAAATAAGTTATAAAATTTCATGAGTTTCCATGGGCCAAAATGCAAGAGTTAGCTCAGTCAACTGGTCTGAAAAATCTTACTTACCTCAATCACTAGATTACCTTCACGTATCATAAGTGAAGAAGAGATTTACTGTCCATCCTTGCAGGTGCTAAGTTGACTACAGTGTCATTGGCCTTAGCAAGTGTGGATTTGGGCATTTTCTAGGGGTAACAGAGGAAAACTGGATAAGCATCAAGGTTTGAACAAGTGCTTCTGTTCTCGGCTCAGTACCCTAACTATAAAAGACTTTTGTTTATCTTAATGTGATGCATAGCGTTGGTTTCTCTTCAGACTTGGTCCATGGGTTTAGACTAAAAAGGGAACCTGTGTCTAGGTCATTTTCCTACAGCTTTGCTTGGTTTCCCACTAGTAGGAAGGCTGGAAGCTCAGGTTAGAGCTGGACTTAGGAACAACCTGCAGAGGTACAGGAAGGATGAAGCCAAATGGCATTTTCAGTTAAACTGAATACCATCCAGCTTAAACCTGCTCTCCAGCAGCAATTCTCTTATCTTCCCAGTTACAGGGATAATGGTGAAAGATGCCTCCCGTCCAGCTCTAAATCAACATCTATGGTCTATGTCTGGAATGCATACTTTTAAAATTAGCTTTGCTGCATTAACAGATTTGATTCGCCACAATCATTTTATGCTACACAGAGGTCAAAGATTCTTTGTATGTCCTGTACTACAATTTACTATGGCATATAGTTGCATTTACAAAGTCTTATAATGTTTTAAAAAACCAAACCAACTTGCAAAAAGCCCTTGTAAAAATATCCTTGAGATTGTTTGTATGGTTTTTGTATTTTAAGCCTTGGAATTAAAATACAATTTATAAAATGGAAGTTTTAGATATTGTATTTCTTTTGGAACAAAGCTTGTAACAGAAGATGAAAAAAAAAGTTCTTTTCTTTAAAATGGTGTAGGAGTATACCCCACACTCACAATGTCTTCACAGTCAACATAACAGTTCTGACAGTGAAACCAGCATGTAATTAGGCAGGAGCCTGTTGGAACTGACACTGAAATTATCTTTGTATTCAGTCATTGACAGACCATTAAAGGGAAGACACTTCTGTTGCAACCATTTCACAGTAAATAGTTCATATACACAAAGCTGGATTGATTCAGTTTAAATAACAGATCTTGAGTTCACTGAAGCCGTATCCAAAGCATGGTCTGTTACTAACACCTTGCCTGGAGGCAACACTACTGAGAACTGCACTAGGATGCTAGCAGCAGGTTTTTGGGAGGAGGCTGTGCTTAAGACAATACCGGTCACTCTTGTGTTTACCAAAATGAAAGAGGACATTACATATTAAATATTTCTACCATCTGATGCGAAGTCATGGCGATAACAAATTACTAGATTCACAGGCACCGAGCTGTGCCTGTATATTTAGTCCATAAAACCAGGTTTCTTTCACTGTGCCTCCCTTTTTGCTCCATTCCCATTTCTTTCAGTCATTTTGTTCAACCCATATCCCACAGTTTCTTAATTTAGGTAAGTTCTGGGGGGAAGTGAGGCTTATTAATTTCTGTATAGAACCTAGGCTCATGGCAAGTCTCTGACCCAGAACTGCCCTGCCACCTCTCTTGTACTGAGTAGAGCCACAATAGAACCACCCAGGCAGATTATTAAGAAATAGCCTGTCTTATATTTCAGCAGTGATGACTTCATCCACTTGTGGGTTATCACGGCCTGAAAACAAAATCTGTAGCAACTCAAATTCGACCATTCTGTGACTTCTTTCCTTAGCGCAGCTCCTGTCAACATTGTTACACAAAGATAAAGCTTTATTAAGTTAATAATGGCTAACCCTGGTCAGATAACAGCCTCTGACAATGCTGAATACTGTACCTGTGTCATATGCAGACGATGAAACTGTTTAGGCTGTCAAATCTTAAATAATATGTAAAAAAAAAAAAAAGAAAAGAAAAAAAAAAGAAGCAGCAAAGCCATAGGAATATCTGAAGCATTCAGACCTGTCCAGAAATGGAGCATCTCCCATGTTGTGGACCTATGGAGACATTGGAAACCTGGAAGTTTTTTCATATGATAAAATTATTAAAAATGTGCAGCACATATGTTGGGTGAAACAATGAACAGTCTGAAGAAGTCTTGCACTGTTGTATTTGCTAACCAGATTTCACTTCCTCAGCAACAAGCTCAAGGGTTGCAGGAATGAGCTGCTTCCATTCTGACAGTACCAGGATTTATTACTGTCAACCCCATGATGTTCTGCAAAAGCCAGTTTTGTCTTTCAATTTGAAATGTGAATTTCCTTTAATTTATTCTTGGATATGTAATTTTACTAGTGTTTGGTGGAATGACTGTTGCTGTATTATTTTCCTCTGCAATCAGCAGTAGTGGCATATTCCCAAGATGTGCTCCGCTGGGCTCACAGGATGGAGATCCTGCAGGGAGAGGTACTTTGCTGTAGCATATACCAGCTGGGTGATCTGAACCACAGCTTCTAGATAGCCTAGGTAATGCTGTAGTTTTTGAAAACAACTTCATTGTGCCTTAGGCTCTGTGCTGCTCTGCTATACATCTCTATGAGGGTGGAATGGAGGAAGAGCTCTATAAATCACAGATGGAGCTTTCCTGCAGGCAAGTCTGTTTGGAAATACTTGGAAAAGTGAACTCTAGCCCTCTTTTCCTTTCTTCCTGTGGACACAAGCAGACCTTGTCAGAATTGCTTGAGCTGGCACACATCTCCACAGTGTTTAGTGCACAGGCACACCACTCAGTGCAAGGTTCCTTTACAACATTGGCTTGACTGCCTCTGATAATAAGTTTGCAAGACATAGCTGAAAACATCCTTCTTTTGTTTTTTTGAGTCACAGGGCAGGCATTTTCTAACAAAGTGCTAAATGCCACCTTCCATTTCAGTCATAATGTCACTCCCCCTCCTACACTGGACAGGAGAGAGAGAGAAATATAACAAACTGCTTGTGAGCTGAGATAAGAATGGAGAGATTAAACTCGGCAATTAGTGTCACGGGCAAAACAGACTCAACTTAGGGAGAAAAAGGTTTGATTTATTAAAGAGACAATAAAAGCAGGGAGAGAAGAAATAAAACCGTCTTAAAACACCTCCCCCCACCCCCCACTTCCCGGGACCTCTTTTCCTTCCCCCACAGCAGTGCAGGGGATGAGGAATGGGGGTTGCAGTCAGTTCATTACAGATGGACTTTGCCGCTGCTGCTTCTCAGGGGGAGGCCTCCTCACACTTCCC
>WBNH01007761.1:84005-160227 GCA_013401255.1 Urocolius indicus | reverse complement strand
AGAAAGAAAGAAAGAAAGAAAGAAAGAAAGAAAGAAAGAAAGAAAGAAAGCACAATCATAAGCACAATTTCTTTGCATTTGCTAAGGTTGTATAGCTTGGCAGGAGACCTGTCTGGAAAAGTGCATTTCAGAACTGAGGCTTTAATGAATGTTTGCACTCACTTTATTTGTTTAAAGAAAAGCATCAAAAGACTGAGAATGAAACAAATTCAAGTAGGTTTTTTGTCTCTGAAACAAGTCTGCTTTTATTTTCTCTAAAAATGTAGATTTGTACTCAGCACACAGCTGTTTCTCCACAAATGGAAAAAAAAAACAGACCCGAAAAGAACAAGAATAAACTCCCAGCTCCCAAGAAAACATTTTCTAAATAAACCAAGGAACTATAGAGAAAATAGGCTGGCTTCTGAAGCATACATGGGATTATACTGACATATTGTGGCAAGACACAAGTAATGCAATGCTTTAATCATGTCTGTGACCATAAGCTACTCTGCTACTCTTCTCCCTCTGGCTGAGAAGCAGAGGGAAATCTAGGGTCCATAGTAGCAGACTGAGGATGAGGATGGGGATAAGGATCCTGAGAAAATATATATAAGCAAGACCTCATGACTGGATCCTTGCAATGCTTCCAACTATGATATTTGAAACAACCGAGTCATTTCCACATTTTACCACAGTGAAAAGTCTCCTCCAGTTAGAGAGGCAGAGCAAATTGCATCCCTGTCTTTGAACCCAGAGCTATGCATCTGGAAGCCTTCAGCCTCTGAGCTTTCAGCCAGGAAGACAGCTCTTTGTTTGTCATAAAACTATCCCTGAATGACTCAGCTGAATAATCTTTCCTGTACCGTTGATGCTTTGGGAAACAAAGTTGAGGCACAAGCCGAGTCCTGAGACACAATATTTCCAGACGAAAAAGAGTATGCAGAGAAAAAAAAAAATACTAGAACTGTGGCAATGAGTAAGGCTGGAAGTCCCCTTGGCCATGGGACAGGCAGTGAAGCAGGACCTCCCCACCCTGCAGAGCTCAGAATCACAGTTTTAACTTTTCAAATAAGCAAACATACTCTGAGCACTGTCACTGTGTACTTCTCTTTTCCAGTGTCATTTCATCACTGACTGGAACTTCTCTTTTGTCTTTCCAGCAAACATCCTAGACCATTCATAATGAAATATTGTTACCTCCCTTTAATGACATCTGGTACTAATTTTTTCCTCTAGCACAGACTTTGGAAGGCTTTCAGTCCATGGAATGATAAAAAATGGGCTTAGATTCAGAGAGCTACAACTCATCCTAACTAGACAATGGTTGTGGTAGGGAGGTAAAAGGTGATTTGGCCCAAGGTTGACCCACAACAGTTCCACCATGACATCAGTTGCACAAATTGGAAGAATTCTGCAGAATTATTTGGTGCACTGAAACAGCTGAAACCTTCTTTCTGGGCTGTGAAAAAAGTTTCAAACATGGAGCCTCTTTGTATGACCACAGACACCAGTCATTTAAACAGCAAGCCAGCTAGCAGAGCTGCTATAGCTTAGGTAAAAGGAAACACGATCCTGTAAAGAACACTATTCAATGATCGTTGACTTCAAGAGGAATTACCTAAATAAATGTAGTTTCAAAGTGCTTTAAACCTTAAATGTTTTTGTCTTTGCTGTATACTTGTGAAATAGGGAAGAGCTTCACTCTGGGGACTTACTAAGATTACACAGAAAGGTTATGAACAGTGCAGGAGACTGCACCTTGTCTCTGCTCTGAGGATCTCAAACTGTGTGACTACCGTCACACTGGCTATCACTCAAAAAAAAAAAATCAAAAAAGATCCATGAATGCCAAATTTGAATAAAAGTTTTCCTTTGCAATAAAGATAATGACAGAGTTTATATCACAGTTAACAGACTCAGCAATTAAAGGTCAACCTGAATCATAAGTTTCAAGTCATTTTAAGGAAAAAATATCAATTCTGGTATGCTGCACTTCAAAGATATGCAGAAAGATGCTTAACGGCCATCTCAACAACAGAAATGATGCTCCCTCCTCAGAGCCCACCCTGAATGACTGAAAGCACTTCACTGGTTTTTGCTGCTTGGAAGAAAGCACTAAACAAGCAGCAAACTGTTTTCACTGAACAAAAAAGTATGTTTGCTTCTTCATCAGAAAACCACACTCATTTGTTTCTCAGATCAGCAAAAACATGCATTCTCTACAGTTTGAGAAGTTTTAACCACTAGGACCTGATCTTTTTACTTCTGTTTTAATTTAAAAGAGTTTCCTACCTATGGCACTATTGTACCGTGAATTGTATGAAGCAGCAACAGGTTTATTCAGCTGGACCTGAAGTGTATTTGGTTTTGTTTACATCATACAATACTTGGCTCCTCAGACACTGGGGAGCTTACAGCTACAAAAGAGATGAGGTTATTTGTGTAAGAAACCTGCAGTCTACAGAAATGAGCAGGCAATCCCTGTTCTGCTTACTGAGGAAATGTTTTCCGTTAAGTGAACCCCTGTGTTATCATTACTTATAGTAAAAGGAACAATTTTTCCATGGCTGTTGGCACCTGACAAAGTTTCACATGCCTACCACTGCCTCATGCATAATTCTCCTTTCTGTCCTGGCATAAATGTCAATTGTCAGAATAAATACAGACACTAATACCAAATGGCTTGAAGCTTGCTTACAAGAAAAATAAAACACTTACCTTTAAAACACTCAAAGTACACCTGAGGTGGGAAAGTATAAATCAGTATTTCTTTAACCTACTTACAACTTCCTTGGCCAGAGGAGAAAAAGTTTTAAAAAAAGCTATTTCACAGACCAGTGCTCACATAGTACAATGCTCCCTTGCACTAGGAATTATTTTTGTGTTTTATGTTACTGCAGAGACTAAAGCAAGCCCTCCCAAGCAACATGCAACTCCCTAGTTAGCACAGCCCAATTTCACCCTCCTGCTCTGTATAAGCCACTGCTCAGGTCCCAAAGGAGTGCGCTTGACCTCTGCTTGGGTGAGCTGCTTCTCAGAGGCAGCCCAGCTGGGACTGGGACAGCCCACCTGGCACACACTGCGGCACCAGTAGCCTGATTTCAGTGACACCCATCTTTGCCTCCCAAGTAGCCATGGAGGGACGATCAGTCAGCGGTGCTAAAGGCTGCACCCATAGGGAGCTGCAGCATCCTTCCAGTATCCATGGACTTCTGGTCCCACAAACAGCAGGGGTGAGAAGGCCCTGCATTGCCACCTTCCTCTTTCAACAGCTTGCCACAAAGACGGCTTTAGGCTCCATACCAGTTCTCCAGAATGCCAGGAAGGCAAAAGCTGGGCAAGATAGCAGTAATCAAGGAGTATCAACAGGCCAGATTTTAACAAGAGAGGCAAGACACAGAAAAATTCCAGCATGGGAGTATGGCAATAAGAAAGAGTTGGTAAGAGCAGTGAGACTTCTTCCCAGCAAGCCAGGCACTTCACTTGAGATGATGCACTGCATCAGACATGATACCTAGAAATCAAATATTATGTTGCTGAATTTTGCAATATGTGACTCCTATTTGTCTCCCTAACCCATGGAGCTCTGGTAAAAGTACAGAAGATTATTTTTTAATAGAGGCTTACACAAGCCATGTTCTGACAAGGAACCCTCTGCAGGAAGCAGGTAGGAGGAGGCTAGGTGTCTCCAGAGGAGACAACCCACACCGTCACTGCTCTAAAGCTAATCACATAAGAGCGTCTTGCAATTTGCAATATGGATGGATCTAAGCATTAGCTTGAAAACCATGCCACTAGAATGCTTAAAAATGAGAACCTACTCTGAATGAGCATTTAAAGTTCAGCTATTACAATATCTACACTCTTTCCAAAGAAACCAGAGGAAGCAAAAAGCCTGTCTTTCTTCCAGAACTTCTGCATCTCCTCAGAAGGGGGAGCACAGCAGACATCCCCACTGCCTGGCTGACTGCAGACCTCAGAGAGTGAGGATGTGACAGTTCTCTGGTTTCTTGACACACCTGGTTCATGCAAGGAAGTGTGAATTTTAAACCTGAAGTTTCCTCATACAGCTAGGTCTACACACCCTGACTTTTTTTTTAGTTTTATTTATTGGACAAGCTAAGGTCCTTGACTCCTCCTGCAGTATGCTGAAATTAACAGTCCATAAAGCAGATGTAGAAGCTGAAAGTCTGACTTCCCAAGGGTGAAACCTGTCACTCTATCAAATGCCAATGACAGAAGATGCTTGTGATACTTGCTGCTATTTAAATTATTTCATTTTACACTATTAGTAAAACCGATACAAACTTTACGACAGCAGCAAAACCAGACCACTAAGGATATGACTCGGGTGCAGTACAGAAATCCTGCCTATCACAGAAGGTTTCTTGAGGTGAAATTTGTCAGGCAATGGGCGAGTTACAGTATATCTACTGCATGATGATAACAAAGCTTGGGGGACCATATAAAGGCAGTAACAGTAAAACAGCAGGAGGGCAGGGTTAGACATGAAGAAACCAATTTTTCAAATAGAAACTTGTATGTCCAGAGGTTTTGTGAACATGAACACAATTCAGCCAAGTAGCTGGCTGGATACTTGATCAGCTCTGAACTAGGCAGTCTTGGCAGTCTAGGGGTCTCCAGCTTTGATGTCTCTGTAAATTGCCCACTTTGCCATGTGATTTGCTGGAAAGAGGTGTCACCTGAGCTGGAAACAAGTTAAAAATCAGCATGTTGCTCCCATCTCTTGTACTATTGCTGTTTGTAGGCAACATGCAGTAAGAAAGAAGAAAGTACAAACTATCATGATGGGCTCTCCAGAGGGTTATAAATATGAGCTGTAAAGGTGTTCAAACCGACACACACTACCTCTATTATTATTTGAGAAAACATCACAGCATCAACTAAACAGAAAACACCTCAGGTATATTCTTATGTTTCAACATGGTCCCAAGAGTATAATGCAGTGGGCCTGTAATTTCTCTCTGTAGGCAGATGGCAAGATGACACACAAAGCACTGTAGTGCTCAGTAAGATATGAACTAAACCATAAAGTCTAGGATTTTGTAGAGATGAAATACATTATGGACACGTGTTTTCAGGTTGTGCTGATGAAAATTACTAGAAATTGAGATCATGTTTAGCTGATGGGTATTTTTGGGGATGATCTGATGATGTATCACGCATCAAGATTTGTCTTTGTCTAGCTGTTTTCACTTTCAGGAAGCCCTGTCAAGATTAATCCTCTGAGATACGTTTTCAAGTGTTCTATGAGGTAAGCCAAATCAAATGGAATATACCTTTAAGCAACTTTCAGACCAAACCTGGCACAGGAGAATAGAAGTTCCATTTAATTTTAACATTTAATTCAAATTTTAATAGGACTCCAGAGTAAACATATATCTGGGGCACAATGTATTTACCTAAATCAGGGCAGTAAGTACATTTAAGATGCTGAGCATATCCTGCCTGGCCTCCAGCTGCCACGAGATTTCAGATTTCCCTGTAACCTGAGTATCTAATATTATCAGCTACCAGAGTACTGCATATCAAGACCCCTGTCCTGTTAGGTGGTGATTATTTTTCTCTTGCAAGTTCTTGGCTAAGGTACAGCAAATTGCACACTTGAAGCACACATCTTCATTCAGACCAACTGAAGTCTGCAGTGAACACTGCAATCATAATGAGTACAAGTCCTACTTCAGTGTTTAGGTGTCCATTCTTAATGCTGACTTCAAACTAGCTAGTTTGGATGCTGCTAGTAGGGTAGTCATGAAAATGCCCCGAAAAGCTAACCACTTGAGTATTGCAGCTCATACAGAGCTCCATATTCCCATAGGCACATATTGGTATCTCATATACCAGGATAATCCTGGTCACAATGAGTACATAACTCTGGTCATGTAGTGTAAAGTAAGCCACTGCACTGAGGATGTCCATGCATTATGTCTCTGTCTATGTTCCCGAGGCTTGGGTACTTTATACTGCAGGATACCATACTTAAAAGGTTAATGATCTATCCATTATGCTAAATTCTATGCAGCAGCACTAATTCTTGCTATTCAATCATCCTTTTCCCAAGAGCTCAGGACAATACAAGAGACATGGAAGGATAGCTGATTTATTGCTTTCATGCAAAAGGTCAGGCTAACGAAGACCAGCTCTCGGAGTCTGTTGCCCATAAACTTTGTATCTAACAAGGCATTGGTTAGCTTGTCTTCAAAATATCTTTTGACACAGTAAAGTTACTGTAACAAATTCCCTGAGACTTTCAATATCTTATACTTACCTGTTTTTTTCCACAAAGCAAATGAGAAAATAGGTTTTATTAACATCCAACATCTTGTATTTACCCTGAAATGAAAGCTAAGACTTTCTGTTTTACCACATCAGCTACACATACATCACATCTTTGTTGGGAGGGAGGAAATGGAAATTATTACAGAAGATAAATCTACAGTAAGACTGTAGCAAAGATTTCTGATATTGAGTCAAAATACTTGGTGTAAATAGAAGTAAGTAGGAAGTATTTTTCCTTTGAGATAAACAGGTGTATCTGTCACTTTTGAGCTCAAATTAGGACTATTGAGAACAAATTTGGCAGTATAAAAACACGGGTACAAAAATGTGCTTAATATGTGGTATATTTGTCTGTGTATATAATAAACATATATGCGTGTAATGTAGATATGTATTTATTATATATGAGCATATATATTCTCTGCAAGCTGAGAGTCACAAAAGCCCCCAAGCCACCATTTCTGAGCTTCTCTCTGTAGGAGAGTTTCCTTCTGACAGCAAGATAAATGAAGGGGCAGCTGTGTTCATTCTCTGGCGCTTATGCTTGTTTAGTACCCTGATTAATGATGAGTGCTTTGCTTGGTCTAATTTATCTCTCGCAAGTCTTTATATGCTATCCAGAAACCAATGTAAAGTTTATGTGCAGATGCACCCACACAGTAAAACGATTCCATATTGAAAATGGCTTTAGTTTAATTTCAAAGTGAGTCCCCAAGGACCTCATTGCTAGAGATACAGTATGTCAATCTGCCTTGACTTTAATCTCTCATTACAGGTTCATTGGCTGATCACAAGAGCTATAACATTGCAGCAAAAAGGTGCAGTAGATATTGCGAGAAAACTATAACATCCAGTTGATACTTAGCTACATTTTAAAAGTTGATTTGGATATTTCAGAAAGAAAGAGAATGGATCAAAGGTACTGATAGAGAAAGAATCTTGTATACTGGAAGTCCATCCTAAGAACACATATCTATCTAACCTTTAAGACTCCCTCTGGCTGAGAAAAAGATTCCATCCCAGAAAAAAGTACACATGGAAGAAATGTTATGGTATTAGCCTTCTGATGGAAAAGCAAATGATGGAGTTCTGCTGTGCCCTTATAAAAGATTTTTAACTACATTTCCACTTTCAGCTGAGTAACTATTTTATGGTATGAAAGCAACCGAGAAAACAGAATAATAAGAAATCATCAGGAAGAGTTTCAACACCTCTTCATAGAGTGGTTTATTATAAACCTTTGCACTGAGAAAGAGCCTTGTCCGTGAACTCCACATGAACTGAGCACCAAACAGCTGCAGAAGCTTAGAAACAGTCTGTGGTGGCAAGTGTAGGTAAAAAACACTTTGTTATAAAGTCAAATGCCCAGGTTTGGCAGATGTGAGCTCAACAACATTTGCAACAACATTCAGCAAGTCCAGCAGAAACTGGGAATAACTCTCATATTGGTACGTAAGGTCTTCAGAACAGGAGGCTTATTAGTAACAAACTAAAGGATTGTCTCTATGGAAAGGCAAAAATGAAAAGCAAATGAAAGGATAATTCTCCACATCATAACAGCAAAGAAGAGAAACCAACTTAGACCACAAATCCTTTTTCTACATTTAGGTAACTCTTGCTTTTCTGTGCGATGAATGTTGCCATCTATTTGTCAGGACACTGCTGAATCTTGCAAAGGGTTTGCATATTCTCATCAACTTGCTAATTGGACATTAATTTTGAGACTTATCTTACTCAGAGTTGGAACTTGAGTTGCAACTACTTTGAAATACACTTTGGCTATGTCTTTCTCCTTTGCTTAGTATTTCATTTTAAATGTATGCTGATGCCTTTCAAGTACAACTTCCGTAAATAACACCACTCTAAGGCAATGAACACAGATATTCTTCTATGATTTTTTTTAATTAGAGCTGATATAATAAGCAAAGAGAAATAGAATTTATCTTTAAACTCTCAGAGATTTTTGTAGCAAATATAGATTTAGCATATATTTTTCTAAAGCTAAGGTGCTCTAACATGTTTTATATGACAATGGTGTTGGCAAATGCAATGCAGAAGTTGCAGTTTCCTGTGAATTGTTGACATTTAAAAAAAATCAGACAGTAACATTTACAGTGACACAAGTATTTATGCTATCAAGCATTTGTGTGGTCATACTAATTTCTTTACCACTGCATGGAAGTCAAGTAGCAATAATACTTGTTTCCTTCAGAAGTTAACAGTCTGAGTTATAGCTAATATTTCCAAACTTATGCAGTCCTAGCTTCTTCATTGTCTATTTGTTTCTTCTTTCAGTTTCCTACAGCAACAAAATACTTGTAAAAAGTTGATTTCTGGGTTTTCTTGATTAACAGTCTAATACTGGACTGAAGCAGAGAAGATAAAACCAACATAAACTTTATTCAGAAGATATGAAATGTGCTCATTCTCCAAATAGCTATAATGAAAGCAAAACTTCTGTTTAGGTTATTGTTGTTGCTACTGTAAGTGCAAACTCATCCTCTAGCCTCTGAAAAACAAGGCTGTGATTCTTATACTTGACTTCTAATCATAGCCTCATTAAACACCTCCATATGCATATTCACTCTATTGTTGCTTCTGTAAGCTTTAAAAATCACACTCCACTTCCATGAGTTTCAGAGGACTTGCATGCATTATAGCAACAATTATTGCATCAATGGCAGCAAATGATAGACAATCTATTAATTTCTTCTTATTCCTTTGTTTGACCACAGGAAGATGTCTCTGATCACTGTCAATATCTTTGCAAATTAGTGGCTGTTGTCTTTAAACAGTAATGTCATCTTCTATTCCTAAGAAACATGGTCATGGGTGTCACTGTCTGGAGGCATCCAACTACAGGCTTCACAAGGGATTTCACTGCAAATCACTTCCTTAAACTGGACCGAAAGCACTATCAGAGGCAAAGTCTTATTGCAGTGGGGGGTGAGATGCTAAAGAAAAATAAACATGAAAGAAACATCTAAGGAATTATTTTATTAAAACTCTAGGCCATTTAGCATTCATTCAGTTACTTTAACTGCCCTACCCTCCCGTTGCCTCCAGCAAAGCAAATGTAGGCTGGACTTAGGCCATAATTTTAGAAATTCTACATTGCAGGAACTATAGCCATCACGGTACTTTGGTCCATATCACAATTTGCAGGAATCAGAACAAAATGCACTGCTACCTGTTCTGTTACATCCTCCAGATGATGCTGAGACATCTCAGAGTCTCCCCAGTTCCTTTTCACTGCAACAATACAGGGTTACCTCTCCCAGTAACCCCGTTCCAGCCAAAGACCATACTCCAACACTGTTTTTAAACTTTCCTTTTTACTGCTGTCCTCATGAATGACCTACCCCTATTTCCTCTGTTCACATTCATTATTACAGCTCTCTACTTGCCAGCCAAATCTCTCACCTAGTGAGCAGTATAGATTCAGGAAAATAAGTCATCATAACAAGTCAGCCTGACTTGTGCAAGATGACAGGACATTTGAAGCTGTCCAGTTCTATCCTTGCCTTTGCTGATAAGTGATGTCCAAGCACAGGTTTCTTACCCAAGACTATTTGTAGTATGTGCTCAGTAGGATCCCAGGCAACAAAGCATCTTCAAATCATGTCACATTTGGGAGGCTGGACCATGCCAAGGCAGGAGGCTTAATCACATGGTTTAGTGGTAGCATGCAGTTAATTGTTGGACTTAATGGTCTTAAGGATCTTTTCCAACGTGAACGACCTAACTCTTTCGACCAACATTTCTGATTTTGTGAAAATCCCTACTGAGTCCACTTACACATGGAAATGATGGTGATGTTTGCCTTTACCACTTGATCCTGGAAGGACCAAATCCACTTAAGACATGGGGGACTTAAATTCCTTTACCCAGGAAGGTGTGTCTGTGCAGGTGCCAAAGGGTCTCAGCAGGATATATGTGTTTCAATGGTCAACATTTTATTGACCATTATCCTGGAGGGTCTGGCCTCACTGTACCTGCAGAGTGGTGATGCACATCTCACCCCTAACCCTGAGACGGGAAAAACTCATGGTGCAGAAGTATTCAGCACACGAAGAAAACCCATCAGCTCGCCTTCTAGGGACCCATTCAGCTGCCATGAGCCTCAGCTTGGGTACTCACTATGCTGCCACTCACTCAGAGGGGACAGATGGACCCAGGGGGAAGTCTCCCCTACTGAACTGCTTGCTGTGGTATAGCAGCCCTCAGTGTTGCAGTGACAAAGGTCTTCAGCCTCTACTCAGTTTCTGGCATCCCACATTTCTACTACGATCCAGCAAACCCCATTGACTCAAATAAGGTGCTGTGCAGCAGCCAGCCATCGCAACTCCTCTACCAAACAGCATCCACCTGCCCTTTAATGACATGACAACCCCTACATTTCAGGTGTATGCTGCAGCTCAAAGCAGTTGATGGGAAGTACCATGTCATGTCAGCCATGCATGCTCCTGCTCCACTTGGAAGCACATTTTCCCACCATTAAGACAAAACCCTGCCTTTGGGCATCTCTCCTTTCTTAACAAAACTCTGCTTTAGTGACACTGCTCACTCTTATATACTTTTCACCTCTTTCAGGAATTCAATGAAAGAGAAGCCATTCATTATTTATATGGAACTAAGCCTTCTCCATTCATTTGAATGACTGTTTCAATCATCTCTTATGATTTATTAAGTATTTGCAATGTTTTACTTCTTCTTTGTCACATTATCATAACATGTCAGTACCACTCTGAATGGAATGGCTTTCACTGCTGCCTTGATTCGATTGCAGCAAAACATTTAAATGCGTAGCTTCTTTAATTATGGCTTCTTGAGTATGCTGGTGTTTTAGTACATGTAATTTCTAGAGTGCCTAATGTCATGGTTTTGTGTGGAGCCGTTTCTGGAAATGGAGAAGGGGCTGTAAAGATGGGTCTTTTAAGAAGTTGATCAAAACTCTTCCCAGCTCTGAGCCAGACCCACTTCTGTGGCTGAACCAATCAGGTGCCTCCACAATCATTTTTTAAGAAGAAAAAGATGGAAGAGGAAGGTTCATCATATTCCTTCTTCCTATTCCTTCTTGTTCTGTTTTTCCTTCTTTTCCAGTTCGTGGTGGTGCAGGAGTTCAGAGAGAAGCAACCATGTGGGCTCCAAGGTCAGTGAGGGAAGAGAGAAGGAGGTGTGCTGGAGCAGAGACTCCCCTGCATCTTGCAGAGAGGACTGGTGACGCAGTGATTTGTTTGCATTTCGTCAAAGATCCTGCATCAGGGGAGGCTGTGTCCTGTGAGAGGGACCTCATAATGGAGCAGGGGAAGAATGCCAGGAGTCATCCTCCTCTGAAAAGACAGAAGCAGCAGAGACCATTTGTGAGAGACTGACCACGTCCCCCATTCTCTACCCCCCCATCCCTGAGCCGCTGATGGGGCAGGAGGTAGAGATATCAGGGGCAGTGAGCTGAGCCTGGGAAGAAAGGAGGGATAAGGGAGGGGAAATCTTAAAGTGCTGGTTGTATTTTTCTCATCATTGTGCCCTGGTTTTGCTTTTTGTTCCGTTCTGTTTCTTGTAGGTAGTAGAATAAACTTTCCTACTTTTCTCTCTAAGTCGAGTACTGGAGTCTGTTTTGCCCAAACCATAATTGGCAGCAAGCCCTTCCTGCCCTTGTCTTGATCCACAACATCCTTGGTTGTCTTTTTTTCCTCCCATTTCGCTATAAGGGTGGGGGTGCATGGGGGGCATCAAGTAAGAGACTGTTGTGGTGCTCCTTTGCTGATTGGACAAAACCATGACACCTAACCAGGCCAAGGTAGGCCATGTTCTGAAAGGAGATTCCTCAAAACAAGCACACTCTAAGTACAATTCTGTACATGCCATGCTTACCTGTGCACTGGCCATTCAGCCTGTGTGTCTGCAGTGAACTCTGCCCTGCGTGTGGTGGCTCCAATTTCATTGCATGTATGATGAAGAGCCCAAACAATGTAAGCTATCTGGATTCAGGCTTCTCCGATTCTAAATACATCACTGCCTCTCACTACCCACAATAATACTTATGTGTGGCCTTGTAGCTGCCTGAACAAGAGCACTAGCCACAACAAAATCTTCCAAAGTGGATTGGAGGTCTCCATTTCAGAAAGACACCTTTAAAACCTGTTGTTGTTGAAACATGAACACTTGAATAAGTGACCGAAAATCAGGCTTTTTAAAGCTCAGACTGGTTAGCCATCCAAATATTGTAGCACCCACAAAACAACATCCTTTAAAAAACTGCAGCTGCTCAAAAATCATTTGTGAACATAGAGTAAGCCCACAAATACAGATGTCTGACCTAAACCTAAACTGAGATGAGATTGCATCATTCTTGGATGAATGATACATATAGCAGCAGGGGACATAGCTAAGACACTTGCCTGCAGTTTCTAGGCCAGGTGTCATAGTATGAAGGGCAGATTATACGCTGAGGACCCAGGCAGGAATACATTTCCCTCCTGTTTCATATGTTTCCTAGACTCATTTCTGTTCTATCTTAAGGTTATAAATGTTGCTGATAAACAAGCTAAGAAGTTTGCTTTGCAGGACAGGCATGTTTTTTAGCATGCTATGATTCTGGGTTTCTGTAGGTTCATGAGAGACCGTCTGGGAGTCATGTTAGATCTTTTCTGCTTTGCACAACGGGATTTCTCTTGCTATGTCTCACCATACTGCTTAATTCTCTCATAAATTAATAAAGAGAAGGGGACGAAATTAAATAAAAACCAACATTGTGACAATCTCAGTGAGATCTATGCATAAAAATGACTTAGTGAGTAATTATTTTCACCTAGTAACCCCTCACCAAGAGAGAGCAGAGTGATGTGCAATCTGGTCAATCTGTACAGGCTGCTCTTGATCCCACTTAATTCTTGGGTACAACCTTCTGATATTCTGGGAACTGTTTTCTGAGGACAAGAAAAATGAAATCTCTTCAGGAAGGATGTCAGTTGTTTTTGTCTTGGGGAGACATTAACTCATTTCCACCAGCAAAGGATCTTAACTCAGAGTTACACTCCACATCGTACACTCCTGGGCTCAAACATTTCTCAGAGCCCTTTGTGCTTCAGTAAGCGTACCGTGTCAAGATCAACTGGGGATAGTTCTGTTATGATTACTACTTCTCTGTCTAGGTTAGACTTTTCCATCTCGGTGAATTCATATTGGATTTGATTTTACCAAAAAGGAAGAGCTCTTGGCTGTGGATAGTGCTTGGGCCTGCTGTCTGGACTATGCAAATGAGGACTTGTGAATACACCTTTCAAAATATCTCTGCAGCTGTGACTTTGGAGGGTTAACGAATAATTTTCACTTCCCTTATTGCAATAGTTTAACCGTACAGGTTTTGGCAGTATCAGTAGATGGAGTCAAACCAACCACATGCCATATCCTCCTACGTATACCACCTGATGTAATGTGATGGTGAATCATAATTAGTCTTCTTAGTTGAACTAGAGGCAGGAAAAAACTCTGGTAAAGCTATTAACAAGCATGGTCGCTGGAAACATCCCAATGCTTTCCTGGTCTGTTCATCCTTATAATAACTAGTTTATTTTTATGGGGTTTGTTGACAGCATGGTAGATTTAATAGTCAGATATTTTGCTGGGAGAAGACCTTTTTCTTCTGGATTTCCTTGTCAATAAAATCCAGACTGGAGTGTGTGTATAGGTATCTCGGCACTGTCCTGAAACAGTCGAGAGAGCCTCCTGATCGGAAGACTCACTTCAATTCAACCACAACCTGAGGGAGGTGGTGGTCAGCTGCAGGTGGGACCATTTCATCTGCCATGAACAGCACTGCCGCTCTGGCTGCTGTGGAAGAGGATGGACAAAGAGGTATATTTCCCATACCACCCTTTTAACTGAAGGGAGCCTGTATGTAAAGCATGCACACACACACTGGATCTTGGACACCAGTTTTCCTTGGTTGAGTTTGCATTTATTAGCAAAAGCTTGTAAGAGGCAAGGCATTTACAAAAGATCTACAGTTTAGTGATCTCCAGGGTTTAGAATACGTGCTAATCTTATTCACCTGAGCTCATACTTCAGGGAATGCTCTCTAAAGGTGTATTTCTAATTACAGCTGTGTATAAGAATGATTTTTTTTATTGATGCTGATTTGCTTTACTTATGAGCTTATCTTTACTCGTTTTGTTCAGTCAGTCAGTCTACAAAGTGCAAAGGAAGATGCAATAAGCAATTTTTAAGGTGTTTCAGTTCACTGTGAATAATAGCATGAGCAATAGCGAGACTTTCTGAGATGTTTAGTTCTCCAAAGTTCTGGAGAAGAACATTGTTTAAATGAGATCTGTTGATCTCTTACCCAGGTTGCTAAGTGAAGTATAAATATCTGATCCTTTTCTTTCAGGCTATGACTGAAAATAACTGCTATTCTGCATACCTTGGAAATCATATATCATCTTTTATAGTAAATAACAAAAATATCTTAGGAAACAAGATAATGAAGAATCTCTTTCACAAGTGGTACTTTATGGTGGAAGATGAATAACCATTGTGACACTGAAAACAGCAGCATGAGGAATAACCTATAAACTCTGTCTGGAGGAACATGAGTCATCACTCAAAACTCTCTTCAGTAACATTCAGAACAACTTTATGTTGCCCTCCTCGGCTTTCTCTTTGAAAGCTCTGACAGATTCACATATCATAGAAGAAGAAAAATACTATTATTTAGCTTACTGTGGCCTAAGTATATATTTCTTTTATTTTCAAAATGTGACTGAATTTCATAATCAGAAAGGATGAATCCTGAATGAATTCTATTTGCATTTTCCATCAGATACTTTCTTGTTGCAATTTTTTAAACAACAGCAGGTAGAGTAGCAAAGCTGGCAGTCAGGCAGTGCTCCCATTGATGTGGACAGTACCAGAGACACTTAGAAGAAAAGCAACAAATATCAACGTCTAGCAAAAGGTAAGCTTTCCCATCTATCTTCTGATGAGCAGAAGAGCAAGACCATCACCTCTTGGTTGCACCAGAAAAACCAAGTAGCTTTATCTTTTAGCAAAACCGACTGTGTCTGAGCTTTAATGTGAGTAGCAGAATTCAACAGCACAGAACCAATGAGCAACGGAGATTGCAAACATGAAAGGCATAAAACTCTACATTACCAGAACAAGAATATCCCAATCTAACCCTAAACAAATTGTTTAAACCAAAAACTATCTTACTCATGACTGCAAGTGGGCTGTCATTCAGGATGCTCAAGACACACAGGTTGGTTCCTATAGTGAGCACAAAACACAAACAATGCCTTTCTCAGTTCTACATTTGGATTTCAAAACACACCTGATAGCATCTTCTAATATTTTTATCACTTTTTTCTTCAAGTTCCAGTGAAGAATGCCAAGCTGCTACTGTCCTATTGAATTAATACAAAGACAAAATTTTCCTGAAAAGTTTTCTGAGTAACAGTGTAAGTTTCTCTTTTCCATGTATAATTAAAAAATTTGCTGGGGCAGCCTCCCACATGGTTAATTCCAGCCATTTAAATATTTCCATATAAAGATTAGTTTTGCAAGGTTGGATTGGATTGTGGCCACATCTCTGAACTTCCCAGTTCCTTCCTAGTACTCAAGTTCTCCTTTATGATTGTATTTGGCAATGTCTGATGCTATCTGCATTGATGTTAGTCTTTTATTTACTCTCCTGAGCTAAACTATTTACAGAACCAAGTGTAGGCTCCCATTTTTGAGGCAATCTCTCTATTTGCTGGTGGGAGGAAAAGTCTAAGGAAAGTATTTTTCTTCTCCAATAGCAGGCACAGATTCGGCACAGATTCAGGGGGAATGCATCAGCAGCCTGAGGTCTAGACCAAAATCAAATTCTGCTTTGTCCAAACAAGTTTTTTTTATTGCTTGTGGACAATAAGTATGACCTGTAGTAATCTATGCAATCCATCTACCTCACTTTTCATCTGTAAACACACCCAATAGTAGTCACCATCCAAGTGTTGTCAATACGCTTCATCTGTCATAAACACAAGACCAGACACTGAATGCTTCACTCAGGGAAATTTCCAATGGAAGCCAACAGTAACTTAGACTGAGAAAGGAGGGTAGGATTACCCAGAAGCCGTGTGTATCCGTGTATACATGCATATATGGGCACTGTTCCATACAATAAACGTATTCCTTAGAAACATCAGTGGTATTCAGAATGAGAGCGAGATTGCTGAAAAGCTCAGTTATTACTTCATTTCAACTATGTCTCTTGTGATCAGGAAAAAAACAAATAAAAAGGACTCTGACAGTGCCAGACTGATGCATTCAAGCTGGTCAACCAACCAGGCTGGCTAGGAGCCAGCCTTCTCAAGCACAGCCTACTGCCAGGCTTCTGCAGCTAAGGAGGTCAGGTGAAGAAGCAAAGCAACACCCCAAGGCTCCCAGCAAGTTCCTTGGAGAAGCAAGCTGCTCCTTAACACCTGTCACACGGTATATTATCAGGGAAGATTATAATTTCTTTCTCATGTTTATTTGACAAAGGCAGGAGTTGACACCATCTCAAAGCCCCAACAACTAAAAAGGAGTATAAATCAACATATTTAGGATTGGAATTTTTTTTTTTGCAAAATTAACTGATACATAATCCTAAATGGGCTTCTGACTTTTTCCACTGTATAACTAACTTCACTTCTTGAATCATTATAATAAAGAGAAAATTATTCAACCAATTCCATCTTTTAACTAGTATGGATAGCAGCTAAATTCTATTAACCACTCTTTTCTACAATCAGTCTGGAGCAAATCTACAGAAGTTAAGAGCTAATCCAAATTTGCTGTAATATAAAGGAGAGAGACACTGCCCCATTAAAATTAGATTCTTCCATCATTGATTTGTTACATATATCCTTGCTTTTAGGAAAAAAAAAAAAAAAACAAAAAAAAACCAAAACAACCCACGGAGTTGGAGAAGAAAAAGACCAAATCGAGATGGAAAAAAAGCTTCACAGTCATGGGTGGCAGAGCCAGTTAGAGGTGATGGCAAAGCGTATGGGCACTGCCAAATTCTGGCAGGAAGTAAAGACGTACAAACCATTAACTTTTCTTTTTCTTTTTTTTTTTTTAATTGAAGAAAAAAATGGAAAAAGAGCCACTAAAATTGAGGGGCTAGTTTCACTCTTTATAACTCTGACAGACTTTAGTTACTTGTGACAGGATTTCCAGTCTGGAAGCCAGGCTAAAATCTTCCTCAGGCTTTAAGTCAAGTCTGATGGAACATTTCCAAGAACAAGAGTAGGGGAATAATAATAATAATAAAAAAAACTACCAGAAGGCCTTCTCCTCCCACTTCTACTTAAAATGACAACAGTGTTTATCCACAAGAGTTCAAGAAGTTTCAACTGAACATTGATGAATTTCCAGTTAGAGAAAGCAGTGTGACATTTCATAAAAGTCCTTTTTCGATCTCTGTAAAAAAACTGGCCAGACAAAACTCATGGACAGGAGAGACATTGCCCATTTGTGTACCTGAACTCACTATAGGTCCTCTCATCATTGCATGTATATTTAAGCCCATGAGCAAGCAGGATTACTTGTCTCACGACCACAGCTTTGAACTCTGAGAAGCTATTTTGTCCATCGAGCAAGAATTGAGACTAGAAATCTCATTTTCTCACCACACCCATAAGAATTCCACATAGGAATTGCAGAGAGGACACATGGAGCAAGAGAGACAGCTAATTGGGACAGGAATCAGAGTGGAACACAGGGAAGTGGTGACTGGGGAGAGAGGTCCATCAGGAGCTCCACTATAATAACAGGCACAATGTATTTACTATATGCAGTTTCTAGTTTCCAGTCTTATTCTGCAAACTAGAATTCGATAAACAAGCAAGATATTAATTTCCAGACACAGTTTCTCATTTTACTAGTCAACAAAACCCATGGTGGACATCACTTCAAAGTGAATTGGTATGTACTCGTCAGGTGTCAGCTCTTGCTTGCAGGATCTTCCTTTTACACAGAAAAGCCTGAGAGGGAAACAGCAAAGGTAAATAGCAATGAAAGAACTGAGAAACCAAAAACTGGCAAAAGGATGCCAGGACGGAGGAGATAAGTTGGAAGGGAGGATGGTGAATCAGGTCAGTTCGCAGGAAAGGAGTTGGGAGATGTTCCTCTGAGGGAAGGAGAAGGGTTCATGTCACAGCAATTTCAAGTGATAGCGCTTCTCCAATTATTCTGTCTATAGCACCCCACAAACACAGCATGTTCCTTTTCAGGTTCCCTGCTCTTGCTGACAGTTGCACTCCATAACCTGGTGGATTTTTAGTATCTCTAAGGATGGAAGCTCCGTAGCCTCTTCCCATGTTTTAACGCACTATTTAGATCAAAGTAATGGGGAAAAAAAACCCTCAAGACGTCTGAACACTCAAAGATGCAGCACGCTGGCTTTCAGCTTCTTCTGCAAGAAAAGGGATGTAACGACAATCCCACCGCCGTCACATGCTGGCTTCGAGGGAGAGTTACTCATCAGTGAAAGCACTGCGGCAGCAGACGTGCGGCGGCTCGGAGCGGGCTGGTCTCCGCGGGAGCACCCCCTTTAACCTGTCCGCGGCAGCGCCGCACGTCTCGCCCGGCTCCTCCTCCGCGGCCCTGCCCGCCCCGCCGCCGGCAGCCGCCTCCTTCCACCTGCACAGCGGCGGGCTGCGGGCAGCGGGCAGCGGCCGCCCCGGGCCTGGCGATGTGAGCCCATGGGCGCCGGGCTGCCGCGGCGGGGGGGAGCCTGGCTCTTGGTGCTGCCGCTGCTCCTGCCGCCGCCCCCCGCGGCGCACGCAGGTAGGTGCCCGCCGCCGGCCCCGCGGGACATGAGCGTCCCTCCTCGGGACGGGGACAGGGGCGGGAGCCGGGCGGGACGCATCGCGCTTCCCCGGGGTCCGCTCCGCGCTCGGTTAGCCAGACACGGCAGACCCGTGCCGTGCCGTGCCGTGCCGTGCCGTGCTCCTTCTGGCAGCTTCGGGCCAGGGCTGGCGTGCCGTGAGCCATTCGTGTTAGACAGCAGTGCCTTTACCTAATGTTCGTGTGGCTGGCCGCTGGGACTTGACTGGAAAAGGAGAACTGGTTATTTCTGTAATTTCGCTTCATCTTTTTCTTTTCTCTGTGGTGGAATTAGGTTTTACAAAGCTGCGCGTTCATTTGCTTTCAGCTGTAAATTGATAGTGTACTCTTGACATGGTCCTTGTTAAATGCCTCGGGGTTAAGTCCCCAGATATCTTTGGTGTTTGTGTCTCCTTTTGTATCTCCCGTTTGACAGTCGCCATCCCCAGGAGCCCTACTTGAGCATTCAAGAGACAGGTTAAAATGAAAGGCGGGATGGGGTTTTGGCTGGAGTATTCGGCTCTTGTGCTGGTGCCCCGAGATTCTGCGTTTACTTTCTCCTACCTGTAGACTGGAGCGCTCCTGCAGTGTGGATGTGTGACAGCCGCACATCCAAGCACAGTGAGACAGAGGGAGCAGAAAAGACGGCAGCTGGAGTGGACTGGGGGAGCGGCCCTGATAGCAAGCAGTCTGCGGCAGGGGCAAAGATGTTACCGAGTGTGAATGAGCTTGTGAAAGGTAGTTGTTGCATGTATATGTATGGTGGCTCCCTGCTGCTGTTAAAAGCATCATGATTTCGGTTTTTTATACCAGTCAAGTATAAACCCAAAAGAAAGGCATTGCAGAGGTTAGAAGATCTTCTGAGAAACCTATTCTGTCTTCACATTCTTGTTCTCTGCTGCAAATGCTGCCTCCAAACATGAATATATAAAGACAGAGTCTGCTCCTTTTTAAATCCCCATTGCAGATCATGTGGGAGCTGCTCTCACATAAGGAGAGTTCTTCATACCCAGAATGATTGTGAGTACCCTGTCTCTTTCTGACTCTTTTGACAAGCTACTTCCCGTGGCTTTCAGAGGTATTAACGCCAGCTTAGGTAACTGACCACATCATTTTCATCTTACTTAAGTCTGCTGATCATCAGCACAAGTGTTTTGGGATATCTGTATAACTGGCATTCCGTTGCCTTAAAAAAAAAAAAAAAAATAGTAGTACTGATTTTTATTCCAAAAACAGTTTAGAAAAATGTCAAGGAGCTTCTGTTGGTTTTGTCTAATCGTTATTCAAGGGAGAAAGAAAACTGTGCACATTCCCAAGACTTTGATTTGGCTTCATTTCAAGGTTTTGGGTACTTTCTTCCAAGAGCAGAAGCCCGGCTTTTCAGTCAGGAGCAGATGCTGTCCAGAAAGTACTGTACTTGCACTGAGTGTTTGATCTGGTGCTGGCAAAGATTATACTGGGGGTCAAGTTCCATGGAAAGCAGTTTTACAGCAGGACTTCACAGACTCGAGTTCTTGAATCTTACAGGATCTGTGCTGTGCCCAGCCCTTCAGGATCTCTTGTTGAGTTCCTTTCTGAGCTCTGTGACAGCAGTATTTAAATGTTAACTTATAGTTTGACTTTTTCAAAACATCAAGGAAATTTTTTTCCCCTCCCCATAGAGGGTATAATTTTGTCTTTATTGGATGAAATCTCCTATTTCTGTGGTCTCTGACTGCATTTTATTCCAGGACACTGCTGTGCCCACCTAACAGTCTGTCTCAACATTACCTGGTTTTGCCTAGGACAAAAATGTCACTTCTTGCTGCACTTCAGTGAGGTTTGTATAAATTGATGTTTCACTCACTGTTTAGAAATCTTACTTTGGAACAAACAAAAAAGCACAGAAAATGCAAAACGGAAAAGCAAATATTTTTTAAAAAATGAAAATTGTTTAATCAATAGGACCGAGAATTGTAGCATATTCCTCTTTACCACACAGGAGAGATAGATCATTTCTGCAAGAAACTCATAAGGATAGGAAGGATCAGCCTGAATTTTGGAAGGTATTTGAGTGTTCATCTATTAATTTGCCAAGTTCCATCTTAAATCCTTCCACATGCTCTCAGTGGAGGTTTCCCTAACTACATTCTTCTTCAGCTAGCAAAACCTTTAAATTTCTGGCCTGTAGGGTCCAGTCTCTGTCTTCTAGATCTATATAGAAGACCACAATGGTTACTACAATATATACTTATTCTGAGGAAAAGAAATGAACCTGAATGGTGTGCTGCAAAAACAGAAGCATTTTGATATATTTATGGCATATTCATTGTTTTTGTGCAGGTAAGGCATGTGATTTTGAAGCAAATCTTTTAATCATTTCACTTACTGTCGTGTTGTCTGTATGGTGTGGTGCAGTCATGGACTTGGATTTCTTTTGGATGAAGCTGCCCTGGAAGCTATGCTTCATCAGCATATGGAATGCAAGTAGAGCTAGTCCAACATTAAAAAGAAAAAAACCTGAAATATGGATAGTGTAGACAAGATTTTCTCAATACCAACATTTTCAACTAACAGACCTGCTCATACCGAGTTGCATTAATTGCTGATATAGACGTAGCTTTAGATGCCGCTGGAGTCGGTGTGTGGCTATACCAGTGTTTCCTATGATGGGACCTTGAGAGCTTCCCCCTTTTAATGTTTTCTGATAGTTCCATAAGTTGCTTGGTTGGCATTGGCACAATTGAATTTACTTGTCTTTCATCTTCCACTTTAACATACTTGAATAAATAGATATACATTTTGAGAGGCAACTTCTGGTCGCCCTTTAAGCAAATTTCACTGTTTTCTTTCACAGTTGCTAGAACTGTATGTACAGAACATCCTTTTCAATCAGAATGTTGTTCTGGGAAATATAGGATAAAAGGGGTCACAGAATAGACTTTGCAGTTAAGCTGTTGAGCTGGAGTTCAGAGACCACATTAGTGCCCAGACATACTTTATCATGTTAAAACCATCCAGAAGGCAGACAATATTCCAGTGCTAATAATCCACTTCCTTTCCTCCTCACACGCCCACAGTGAATCCTTGAGAAGGCTTCCTGAGTTCAGCATACACACAGTGTCAGTGCTTTAGAAACTTTCAAGTCGCTCTGTGGATGCTGCTCCAGGAGGGGAGAGGAAGGGAGAGACTGCTACTTGCAATTTACTCCCTCTGAACCAGCTTGCTCAGCTTATTTTGATAGAAACAAAGCCTGAACAACCACTTTTATTCCAGCACAGAAACATGGTCTTTGAGCTGCAGCCATAACTTGTGAAAGACAGAAGTGAAATGCTTGGCTTCAGGTTGAGAAGTGCTGAAATCTTTTTGTATTGACACAAGGTGATTTAAGTTACGCTTTGGATCTGAGAAAAAAACTTAGCCATTATTAGCTATTAGGATAACTGAGTATTAAGTAGCATACTGGATTGTCAGATTGTTTCACATATAAGGCACACAGCATGCATGTAGTAAATAGGCTAATTGCTCTGTGGATAAACTCTGATGACTATGTCCTAGGAAGTTTACAGATGGCACTTGAAATAATGGCTGTATGTTACCCTAATGCAGTAAGAACTCTTAAGCTTTGTTTATGATTTCCAAAACTTGATTCTTACTGCCTGTTAATTAGGAATGGAAAGAGTCAAAGGAGGTAGTTCATTTTATAGAAAAACTTCAAGTGCTGCTGGGATTTGCGATTTAAGTCCAAAACTTAGATTAGACAGCGTTGCAGTTCCCCATGCAAAAATTAATGTTCATCCTTGCAGCTGATATAGTCTTAATTCCAAGAGAAGCAACTGGTTAGGTTTACTCCAGCCATTTGGGCATGTGTGGTTCCAGTTTATGTTTGTTTTTATAGCTGTGGCTTGTACAGATTGATTTCGGCTGATTGATTTCTCTCCAAGAAGTAGTGTTGATTATCTGCAGGATTATTAGCTAAGAGAGAGAAAAATTATCCTTTATGACCCAAACAAGAACTCCTGTATTTCAAGAAGCTTAGCTTTCTAAGAGCCTGAATTCTGGAAGTCAGGCACGTCTCCGGACAAAAATGAGGTTTTACTGGAGAGCTGTGTTGTGATGATGCACAGAGCTGTTAGTGCTTGATACTTTGTGTATCAGTAACTTGCAGGTTTTTATCCACTGCTCATCCTGTCTTGAAAACAGTACAGTAAGAATAAGTGAATCAGAAAGAAAAGGAAAGAAGCTGTAGAACTGGAGATATGGGATCATTTATGTATTAAGAGATTAAATGAACTATATCTCTCTCCTATAACACAGATGACTTTCTATCTGCCTGGCTACTGCAAGAACATTTTAAGGTCAGTGATGGGACAGGAGGAAGACTTGCAGTCTCTTCTTCCCTTCTTTATACCCCAGCACCTTGAATTAAATCTCACCTGATAGCTTAGCTATTTTGCAGCCTTGCATTTCCACTCCATTTTTTTTTGTTATTGGAACAGAAATGTCTCCAAAGAAAAGTCAGAGAAGGATGTTGCTTCTGCAGGTAAAAGGGTCTTACATACAGCTTCCAAAATTCATGTGTCTGAGCTCTTTCACACTCCATGTGTAACACCACACATGAGTGGGTATTGAAGCTCTTAGATGAAAAGGCTTAATTTATTTCATGCTAGTTTCTTAGAGGCTGGAGGGAGCAGTTGTGCTAGTATTTATTATTGCATCTGGTTTGCAGAAGACTTCCCTTCTCTTGACTTTCCTTGTCTTTTCTGATAGTACATCAGTATCCTGCTCATAGAGGGTACTGTGGTCAAAATAGTAACGTACAGGATGTGGCTCAGAAGCACTGAAAACTGACTGTGCCCTGAGAAGGCTGAGACATGTGCAGTTGCTGAGGAGGCTTTTTCCCACTGTAAATATGTGGCAGACAGGCACAGAAGTAGACCTGTTCAGTTCTCTGAGTCTAAATCAACTTGCAGTAGTTCAAATATGCCCAAGAGACAGGTTCTCCACTAGTCCAGGCAATGGTCAGGCTCCTCCTGATCTCAACAAGGTGTTTTCTTGAACATCAGTGACACAGTGCTGTTTCTTGGATCCACCTGTGCATGCGACTGTCTTTAACGCTGTGTCTGAGGCAGTCCTTCATAACTTAGCTGTAAAAGGCATAGCTGATTATGCCAAATGACTTCCTCAGTACAGCAAAGTCACTTTAAAACTACAGAATCATAGAATCAATCATGGAATGGTAGGGGTTGTAAAGGACCTTTAGAGATCATCTAGTCCAACCCCCCTGCAGAATCAGGTTCACCTAGATCAGGTGGCATAGAAACATGTCCAGGCAGGTCTTAAAGACCTCCAAGGAAGGAGACTCCACAACGCCTCTGGGCAGCCTGTTCCACTGCTCCGTCACCCTCACAGTATAGGGTAAACGCATGGGTAAACGCATCTAAAAATCGTGACTGTTGAGTACAGGAAAGGTATTAAAAATACTACTGTACCTATACTGACTTGTACTTGTTCATATCTGAAATTACTGTAAGACACTTTGAACAGTCATATGGTGCCTCAAAAACACACCAGCCTGTACCTCAAAGGAGCCCAAACAGAAATGGGTGGATACCCCAGGAAACCTTCATTTCTTCTGAGCTTTTTACAAGCTGTTGCTTCTCTTGATCATCTGTAGGCAGAAGTGTAAATGTGTGACACAAGAGGGAAAACTAATTCTGTGAGTGCTTCAAGTAGCAGAGTTTCCTACCTGCCTTACATCTGCTAGGGTATCGCCAGCCAGTCTCCAGCACGATGCAAAAGTTCACACCAAGAGCCATGCAGGTTGTCCCATGGTGTGAAATTGAAATTGCCTCCTGCTGTTAGCCAGGGACTGGAAACAGGCCGTTTATGATTGTTTGGACAGGGGTGGCTATGTGATCTTGGCAGCCTGATTGCCTGCAAGAGATGAAGCATTGCAAACTTGATAGGAATGTTGGTCCTTCCTCTCAGAACTTGGATGCAGAAGGTGTTTGACTTGCATCTTTTGAGGATTGTCTTTCCCTCAGAAAGAAAGGCAAGTGATCACATCACACTCATCTCCTGCCCAAGGGGAAATGTGGATTCAGAATTGAGGATTTTGCTAATTAAATAAGTCTGGAATCCAAGAAAAGCAAAATTCCTTCTCTAGCCAAGCCATCAGTAGGTTGGAGAGCCAGGTGCAACACCTGTTAAGTAATAAATGTAATTCTGTTAGTTCTAATTGGGCTGTCATTGCCTAATCAATATTAGCTAGCAGTGAGCAATGAAAGCCAAAATAACTTTTGCTCTGTTTATGTGTAAAAATATATTTTTTAAATGTAACGATGGACTAGGAATGTTCCAAGTGTGGTATATCAGGATTCATCTGATAACTGTCACACAGCATAATTCAAACAGAAAGCTTATTTAACCCTTAAGTATTTTGAAAAATAAGATGTCAGAGATATTCTAACTAAGTTTTTGTTTTCTTTGTTTTCTGTCGAGTTGTGGTTGATCTAAGTAATAATAAATTGGTAGTGCTAAATATGTTCTAGGGAGAAAATAAAATCTCCAAAATGAAATGCTGGGCAGCAGGGCTATTTTAAATATTTTATATAACTTAAAAACATCTGTTTTAGAAAACAAATGTCATGGCATGGAATTGTTTTAACAGTGAGATTTTAAAGTAAATTTAGTTCTTTTTGGCAAATGTTTTTGCATTTCAAACTCATTCAATTGATAATTTAAAAACCAAACAAAACAACAACGACGACTCTGAAACCCTTGAAGAGGTTGTGAGTAATTTTAGACAAGCATACCTTGAATTTCACTTGCCTTGTTTTAGGGCAGTATTGATCACTCAGAATTAATAGAAAACATATCTACAATAACTTTCTCCTGCTGGAGTTCAGTAGGGTGAGTTTTACACTTGGGCTTGCAAACCTTAAGCACCGTGCAAAGAAACTTTGGTTTATTTTGTTTCTGTCCTACAAGTTTGCAAAAAGGAATGGATGTCAGCTGCCATGGCCCTCTCCAGCTGTCTCCTAGAAGCCTTCAATGGACTGGGAATACTTTCCTCTCCTTTCTGAAGCTGAGTGTTTCTGGACTCAGTCTGAAAATATTCTTCCATCAATATTCTCTGTAGAGGTGTTTTTATAAGTTAAGATATGGTTTGGATAAATAAACACAAGGCTTCACATGGAAGAGGAGAGCATGTCAGTGCAAGCTGCAGGTTCAGTCTCACTTCTGCATCTCTCCCATTCTTTGAACTGTATATCCACCTGCACTCCTCAGGTTCACTTGTTTCCAGTGCTTGTTTCTTCCAAAACAAACCCCATATGCCTCAGTGTCATCCTTCTCCCACATCTCCCTGTTTCTTCTTTCATGCTTTTCCATCTGCTCCACTACCTGGTCTTACATCTCCATTTCTGTCCACAACTTTCTCTCCCCTGTACCTCTTCTGAAGAAGCTGTGACAGGAGTGACAGACTCCTGTTCTGGGAGGGCAAGAGTGTGCTTTGTGGTTAGCTTTTGAGTGCTGTTATGACTTGAACAGGAAATCACCTCTGTGCTCCTCCCCACATTCCCACCAATGCTGCTCGAGTCAAAGGGTTTTGCTGGCCCAACTTTGTACCCAACAGTCCATACCCAGAGCTCCAGTAATCCATCAGCAGAAAGGCTGCTAAGCTGTATATGCCTACGTGCCTCTCTTCCTCAAATCATCACAGAGGAAAACTTTCAAGGTCACTTATATTTTTAAAAAGTTAACTCATTTGTTTAAATGACTAATAGGTAATGACACTTGCTACCGTGTATTCCTGGCTTTGCCGGGTTTCTCTTCTGCTCTGTATTTCCAATTTTGGCTTGGTTCCCCAGTTTACCACTTGGTGTACTCCCTTGCATTCCTGCATGACCAGTGCCAACTTGTTTGAGGTTTCAGATGTGCCAGAAAAGACAAGCCCCAACCCTCTGCTAGCGAGTGCCACTGAATACAATGCTAAGGAGATGTTCATTCTGAGTATAACCATTTTTATGTTATGTTTAGGCTTGTGTTTGAGGGAATATTTTTCACTGAGAACAATGTATAAATAATAATTGAAACAGATGAGCTGGAGAAAAGAGCAAAAACTTCTTAAATAACTAAGAAGAGCAGCATAGAAGGAGCAAGCAAGATTTCACAGGAGCTTGGTGGAAGTCACCCAAAGATGAACAGAAAGACTAAAGAAAAGGAAGCACCTTACAGCATCACCAGAAGCAAGTTGTGTCCTGAATTGCTCCCGAGTTGCTTGATGTTTCAGTGGTGGGTCTAAGTGTAAAAGGTGAATGGGGGACTCAACCATTTGAAAAGCTGCTCTCTGAGTTGTGTAAGCATGGGTTAGATCTGTGGCCTTGAAGTGGCAGCTGCAAATGAGGAGGCACAAGGAGTACCATCCACATTGCCTGTAAACTCAATGCCTAGCACAAAGGAGCTACTTTCATCGGTGGTGCTCCCCAGGGCCAATTCTGTATAGGAAAATACATCACCATCTCTGTGACAGGAAAAGGAGTTCCTCTTTTTAATTCTGAGACATGTGTAAGGGAGGAGTCCCTGGGTTTTACTGCTGTGGCTATTGGAGAAAAAACATGTTGCAGTAAGGCTTGCCTTTCTGTCTTAATGCTTTTCACATCACTCACTGTCTTAAATGATGTCTTGTAGTTGTTTAGATAAGCTCTGTGACCTTTTTTTGTTGTTTTACTTGGCTGGATAAGTTGCTGTTTGCATCCTTGTAGCCATGCCACAGTGAAATACAGCAGATGATCACTCCGCTTGAAAATGGGAGTGTGAACAACAAGAGGCATTTCTGTGGGTCAGCTTTCAGTGGGTCCTCCCCACCTCAGAACATTAGCCAGTGCACAGTGTATTTCTGTATTTTTGTGCTTTGCAGCTGCTAGGTTACCCAACTCAAGTGAGAAGTTAACAAACCTGTTTATGGAGAGAGGGCACAGGTGGCTGCAGCTGTATTTGTTGTGCAGCATTGACATTAAACACAGCTGTTTTTCACTGAGATAGGCAGTGGTGTCTCCTGGCAGATAAAAAACAGATACATCGCAGGGATAATAGTTCTAACACAGGAATTACGTGTGTTTAGACTGATATTTGCGTATATATGTATGCACATGTGTATAGATAGATAGGGCTATATCCAAACCTGGGCTTTGAACAGTACTGACTTCAGCGTGGCACACACCTGGCAGGGAGCTCTATGCAATTAAAACTGACCAGGTTTTTAAACCTGGCAGACACTTTCGTAAAGGAAAGATGAGGCACCTGCCTTGCAGTATTTTACGCATGAGAATAATCTTACTGACATCAGTAGGTTTTTTCCCCTCACACATGACGATGTTTTCAGGCTAAGTCATGTCTATTTTGGAGAGTCTCACAACAGCTTATTCTAAGATCAGGACTTGGCTCTTCATTGTGGTTGTGAAGTTTACAAGCCTGGATTATTACTTTCTTTCCAGTCCAGGTGTGCATAGTCATGAAGATGTGAAGAATGATATTACTCAAAGTTTGATTTACAGTGTTTTCACAGATAGTAATAACAGCTCCAGGTTTTTCCATGCAAGAAATGTGTAGACTATATTATAATGGAAAGTGATGACAGCCATTTCAGACTGTCAATGAGATACACTAAACCTGGCAAAGCAACACATGTGACTGATTTCTACTCTCACGTAGGCCAGTATGAATTGGAAATACTACGTGACACCCATGTCATTAATCCCAGCTAATAAAACCAAAATCAGATTATAAATGGATATATTGCATTTAAAGACAAGATACTGAAATAAGCAGCTGCTGCACATGTTTGAGTCTTTTCCTGAATGATAACCATGGACTATGCAAGCTCTCTGTATTATCTATTTTCTACACACACCTGATACTATTGAACATTGAACAGACATGAAGGAATTTATTCTTTGGCGAAATAGAGGAGTATGATAGTTTTATTCTTGTTTTACAGATGCAGAATTGAGGAATAAAAGAACTTGTATCATTTGTTATAAGGGTAAACGGAAGTCTTTTCTAAAGGGACAAGACCAGAGATAGAAACCGAATCTCTGCTTTTGCAGCAAACGGAAAGTTAACGATCTCAGTCCCTCAGCCTTCCAAATCACATTGAGCTGGGGGCAGGTGGGAGCACGCCCGCAGTGTTGTGATGCTTTAGATATTGTAAAGATACAGTCTGTGGGTTCTGCATGCTGAGATTGGCTCTGCTGCTGCAGCCAGTGTTTCTGTTCTGAAATTTCATTTACCACAGCAGAAACCACAGTGGGAGGAGGCAAATAAAAAAAAAAAATCAACAAAAATACACTTTTGCATGTTACTGTCATAGAATCATAGAATACTAGTGGTTGGAAGGGACCTTTAGAGATCATCTAGTCCAACCCCCTAGTTTAAAAATATTTTAATGTAACAGAAAAAATGTATGACTGATGCTACTTTAAAATGGCCTTAAGGAATAGAAATGTTTTTGTGCAAGGGTAGACAAACAAATGTACAGGCAAACAAAAAACTATTCTGAAAAATGGTGGAAGTAGTTTTCCTCATCTGCAATGAGCTGGCTGCCTCTGGCCAGTTCAATTGGGCAGCTAAGGGTTAGCCTGATAAACAGTATGCATTTTAAAATCTTTTAAAGAAAAAAGGTGCGACATGTGATCTGTTAGAGACATTTTTAGCTGTCAGGCACCTGATTCAGTATCCTTCCAAAGTATTATTACACTGTATGAAGCCAGATTTACCAGATAATACAAGAAGGCCTGCCAAAATGGGGTTGGCAATAACTTTACAAGATCACCCAGTTGGCCCCATTACCTCTAGGCAGAATTTGCTAAATTAGAGTAATTTCTCGCAGATGGTTCTCCAATCTGCCCTTCAAAAGATCTAACTGCTGTTCTCACACGTTGCTCCCCACAAGGTGTTACTCCCAATGCTTCCTTTCTGTCTGAAACTGAACTCCATTCATTTTCCTTTTTGTTCATGGTGGATGGGTGCATCTCTGATAAGTTTAACTGTGGAGGAAGCAGAGATTAAGGCTGGTGAGCTTGACTACCATCTCAACTGGAGGGAGAGAAACACACTCAATCTGGTCCATCCTAACAAGAGAGATGAACCAACCTATGGAATAGTTTGTCTTCCCCTGCTCTTTATGATTGCCACAAAATAGATGTCTTGCTTAGAGCTCAAATTACCAGAGACAAATCCTCTTCTAATCTACTCCTCTTTAAGGGCTATAATTTTTTTAACCTTTCCTCCTAAGATTTCTGGACCATGCAATATACATTCTATTCTCCCACAGACTTTGTTTTATTCTTAGATCTCTCCTTGTTGGGCTTTTTAGTTTTTCCTCATTGTTTTTTAATGAGAAACCTTTCATGACTTTCATTCCTAGCAATCTAAGAAATTATCCATGTCATATTTCCTTCTGCTTGGAAATTGCAGCAGAAAGTTTGTGCCTCAGTCCCTCCCTCCCTTTCTACACAGATTGCCTGGTTGCCTTTCTCAGACCTTGGGAAGCATTGTGTGTTTCTGCTTGTTGGGGTTTTTTTTATTTATTTTGATCTGTTATTCCTAGTTGCTGATTATGCAGTTGATTGTTTTCCTGAAGTGTCATACATTTTGGTGCTGGGATGTAGTACAAAGAATGAAACTTGATGCATGAATGATTTCTCGTAATCCATGTAATGCTGGTTTTGGTTTGTTCTTTTTCATAGCATGCACATTAGTGGTGTAGCAGCTTTTCTATTTCACTGAACAGATAGATGTGGCCAATTTTAGGGTTTTTCTTGGCTGTCTTGAGTAGCTTCATCTTAAAATTTGGATTAGTTTCACCTACAGCCGTTGCAGAGGACATTTATTTTCTAGGTTCTGTATCTCGCACTTGGAAGCAAATGTTATAAGGCAGGTTCCCGGAGGCCTCCTCTTCTGCTTTCACATCCCCTGGCAGCCTGAAAGCTTCTTCTATTTCATTATAACTGAGTTTATAGTTTGAGCTCTTGCAAGATGACTGTCACTGGACATTTCTGTATCCAAGTGTTCAAGGAAATGGGACTTTATACTTATTGTAAATAAATAAGCTTGCTCTAAGGACTGTACTTGATGGAACTTGCTCTCCAACTAGAAAAAAATGAAAAGCCACTGAACACTAGCTAAGTGCTAGAGATAAAAGAAAGCAACATTAGAAATACCTCCTCCATAAATAGCTTTATGATCTGAAGATACAGATGTAGGCATATACCAGAGTTTGTTCTGAACATTAACTTACAGCTAGAGGCTTGGAAAACCATGAGTTTCCACCAAGACAGTTTAAAATAATTGCTGTCTTTAGAACTGCAAGGAGATTGTTTTAATAAAGGTATTGAAGTGAAAAGCTTTTAATGTTTGGCTCAAAGACAGCTAGGAGTCAGCAAGTTAATCAAGAAAATGGTGGTGACTTTTACTTACAAAAGCAACTGTATATTGTTTATACAGGAAGATGAATACTAGTACTCTATTCTTAGTGAAATATACTACAAAACCCTTTAAGGTCTGCTTACGGGAGTAACAAAGGTCAAGGACTATTAATTCAGACAAGTTCACTGTTTGTGTTAATATACTTTATTTCCCCCCTTTCTTTGTATCTTTTTGTTATCTTAAGAATTAGAATTGCATTCATGCAATTAAAAAAGAGCTTAAAGGGTTTTGAAAAGTGCTGAAGAACCACAGATTCATTTTTTCTCTTCCCTGTTAAGCTCTCATGGCTATCCACAATGAGGATCTCTCTCCAGCAGCTGCAGCTTCAGGACTGGTCTCGGGGTTGCACTCATGGGCACATCTCTTATGTCAGGAAGTGCTGGGGACTTGGAGCTTGGGATTTTGCTCCGAGTACCATGGGCCTGTATTTTGCAAGAAGTTTAGCAGTGTGAGCGTCTCTATTAAGTTTATTGGATTAGGAGTGCATATTAGGAAGATGTGAAATTTTGTTCTTTAGAGCCCTAGACTTGCTTGTTTATTCATTTCAATAGCTGGTGCAATGAACAACAGTTTAGGTGAGTGACCTAAGAGTAGATGTTTGCTTTTGACTTTCTGGAGAATCAACGTGTGATCATCTTGTGATCATACTTCTGTTTGTAAAGCTCTGTTTGCAGGAAACTCTTGAAAATGCCTAGCCCACTCAGCTACAAGAAGATTCTACTGACGCACCAAGGTTATATTTACAATTTTTAGGGTTAAATTGTTCCGATATTGTAATACCTTTTCAATTTAAAATATACTTGTCTCTTCTAGGCTGAAATTTTCCAGTTTTAGCTTCCAGTCTCTGAATATTTCCATGCCAATCTCCGTCATAAAAGACAAAGCCACTTTTCCTTGAGAAAAAACACACTCATACAGATGGAATTGGTGACTGTGCTAGCTAGGGAGACTTTGAAAAAAACTGAACTTCTGTGGATAACAACCTCATGCTTTCAGTGATAGGAAAGGTAGTACGTTGTATGGCTTACTTAAAAACAGGTATCTTTTTTTTTTGTTAACTGGGAGGTGTATATATTTGCAGATTCTTAGTGTCTGATGTTCCTCTCTTATTTTCTCTCTCAGGAGAGTTGTGCTGTTCTTTGCCCAACCCTAGGAATGTCCATTTTGAATCTATAAACATGAAGAACATCCTTCACTGGTTAGCACCAGAAGGCACAGGAGATGGAGTACTCTACAAGGTTAAGTATTCAGTGTAAGTTGGCTTGTTTAATTTATCCCCCCCCCTTTTATTTTAGCCTTTTAAATAGTACTTTTTAAAGTCTTATACTTTTACTTATATAGTACTTTTAAAAGCCCTATCATGCCACTAAAAAGTAAAGAAAAGCAAACTAAAATGTGGGTCAGACTTAGGCAAGATTTTTTATAACTTTTACTCTGATACTGCTTACTTCAGATCCAGTTAAAAACATTTATAAAGAAATTTTCTTTCTATGGAAGAAGTGTAGGATGCAACATGGAAGCTTTTAGAGACATTCCTGAGAAATGAGACAGAAGGACAAAGGATTGTGCTGCAAATTAGCCTCTGTACGTATTTAAATGGATCTGGAGATGCAGTATTTAAGAGAATATTAACAGCACCCTTTGTGTAGTTTTCTAACAGCCTCAACTCCCACAGATTTCTTCTGATCCTGCAAACCTCTCTCTAGGAGAAAATCCACTAAAGTTACCAAGTATTGTAGGAAACCAAGAGATGTGATTGGAATCAGGCCCTTATATTTTCAAGGTCTGCACCTTGGTGGGATACCAAGGAATACAAGTGAGAACCAGAATCCATTTCCTTGTTCCCACCAAGAGAGCACTAGGTCATTCCAAAGGACAATGTTGGAAGTTTAGCTTACAGATAGGTGTAGTGATTCTGTGATTCTGTGATGTAATGCTCCCAATCTTTACCTCTGATGTCTATACTTCCCTCAATCTAGTAATGTTTTCGTGATAAATGTAGATATTCATAAGTTTCCTGTAACTTGAACTGGCTGCTAAAACAAAGCAAGGAGTGTGCTTCTACAGTCAGAGACTACAACCTCTTCTGCTCAGCGCTTGTCCTCTTAGAAAAGGGAATAGTGCTCCGTAATTACAGAAAGAATGATAGTGGCATAGAACGTTAAATGCCCAGACAGCACTAGTTACCTAGGGTCTCTGGTCCACAAAGGAGTCTGTAGTCATAGTCATAGGTCTGTAGTCTGTAGTCATACATATGACCATCTTTCATACCAAATACAAAAATATTCAAGTGTAGAAGCTGCTAGTTGCCCTTACTAATTAGCAGCCAGAGAGGAATTCTCAGTAATGTGAATTTGAGAAGCAGGATCTTCAGAGCAAATTCAGGCAGGAAGTTTTCAAGGAAATCTTGATGTCTTGTACTAGTGTATAAAAGCTGGCATTGTTGGTAGCAGGTATATGACCACTCTAACAGTTCATTCCCCAACCTGTACTCGTACATGGGGTTGTTCTTTCCCAGATGCAACACTTTATACTTGCCCTTGTTGAATTTCATTAAATTACTCCCCACCCAACTCTCCAGCCTGTCCAGGTCTCATTGAATGGCAGCACAGCCTTCTGGTGTGTCAGCCACTCCCCCTAATTTAGTATGGTCAGCAAGCTTGCTGACAGTGCCCTCTGTTCCCTCATCAAGGTCATTCATGAATATATTGAACAGTATCAGTCCCAGCACCGATCCCTGAGGGACTGTTCTAGACACAGGCCTCCAACTGGACCCTGCCCCATCGATCACAACTCTCTGCCTTCTTCACTTCAACCAGTTAACAATCCACCTCACTACCTGATCACCCAGCCCACACTTTATCAGTTTTGCTGTGAGGATGCTGTGGGAGACCGTGTGAAATGCTTTACTGAAATCGAGTTATCTTGTGTTTAGAGTTTAAACTAAAGCTGTGGAGGCCGAAGTTGAATGGTCTGTGCAGGCAAAACTGGACGTAGATTGGTATCAGTAACATCTCGGTTAGGTTCCTATGGCCTCTTCTGGTTAGGGCCTCCTTTGATTTATTTTTTTCCTTTTTGTAGAAATCTTGTCTTTGTCTCAGATGAAGTTGTGAATTCCTTGAAACCGCAGATATCTGCAAAACAAGCAAACTGTTTTATCAGCTGTAATACAGTTTCTGGGCTGCATTGTCAGATGACTAATGTCACCACAGTAGCTTTTCTACAGCTTCTTTCTCTCAATGTAGATATGGCGTTGGCAAATGGATTAGAAAGCCTGAATGCAAGAATATCAACAGAACATGGTGTGACTTGTCCAGTGAGACCTCTGACTATGAAGAACAATACTATGCGAGTGTTAAAGCCTTCCAAAATGGGATGTCCTCTGACTGGATGGAGACCACACGATTCAACCCTCTTACAGATAGTAAGGAGAGCTAATATCACAGCCAGATGTTCTATGGCCTTGATTAATACTGTATGCTCAGACTGCATGTGCCTTTGTAGCATATGATATTTTAATTTTAACATGAGGTTAGATTTTTTTGGCAGGTGTTTCACATTTCTGGTTTTGGCAGAAATAATTGGAATAATCACGTCAGAATTTGGATAGATGTGTGTTACATATACAGTCTTGTGTATACTGAATATGTTTTCATGCTATGGTAGAGGCAAATAAGATCTGTGCATATCCATAGCATAAAGAACTCTGATTTTATAAAGGCTATATTAAACCAAGTAGTAATCATACTCCAGAGCACAATATCTCTTATCTGTGCCAGATAATCTGAGAACATACTGGTAATTTAGCTTAATTTAGCAAATTGAGTTTCAAGGTTGTTTATCCCGCAGTCACAGGAATTCCTAGGCAAAATTCCAAGTCACCTTCTCATTGTAAATATCTTCTTAGCTATCTGATAAAATAATTTTCTACCAATATGAATGGTTTGAAATCCTATTTAGACCCCCCAAAACATTAAAAATGTTTAACGTCATCCACTCCAAGAAACTGCATGGTCAGATCAGTATGCCTCTGCTGCATTTAACTGCTTTTCATACATGTTATTTTTTCCAGCTAAAATTGATCCACCCTTGGTAAGTGTATCTTCTACTGAGAAATCTATTTCAATTACTCTGACTGCTCCTGAGAAGTGGAAGAGAAGTCCTGAGGAAGAGTCTATATCTCTGCTTCAAGTGTATCCTGGCCTGCAATACAATGTGTCTGTCCTCAACAAAAAAACAAAGAAGCGGGTAAGCTTTGACAGGGCTGTAAAACTGCACCTGTTAAATCTGCACTTCTTGAAATGCACTTTGTCCATAACAACAAAGGTCAAAATAGGATTCATAGCCATAGAAGTTGTGGGGTTGTTCAGGTTTAAAGGGAGCTCAGGAGGTCTCTAGTCCAAAGTCCCATTCAAAGCAGGATCATATGTGAGCTCAGATCAGGTTGCTCAGAGTTCGTCCAGTTACATCCTGAAAATCCCCAAGGAGATACACTGCACAACCCATTCCAATGCTTGACCTTAGGTCAATGCTTGACCTTTTTCTTAGCGAAAAAATATTTCTTTGTATCCAATCTGAACCTCTTGTTTGGAACCTATATCCACTTTCTCATCCTCCCACCATTCAGCATGTGTCATCTTGATGACCTCCCCGGGGCTGCTGGCAGGTCCCCCTGAAGCAATGCCTTCTTCCTCAGGTGGAACAAACACAGTCTCCCAGCCTCCCCTCACAGGGCAACTGCTGCAGCCCAAGCCATCTTGCTGATCCTCTACTAAACCTGCTTCAGTTTGTCGCCCTTTTCTGCACTGGATGAAAAAAACTGGTCACAGTGTTCTAGATGTGGCCTGATGAGTGCTGAGTGGAGGGATAGTCCCTCCTCTTCATCTGCTTCGTTTTCTCAGGGATGCTGTCAGCCTGCTTTGCTGTGAGGGCACGTTGCTGGCTCATGTTTTGCTTTCTACCTGTCCCCAGTCCTCTTCAACCAGGCCACTCTCCAACCAGTCAATCTACTGGCAATACTCACAATATATCATGACAAAGTGAATCCTTTGTCACCCCATCTGAACATCTTCATTTATCTGTCTCTACAGATTTATATTTCATTACCACATAGTAGTTCCCAGCATAAAAACATTAGATGAGGAAGAGTTCAGTGATCAGTGACAAAAATGTTAATTCTTCTATTCCCATCCTGTAGGAACAATCTCTGTCTGGCAAATGTCTGAATCTCCTGAACAGATAGAAACTTTACAGCAAAAAGGTCACCTTCTGTCAAAAGGGATATTAAAATGACAAGATTAGCAATTAGAGGTAGACAAAAGGTTTGGTTGTGGGGGCAGGGGGTTATGTGGAGGACTGGTGTTTCATAAAGATGCTTGACAACTAGCAGTTGCTTTACATTGGACTCTAAGGTCTGCATAACACCCATTATTTTAAGGCTCCTACCTTTACCAGAACATCCCAATTTGAAAGATTTTGTGGAGTTGTACCATGTGCCTTTCATTGGCCTGTGGCTCAGGGTAAGGCTGGAGTGATGCTCTAGCTCCATTGCAACATCAGCATGAGAATGTTGGCTAGTGGTGGTATGTGGTCCTACTTCATATAAAGAATGAAATTGTTCACTATTGGTAGAATGATTGAATGGAAGATAAAATATTCAGAGAGGACGTGACCTAATAAATAACTTGAGTTTTGATTGCATGTGGGAAAAAAAATGATGTAGCTGGCAGTTATGAATTATATCATTTTTCTTTCCAGAACAATAGTTGTGCTCGTGTCACATTTTGTATATAAGAACTTTACCTTTCTGCAACTGAGCAAGTTAAAGGGGGGAAAAAAATAACCTGTTTTTATATCTTCTAGTGGTTCTTCTCCATCAGCAACAACAGCTTGGTTGTGCCCTGGCTAGAACCTGGAACAACTTACTGTGTCAGTGCACAGATATACGTCACCACACCACTTTTGCACAGTGAATTCTCCAAAGAGTACTGCATTGCTACCTTGAAAGGTATGTGTAAGTTAGAAAAAATCACAGTGTTTGAGTTTGTAAGTATGTATCCATTCTAACAGTGAAAGCTGGCATTGCTTTTACCTTTTCTGAGCATTTGAACTGCTGAAAAAAATGTTGCTTTTAATAAAACATAGCTGGGGTCTACTGGGTGGAAGATAGGACATTACCTCTGAAGAAAAGGATCTGTATCCTTTGAATTTTAGTGAACAGACAATATTTTTTCTCCTTGAATGAAATTTGGCAGAGCTGAGGCAGTCTGAAGTTAAAAACAGGATAACCTGAGGAAGGGGTTGTAACTTCTGTTTAGAATTTTATTTACCATTTAGACAATAATAATAATAAAAATGTACTGTGTCTCAAATGCCTTTTTTAAAATTTCCTGCAAATTCCGTGTTAGTTGAAAGCGTTTGCATCTTGTAGCCCAAAAGCAATGTGGCGAATGCCCACATTACTATGTGACTACATTAAAAAGTTGCCCTTTTTTGTTAACAGATAAAGCAGCAGATGAGGCCATAATAATCATATGTGGATATGTTTTGCCTAGCGTGCTGGCTGTTGTTTTTATTTCAATGACATGCTATTGTGTGCACAAGTATATTCACGTCAGCAAACAGAAACATCCAACAAACCTGGTAAGTATTCTCTGTTGCAGGAGGTGACTGCCAGCCTTGGCAGAGCTGTGCTTTTCCCAAGGCGCTGAGTCAGCTGTGAGGAATCCATGGCTAGCTGCAAATAAAAGCTGTAGTCACCACTGAGATCAAGACAAGAACATGGCATTGACAGTTATTAAATGCAAGAGCAGTAACTCAAGTTAGCAACTGTGTCTAAAAAGATGACCAGATCTGAAATGATGACCAGAGCTAATGAGGATCAGAACAGAGCTGTTAATCTGGGAAGAATCATTGCCATAAACAAGGCTTGACATACACTGAGGCAAGCTCCCTTAGGAGGTCAGCACTCCCTAAATTTATCTAGGAAGCACCATTGTAGAGATTTTGTGAACAAAAGTTACTAATTGGTTGAATTAAAAAACAAGTAGGTAAGACAGTTAAGCAATATAGAAACTCTGCGATGTTTTCTTGGACTGTTACTGGGTATCACCAGATTTTTCCACTTAATTCTGATTGTGAAGAATTTAGCACATGTACATCACAAAGAGAATTTAATCTGGATTTCAAGAATACTTTCAAATACTGCAGCATAGACCCCAAAAATGCATAAACAAACACATTCTGCTATTCAAACAACCCAAATACACTCTCTACCTAAAAATGTTGGCAAGTTTCTTAGAGCTGCAAAGTTTGTTAATTTTCAAAGAACACATAAAGTCTAAGAAGTGTTACTGGTTTACAGCTCGTGAACCCAGAAGTGCTTTCTAACAGCTATCGCTAAACAAGCTGCCCAACCATAAATGTTCACTTACAATAATGGACACTTAGTTGTTAATCCAGGTTGCATGATGCCATGGGATGAGAGGTATGAAGGACTTGGTTTCAATATGCTGATCTTTCTGAAGAAATCTATAGTGACACAGAAGTGGTAGGAGAAATGTTCACTGAGGCACTGTGGGTTCTGAAGGCATAGAGCTGCTGCTGCTGCAGCAGTGTGTTCAGCATGGAGACACCTCCTGCATTTCACAAAGCACCAGATTTATTACAGTATCATGGAATCACAAAGTGGTTTGGGCTGGAAGGGACCTTTGAAGGTTATCTAGTCCATGAGTGAGGACATCTGTCACTAGATCAGGTTGCTCAAAGCCCCATCCAGCCTGACTTTGAATACTTGCAATGACGGGACATCTGCAGCTTCTCTGGGAAACCTGTTCCAGTGCCTCATCACCCTCATAGTAAAGAATTTTTTCCGTATATCCAATCTAAATCTAACTTCTTTCCCTTTAAAACCGTTGTCCCTTGTCACTACAGGCCCTAATAAAAAGTCTTTCTCCATTTTTTTTAATTCTTTTTCCTGGGACATAGGGCACAGCAGGGAGAGAGCACTTGGTCTCCCTTCGAGAGCTAACAGGACAGAGCTCTTTATAGTCCAAAAATGTAAAAGGCTACTTGATGAAAAATTCCCATGCAATAGCAGACTGCACTCCAACTCCAGGAGCTTTTTATCTGATAAATACATATTTTGTATATTAGAGTGGGGATTGTTTTGTTCACAGCACTTTTTTAATGACCACCTTAAAGCTTCAATTTTATTCTCCACCTCTGGATTCAGTTGATGTTAACAATACAAATGAATAATCTGGTTTTTTAATGATGCTCTTTGGCTTTCCCAGACTACAGACAATCCCACATGGGCACCGTTTGTGGTCAGGAGGAGGTGGAATAAACAGTTTGATTTGGTCCAGCACTTCTGACCTGAAGGACCTTTCAGAGTACATTGATTAGTGGTCTTAGTCTTTGATTCAAGCTTGAAAGCACTGAACTGCAGCTTCTGGTTGCTGTTTTTCTGTTGCACTTTCCTTTAGTGACTGTTCATACAGTATTCATTGCTGTTAGAAACACCACTTATTTCAAAAAGATTACCATTGTTAACTAGATGATTTATCACAGAGTCACAAAAGCAGCCAGTGACAGACTGCACAGTGCAGGCTCCATACACTGCACTCCAACCTGACGTATATCTTCCTGTCTGAAAGGAAACCTGATATTATTTAATTCTCTGTAAGCTATATCTTAACATGGCACCTGACACTGTGCTTGTGGGATGTGGTTTTCACTGCACTTCCTCTTCATTGGTTAAAATGACAAGGACAACTCTATGACGTTTTCTCTGAAGTCACTTTGAGTTTATGCTGGAAACAAAACAGGATTGTCCAAACCATTATTTTGACATAGGAAAGATGAGAAAAGGAATATTAAAGCTGGTCATAATACAGTTTTGCTTTGGATAGAATAAAAAACTGGAACATATTAACACTCCTGTAGATTTATAAGATGAACCTCCTTCTTCCTTAAACTGAAATAACCTCCTAATAAGGTCTAGCCTAGCCTTATAATTTAAAAATGTGTGACAGTTTAATAAGCAGCAAGATGCTAATTTTATTATACTTCACTCAAATAAAAATATTTCTTGCTTTCTAGGTATGGCACTACACTGACAAATGCAAGGAACGAGTTTTCATGCCATGTGAAAAAATAGTGGTCAACCTTATCACCATTAATGTGGATGAATACAAGTCATCTCAGGAATCCAGTCATCTATCCGAAAGGACAAGTCCTCATTACTACACTGTTTACAATGGCACTGAAGGGAAGGATTTGCCTTCAAAAGAAGTGCTGGAAACAAAACACTTGCTTGGCAATTCACAGGAAGAGATTTTGCACAAAGAGGATGTTCTAGCAGAAGGGGACCAAAATGGGAACTGGCCATCTTATGGCCAGCCTGGATCAAGGAGTACTTTGAGATGGAAAAATGCAGAGACTGTAGAGTATGAACATGATGTAAGGGGGGAAGACTTCAGCCCTGATCAGAAATTAGAAGAGAAGACTTCTCTTCACAGGGAACTACTATGTGAGCCACAAAGTACTTTGGGGGACATGATTACTATGAAAACAGGACAGATATATTGTCCCCAACTAGAGGTGAGGGCAGCAGACTCTTGTTTGGGACAGAAAACAGAGGAACTTAATTTGAAGATGGTTGATGAAGCAGATGAATTGCTGCATGTGGGCAAGACCCATGTCACCTTGGTGGATTTGAATACTGAAAAATCTGGGCAGACATCCTGTCCTCAGCTTGAAAAAATAGCACAGGGCCTTACGGAGAAAGAGGATGAACAGGCGATATTAGTAGATTGGTATCCTCACACTGAAAGACTCTATATTCCCACCTTGTCCAGTGTTGAAAACCAGGTATGTGAAGGAGTATTCAAGTGTGCTGATCCTGACAAAGAGGGAATTTTGTCCAGACTGTTTGAAAGAGAGCTGTGTGATGAGTCATCAGAGAACCAAGACATGTATCTCCTGCAATTCAAGGAGCAATGGGGGCTGCATGTAGAAATGGAAGCTTAAACATTAATTTTCTAACATACTCTCAAATGCAAAATCTTGTTTAGTTTGGCAGAGAGAGTGGTGGACTTGGCAGAGGAAACATATTTGAATATATTGAAGTTTTCAGAAACTGAACAACTTGCTCATTATACATCATTTATAACAGTTTCATAAGTCATTTTTACTTCCATCGTAAGCTTCTTAGGTAAAATATGATAATTGTGAGGTTATCTTTTTTAAAAAAACATATACGTATTTTTACACAGGATGCTGTTAGAATTTTCACACTGTATTTCCCACCAAAACAAATTATCAATGTTTGAAAAGAGGTATTTTTGGCAAATAAAACCCAACAACATGACATATTGCTGCGCTATTTCACGTATCTTGAGACAATGCGGTTTTTTTCTATGGCTCACTCCTGCTACTTGTAGTGCTTTAAGATGACTTTTGTGGAAGCTAAGGGCATTCCAGTATATAGTTTGTTTCCGTTTGAGAGTCATCCTCCTATTCTTGAAAGACTGAACAATAGAATCTCAGTTCATTCTTTTCTTTGGTCATTGAATCATAGAATGGTAGGGTTGGAAGGGACCTATAGAGATCATCTAGTCCAACCCCCCTGCAGAAGCAGGTTCACCTAGAGCAGGTCACACAGGAACATGTCCAAGAGGGTCTTGAAGACCTCCAAGGACGAAGACTCCACTGTCTGTCTGGGCAGCCTGTTTTGGTGCTCCATCACCCTCACAGTGAAATAGTTTTTTCTTATGTTTAAATGGAACTTTTTGTGGGTTTTTTGTGTATTGTGATCACCTTTCTCTGCATCTTATCCCATTTTTTAAACTTTCCAGTTACAGTTAAGTTATAAAGCATTTATTTCCTCTCTTGTACTTGGAAAGGCATTGCCTTTCTAGATAACATTACTTGTGATCAGGGCATGAGATCCTAAGATTCTTGCAATCACAGATGAATTTTCATGACAAATTTGTGCTTTTTAGGTAGTAGTTTATTTTTGGACTAAAATATCTGTAATAGATGTTTGCAGCACTCTGAGTGTTGCTTCCTTTTGATCTGAATTTCCATTAGTTTCAGAACTGATACTATATTATGCAAACAGTCCTTCATATTTATAATATATACTTTCAAAGTGTTCTCTGGATAAACACAGAAAAAAAAAGGAGGAAAAAGAGTAAATGAAGCCAAGAACTTTCTTTTATTTTTTGAGATAACCAGTGAAGTTCTGGAATTGATGAAACAGAAAAAATAAAGCTAATTTACATCAGTGTAATGCCAGTAAATGATTGATGGCTTTTTAATATCCTCAAAGTTATATTTTGCCTTGAAATCTTCTATTAAACTAATGAAAGTTATTGGACAGGGTACCCTTAGCAAGATAAACAGTCAATCAAGGAGCAAACTACAATGAAAACAGAGTTTCACCTGCCTGCAGGGCTGATGTGACTACTGCTGGAAAAACTGCATCCACTGCAAATTAAGCAAAGCTGTGAGGACAGAGACAAATGCTACTATAAAAGTCTACATCAGTGCTTTTTTGAGCTTGAAAAACAGGAAGTCTAGCTATAAAAATGAGATCTAATGGTGATGAAACCGATAGCTAGGTGTGGGCATGCACCGTTTTGGAAAAGGAACTGTAATTTTTAAGTGTGGTTTTGCAGCCTACAACTTAGAAGGAGTGACAGGGTTCTTGAAGGCGAGACTGAAACAGGCAGCTGAGTGCAGGATGCCTTTGTTGTGACTTACAGCAAGTCTGGAAAAAGTACTACACAGTGAGAACAAGCTTGTGGAAAAGTACAAATATGGCAGACAAAAATGCAGTATGACCTGTGGGCCTGGCACAGTAAGGACTACAGCCCACCCTGTGTGGGAAATACATGATGACTGCCTACTACATGATGCAGGGTGACCTGTAATGTCAAGCTTAGGGAAGTGATCACATTGTTATAAGGAAAACCAAATTGCACAGCCATTGGATGTGAGCCTCGATAGTGGAGCTCTCTGATCACCTTACCAGAGGACCACTAAAGGAGCATGGGTGGCTGGATAAGGCTGCAATGAGGATATTCACTGAAAAAGTGGGATCAGAAGGAGTTATTGGAGTGGCTGCTGTGGGTAGAGAGTCAGCGAGTGTATTTTGGAGACGCCAGCAGTGCATTACCCTCAGCAACGGTCTTCTAATTTGCAACCACTGGTGATGCAGTGCTTAGAAGAAGAGTTGCAGTCTGAAAATGTACCTAACACTGTTAATCACAAAGCACAAATTTTCCTATGGATATTAGGGTAGTTCCAACAAGAGCTTTGAAAACATTCTCAGGGCCTGGAAAACACAAATAAGAAAACATCCTGAGCAAGGAAGTATTTCCAATTACATTATTAATAAATGATTGCACAGAAACATACATAATTTGTACCGATTTCAAAATAAATTTTAAGTTAAGCTTCTGTTTTAGAACTTTGCTAAAGAGGAATGAATTCCTGGATTCAGGACTAACAAAATCTATCAAAGCTTATCAGAAGAGAGTTAAGTCATGCCTTCTGTAAAGGCTAACGTGCAAATACAGGCCTAACCAGACTACTGTTTTGACTACAGTGAAAATTCTCCAATGCCTGTCTGTCTTTCAGACAGGTTTATCTTTCTTCAACAATACAACAAACAGATGGGTGTCATTTCTTGCCTGGAATACGGAATGGTATAATGATGCTCATACACTGTAAAGTCTTAAAACTGATTAATCCTTTTTTTAAAAAATTCCTTTTAAACAAGAAATATTGGCTCATCTATACAGTTCTTTAAAAAGCAGTTATTCCAAGCACCATATCTTCAAAACAATGCCGTTTCTATGTCCAATGTGATTCATTCTTACAAAAACAAAGATTTAAACCTGTTCAGCTGTCTCCCGTTGTCCATTTAAAATACCAATGTTTTCCATAAAAGGAAGACACAGCAACAAGTCAAAATTTTTCTGCTTTGGTTTTGCATGTAGGTTTCAAGCTTCGTCAGCCCAGTATCTTATAGCAGTAGGTGTAGGAAGTCATTTTTATGTTTTGTGTCACCTAAAAAACATAAAGACTTTTGGTAATTTGCACCAGCAATTGCACTGAGCTGGTCTCCTTAATTTATCACTGTCTTTTCCCTTTCTGATATATATAAAAAAAAAAAAAACCAAAAACCAAAAAAACAGAGAACAAAAAGTACAGACTTCTGTTTTTTAAAACCTCAAGAATCAGTTTAGCGGAGTCAGGCTTTACTGAACTAAGTTAGGTTCTAAGAAGAGGATTTGCTCCTTAGCACCACGTAGCTGTGAAACCCCTCACTCACTGAGAGAAGACACACGTTCCAATAGCAGCTGCTTCAGATCTTGGCTTTTGTGCTCATTTTGCTTCATGGAAAAATATGCTGCAGTAAAGCAATGTTTATCCAAACAAAACATTCCTGCTCTGAACATATATTGCTTGTCACTGCCCTTTACAACACTGTAAGGTCTCTGCAGGCTGAGAAATCTTCAGAAAGGGAATAGTCCTAATACTGCATCTTTTGCAATATAGCCTTCTAGCTGTCATGCTGCCCTTCCTGTTATTTTGTCAAAGTTACAAGGAGTTATTCATCCAGGTAGAAAGCTAGCACTGCTCCTCGTCTCTGACAGTAGCTTCAGCAAATGCAATCTGCTAGCATCTGGAATGGCTGCAGTGGCTCCTGTAGAGCCAGAATCCATTTTCATTTCACAGTAACTTGCCCAGGTACTGGCTTTATCAACCTCAGCTTGTGCCGTAAATATGCATCATCATCTCTGCCTTCCAAAAACTGGCATTAAGAAACAACGTCTTCTAGCTATCCAAATTAAGTCGGCCATAAATTGGTTTGGGTTTCTAAATTCTCAATCATTATGTCATTGCAAGCTGGGAATGGAGGAATACATTCAGCAGGATTATGGATTACGAAAGTTAGTACTTCAGTATATCTCTGTATTTTAATATAGACCTTTATTTTTGTTTCTGTTCATTGATGACCCAGATGAAGGGACAGAGTGTTCCCTCAGCAAGTTTGCTGATGACACCAAACTGGGAGGACTGGCTGATTTACCAGAAGGCTGTGCTGCCATTCAGCAGGATCTTGACTGGCTTGAGAGTTGGGCATAAAGGAACCTCATGAGGTTCAACAAGGGCAAGTGCAGAGTCCTGCACCCGGGGAGGAACAACCCCATGCACCAGTACAGGCTGGGGATTGACCTGCTGGAGAGCAGCTCTGCAGGGAGAGACCTGGGAGTGCTGATAGATAACAAATTGAACATAAGCCAGAAATGTGCACTCATGGCCAAGAAGGCCAATGGCATCCTGGGATACATCAAGAAGGTGCATCAAGAAGATACACCCTCTGTCCTGGTCTGGAGTCATGTGTCCAGTTCTGGGCTCCACAACTCAGGAGGGACAGATAACTTCTGGAGAGAGTCCAGTGCAGGGCCAGAAAGATGACTAGGGGACTGGAATATCTTTCTTATGAGGAAAGGCTGCGGGAACTGGAGCTGTTCAGCCTGGAGAAGTGTAGACTGAGGGGGGACCTCATTAGTACTTACAAGTTTTTAAAAGGTGTATGTCAAGAGGATGGGGCAACACTTTTTTCTGTAGCGTCCAGTGACAGGACAAAGGGTAATGGAAAGAAGCTGGAACACAGAAAGTTCCACTTAAGGAAAAACTTCTTCACTGTGAGGGTGAGGGAGCCCTGGCACAGGCTGCCCAAGGGAGGTTGTGGAGTCTCCTTCCCTGGAAGTTTTCAAAACCCACCTGGATGCATTCCAGAGTGACCTAGTCTAGATGGACTTACTTGAGCAGAGGGGTTGGACTAGATGATTTTTAAAGGTCCCTTCCAACCCCTACCATTCTATGATTCTGTGATGCTATGATATTTCAGGCCCTCTAAACTTTTTATGGTCACTAAATCCAAAGAAAAACGAGCTGCTATCAGTTTTACAGACAGGAAAATTGATACACAGAAAGGGTGAAAGTGGTTTGAAAACCATCATACAGTAAGTGTGGGGTGAGAGGACAAAACGTATGTCTCCCTTTGCCTGTCACCATGCAGTAACTGCTAAGGTCAGCATTACCCTCAGCAGTATGTCACCATAGTGCAGGTTACTTGGAGTTGTTAGATGTATAGGGCTATACACATATATAGTTTGTCTTGAATATTAAAATTTAAATTTGAAGGTGAAAATTTAGTATGGGAACCAGCTACAGAATACAGGGATGACCAACAAGAAAACTGAAGGCCTGGCAAACCCGACCCCCAGGACAAAGTCAACCAAACTGATCTAGGAAAATTATTGTCTAGGGAAGACAAGCCATGCCATGCAGCCATTTGAATGGTGCCATTATTCTCTGCTGTGCTGAGTGAGGTGAGTTCCCTATTCACCCATGATGGCCCATTGACATTAATAGTGTTTGGCTGGATGTGTTTAGTTTTCCTTGTTTATTTTATCCCTGCTTTCTTCCAAGAAAGGATGGTAGATGAGTAGATGGCCTGGGAAAAGCAGACAGTCCTTAGGAATTAAAAAAAATACTATAGACAAACATCAATCAGAGGTGGTTTAGATACATTTGTTCTTGCCAGGGAGCAGGGTGAGAATCAAATTAACTGCTCCTATTTTATATTGATGAGTGTTGCTAGCCAGTGCTTGCTCTATAGCAAACTGCATCAATCCAAACAGCAAACTAAAATCCCACTGTACAGTCAAGCTGCCAGTGGGACTGCTTCTACACCTCTGCTCTTGGCCTCAGGTGAGGCATGAGTTGAGAGAAGTGGTTCTGCTCTTGCAAATCTTTTGTCTGGGCTGAGATGAGCCCTCTCCACCCTGAACGTAGGTTCTCAGTCATGCCTTTCATTATCTGTGCCAGCTTCTAGGCTTCTGGTCTTTCAAGCTCTGAATAGCCATTTCACACTTACCCCAGGACTTGTCCTGAATAAGCTCTGCTCTGCAAGCTCTCAAAGAAACTCTTCCTTCACCAATACTCTAACTGTTGGAAAATGGGTTTATATGTTTTTAAGTTTGCTTAATTGCTCTCTGCACAAAATAGTTGTTGGAATAGTTCTGTACATCTATTCCTCAGCCTGTCTCTAGGAAAATGATATTCCTTAGACTCTCTCTTGCTCCTTGTAATGTAAGCATCTACAAAAAGATCACAGGGACTTGGCTTGTGCAACATAATTCAGAGACTGTTGACTGTTCTCTTGAAATGCTCTTGAAACAGAGTGTACTCTGTTTCCTACTAAAATAACTTACCGAAACACCCCGAAATAATTCTTCTAAATTGAACATGCTTATGTTTTCCTGTGGGGTCACAGAGACATTTTACTCTTTAAGCAAATCTCACAGATTACATGCCTCCAAAAAGAAAACAAAAGTATTTTAATAACTTGGGGGTTGGGGACAGGACACTTTTCCCTGGTATGAAAGATTGTTCTTGCATAGCTCACAGACTGATGGAAACAAATGCTTATTGTTTACCCACCTCCACAAGGACATACTACAAATTTTAGTGAACTTCCTAGAGCTTTTATGGTCAATCAGAGTTTTTACACATGCACACCTCTCCCTATACATTTTAGCTGTGGAAAAAACATGGGTAACAATCTGTTCTGTTGTTAAAAGCTATTCTCTCTTTTCCTTCTACAGCCTGTCTCCCTGGGCCTCACATTTTCAAGCTTTAGCCAAAAAGCAGCCTGACAGTAGGGCAGTAGTTACCAGCCAGAAATTATTCAAGGAGAGACAGCAAAATTAACTTTGAGCAGTGCAGCTGGTTGCATTAAAGGTGGTGTGTATTATCAAAGAGCAAAGGAAAACAATATAAGCTGTCTAACGATTCTTTTCTGTTCTACTGAATCAAGAATTTAATCATGCTGGTCTAAATGAAAAGCCCTGCACCTGCCCTAGGAGCAATGGCAGGAGCTTTCTACCCTCTTCTTTTTGGTAGGAGCTTGTTGCCACCTGGAAATCAGAGTTCCTACATCCCAGCATTGACCTACTAGGATTCTCAACCTTCAAATGAAAGCATTTGATAAAGGGCTCCAAATTAATGACATCTACAGGTTAGCCTCTGCCTGAAGCTGGCACTCAAACTGTTTCTGTAAGAATCACAAGCAAAGATATTTCTAGGGAACAAAAAAAGCGGTGATAGGAAATCTGACTTCTGCTCCTTTTTCTTGGGATTCTGCTCACTAAGGAACTTTATTGCAGCTGCTAAGAAAGGGCTCAAAGCAACATCAGCTGCAACAATCTCACCTGCATCAATATCACTTGCTTCGCAGAGCCTCTGGAATCACCGAATCATTACAGCTGGAAAAGATCTTTAAGGTTATTAAGTCCAACCTCCTCTTTTCAAGGCTAAAAATACCCAGCTACCTCAGCCACTCCTCGTAATACCTTTCACTAGCTTCCCAGCAGTGAGAAGATCTGTATGCTCCTCTACTACTACTGAGGAAGCAGAGGTTTGTCAGCAAACTAATCCCGTGTCTTTTAAAACATGAATGTGAGCATGAATCTAAAGAAAATTTCAAACCATCTATTGTATTCATGTATTGATGGGTAGTCAACAATACCTTTGATGTACCTTACATGTTTAGTTAAATATTAATTTACTTCCATTTGTGTCCTTCCTCTATTTGCAACACCTTTAATTTCTCCTTGGGATCACAAACTTTTCATTACAATCTTTTGGGACAATTGTACTTCTAGTTTATTAAAAATACAGGTGTCAGAACCAACCTTGCAGCCCTTGTTAAAACAGTCCCAGGTTTCTGTAAACACATTCCAGTCCAATATGCTAAGGTGTGGCAAGACTGTCACCTTTTACCCAATTACCAAGCACAATTGATTTGTGTGGCAGAAAGAAGACTCAATTCCATCATGCCAGCTGACAAATTCCTCATGAACTAGTGTCTCAGCAGGGACCATTTCTACTCCATTTATATTCAAAACCTTTTTCTTTTTTAAAATGCAGAGTATGCTTATGGAATAAAAAATACTCCTGTTTTCCAAGACTCTGTCAATACCATTAATAAAAATCAGCTGACCCAAGGTTAAGTGGCACAAAGTAGCCATCCCACAACCACTCCCTAGAGCACAACAGCTATGCAACATTATGTTGCAGCTGGCCTTATGTCTGAATACCATATGCTCTAGTTTTTCCATTCTTGTGGCAATGGTACATCATTTGTGCCACACTACGTTTCCTCAGGTCTGTTAAGGTTAACAGTATTTTTCCTTTCCTAGTTAACCTCAAAGGAAATCTCAGCAAAATCATGACATTTCAGTGTTTCTCAGATCCAGTGTGCAACCAGGCAAGCTGAACATTTAGAAGCAATTGCCAAATTATCAGCTTCCTTCACCACACCACCCCAGAAAAATGAGCAAGAGAGAAATCCATTGCTTCTGCCTGGGCTAGAGTGTCTGGAAATCAGCATGGTCAGCACCTGAGACCCTCAGTGACTGTGTTGAGCACTGGAAACTCGTGCTACAGATTGGAGCATTTGGAGGAGAAGCTCCACCTTCTCCCATGAAAGCCGGCGCAGTCCTATGTTTGATGGAAGATGAAATGAAGATAGAAAACAAGAACTGAAGATTTTGTTCTGAATGCTTGGAGCATTCTCTAAACATTGAATAATTTCCTGACATTTCTGTGGCATTCAGCAATGCAGAATCTCCCATTACTACACGTCTTCTTAATACCTGTGGTTATTTTTAAGGCTATCCTGTAAAAGCAAAACCATCCCACCTATTATCTGTAGTTTGTGCAGTGATCAGGTCATGCAACTACTGAATCTCTTAAAAATTAGCATTTTAAGGGCCTGACAGCAATTAAACATGCATCTTCAAAGCTCCTGACTAATCCAAAGCAAAATATTCCAGTAAATGGCAAGAATCAAAATCCATTAAATGGATGGGCCAGCTGTGGCTTGTTTTCCGTAGCTTTTTGCCGTTATGTTTTTCATTAGCAAGAAGGCAGATCTGTTCCTGCTAACTTCATTAGCATTTATCAGAAAGCTATCTGCTATAGCGAGGCCACCTGAGTTCCCAGGAAATACATATAAAGACCAAAACAAGCAACCTCGATGAGACTAGGTTTGTAAATTTGCTTATCTTCTAAGTTCTGGTCACCATGACACAGGGCAGATGGCTAGATTTCTTTCAATCTGATTTGATTACTACTTGCTTCGTCTCATCTGCAAGAGATCACATGAGAGTCCACACAGAGTTAGCTGAGAAGGACCTTGTCCTAACAGTCTCACCAAGATAATCTTGTTACTCCACAATCCAGTGCCCTCTCCAGCCCTCCTAATAGTAAAGAAACATCAAAAGCTGGTGTAAACAGTTGAAATTCAATTAAACTAAGCACCAGAACCAGGTGTCCTGAATTTTATCTGTTAAACATAGAAGCTTCATAACAATAAGAACAGTACAGCATGGACAAGTAAGCCTTGGTTAGGGATGGAAACTGTTACCAGTTCAGATCAATGACAGGGATTTAGCATTTAATCCTCAGGCTTGCAAAACCCTTCACTAGGACTTCAGGCAAACCTAATGATTTCTTCCATTTTCTAGTTCTGCCTCTATTACTTTGTGTTTATTATTTAGAAAGCTCCCCAAACCTATCTCAGCCTTGGTCTGTCTCGTGCAATGCATGCAGGGACTCAGTTTCTGCCTCTGACAGTTTTCATTCAGCTGGAGCAGAACTAAAGGAAACAGAAGCATTTTGGCTGCCAAGGCACACTGCAACATCTCGTAACAAACACCAGGAGCTGCAGGGGAAATCCTTTGATTCATTCTCTAAACCACAAAAGCTGCTTGGCAGAAATGCATCACGCTGCTGAGCAGGGAGGCCAGGGCAGTGCCTGAGAGCCTTGTTCCAGGTCTGTGAATGCCCTAAGACAAGGAGATGTCCCTACCTTTCCAAAGCCCTCACTTCTTCAGAGGGCGAGATGGTGTATAAGCCCTTTCTGTGTTAAAGAAACTGAGTATTTTGAGTCTTCTCACACAGTGGGACCCCTTTGTGAAGATTATCTCATGATATTGCATATAATCTCAAGGCCTACTTATAATCTTGTCTGATTTCCATTAATCAAAATTAGTGTCTCTAGAGAAATACTGTTTTTTAAAAATTTATTTCACAGAATCACAAAGTGGTAGGGGTTGGAAGGCACCTCTAGAGATCATCCAGGTCAACCCCCTGATAAAGCAGGTTCACCTCCATCGGGTCACTCAGGAACGCATTCAATTATGTTTTTAAAGAGAAGGAGATTCCATGCCTTTCCATGGCAGCCTGTGCCAGGGCTTCCTCAGCTTTACAGCAAATCTTCTCCTCATGTCCAAGTGGAAGTTCCTATGTCACAGCTTGTGCTCATTACCCCTTGTCCTGTCACTAGGCACTGCAGAAACAAGACTCACCCCATCCTCTTGACATCTGCTCTTTAGGTATTTATACATGTTGATTGGGTCCTATTCTCAGTCTTCTCCAGGCTAAACAGTCCCAAGTCCTGCAGCCTTTCCTCATAAGAAAGATGCTCCAGTCACCTGATTAACTTGGTTGCCCTCCACTGGACTCTTTCCAGAAGTTCTCTCTCTCTTTTGGAGAGCCCAGAACTGGATACAGTACTCCAGATGTGGCCCTAACAGGGCAGACTAGAGAGAGAGAGAGAGAAGAACCTCTCTCAACCTGCTGGCCACACTCTTCTTAATGCACCCCAAGATGCCATTGGCCTTCTTGGCCACGAGGGCACATTGCTGGCTCATGGTTAGTCTATTATCAACCAGGAAAGCCAAACAGACAAGACATGCTTTGTGTCATTTTCCTAAAGACATTGGTTTATATGTTTGGTTTTTTCTTTTCATTTCTATTTTTTCCTCCATGCAATCTGAGATTTTGTGATTGTAAGACCTCACTGTGGGCTAACCCCAGCTGTTCAGCTCACCCCCAGTGGGATGGGGGCCAGAATCACAAGCATGGTTGCAGACACAGCACAGACAACTCACGTACACTGCCTACATCTTTTCTGCAAGACTAGCTAGCCCAGCATCTTGCTACAACAATACTCTTAACTGTCCTAAATCATGAAACAGTCATATCTCTGAAATGCATGCTGCTTTGTATCTATAAATTCAGAACTAGCAGGGCTATGTATACACTTGCAGAACAAGTATCACCAAGGGACTGAAAGAAAGGCTTTTCTGCACACAAGCTTTTATACTTTTCCCTATTCCACTACTCAGTCTAGTAAAGATTCAGCCACAAACCTTGCCCATGGCGTAAAAGTAAATCATAGAATTATTTGCTTTGGAAAAGACCTTCAAAAATCCTTCAAATGAGCTTCAAATGACCAATGGCACCTTCCACTAGATCAGCATGCCCAAAGTCCCATCCTACCTGGTCTTGGTCATTTCCAGGGATGGGACATCCACAACCTTTCTGGGCAATCCTCTTCCAGTTTAAAGCTATTACCTGTTGTCCTGTCACTACATGCCCCTATAAAAAAGGTCCACTGACTTTCCTGTAGGCTTCCAAGAGGTCTTTTTATGAAGAAGTCTGTTATGTGCGTTATAACATACAGAAAGGTGCAGATGGAGGGTTCTGGAAAGTTTCAGGATTCAGTTACTGGCATATCACTAGTTATGTAAGAAAGCCTGAAAAACCTCAGAAGAACACACCTTTAATATACATCTGGACTCAAATACCTTCAAGACCTGGCATATATGATCATGCAAACTCCTTGCAAACCTTTTTTCCTGTCCTTTTTATGCCCTAGGCAAGAAGCTGCCTTCAGGCTTGTCAGCAATTTCCCCCCACATTCAAGGGAAGTTTTAAACCAAAGCAATTGGCAGCTGGACTTACCTGTCTAAACTCACAAGCAAATAAAGTGTCTTTGGGATATACATCCATGCAAGGCAGGCTGACAAAAACCTTTTAGCTGGAGCAACAGCTTTTTCCATCAAAGTACTTTGTGTATGCCATTTATTTTGGAGTGGGTTAGTGTACTGAAATCTTTTGGGTTCCTGGAGCCCCTCCATGCCTCAGTTGTGACTCTCAGAAATGCCTGTTGGGTGGTTCCTGCCATCCTGCACTTGCAGAGCTCCTGTAGATGGGAGGGAAATGATCAGGACTTTCCTTCATATGTTTTTTTAAAGCCTCAGTGTATGAATATATATTGAAGCTACTGAAGCTTCAATATATTTTCCGTGTTAAGTACTTTGTGCCTATTTGGAGAATGTTACCCTCAACAGAATTTTGAAAAATCATGGTGATATTTTAGGAGCTACTCAAAATTTATTTATATTTAGCTTACTTGAGTGCCCAGGCAGAGGCCACCACAGCCTCTTATACCTGTCTAAAACGTTTTCCGTTGACAACTCTTTGCCACCAGACAGTCTTTTTCTTTGAACTTGAACATTTAAGTTTCCTTATTCCTTTACTTCTTTTCTAAGACACAAAGATCCTTGAAAAACATCATTCCAATCCGAAACAGGAATTTCCTCAAATATCCTGCAGCACACCACACCATCCTCCCTAAGGGGCCCCCTCCCTCCCTGCTTTGCCCTCGAGGCTACCTGTCCTTCTGCAGGGCAACCCTCCACTTGTCCTCCTTCAGGGTAACCCTCACAAACTGGGGGTGAAATATTAACCCATTTTCTTCCGCCACCTCCTTGGTTATGTGTTTCATGTGTATTTTTTAACATTTCAGCACTTGAAAAGTTCTTAAAGCCATGCAGTAATGAAACGCACCCACAACGTCTGAGTGTGGGTACTTGAGTGTATTGCAGGACTTACCCAATCCTTCTATTGCTTTATTCTCATGCAATTATGTTTGCCTCAACATTGCCATCTCTATCCAGTAAGAGCTTCAGAGAAATTATTTCACACACTGTATTTGAGGTGAAATACAGCCATTACCACATAGCTACACATAGTTTGGTTAAGAAAAGCATCTACCAGGTCAGGATGAAACTGCAACCATTTTACTAGGCAGGTTCTAGCAATCATTTGACTTGGTTTGAGGCTAATCCTCTGTGATTAACATTCCTTAAATCCTGGAGCTATCTCCAACGACTACATGTAGTTAGGAATTTCATTTTACACCACCTTAAATAAATACACATATTACTTAGGTCTCTCTCTAAAGTGGTGAAAACATCTCCAGTATCTGCTCAGAACATATACAATTGAAACCAGCTCTTCTGTTTATCCTCCAGGCGAAATACAGTCTTCTCTTGGCCAGTATTTTCATTGCATGAGTGTGTCTAGTTTAGAAATAGCTTTAGAAGAGTTCCTTTCCTCTTTATTCTTCTCAGAGAGAGGAATGTGTGACAAATGTCTTCACATTGGCACAATTTTGGAAAAGGAAGGTAGATTAAAGGCAGCCTTTACTCATCACCATTTCTGCCCTAAGTCACACCAATACACTGGCTGAAGAAGACACAGAAAGGCAGCTCTCAGAAAGGAGGATCCAAAAGGAAAGCTTTCTATCTGTCTAGAAGCACCCCACCAGATTGTTCTCTATTTTGAGGTTTGTTGCTAGGTTTCTTTTTGTAGACAGCAGAGATGTAGCCTGAGATCTTTAATAATTTCCTGATTCTGAGGTTTATATTTCTCATTTTCTTAAGAAGCAGTGAGAGCAAAGCAAAATTATGTCAAGGTCTTAAATGCAAGAACACCCCTCAGAGTGGACTCCAAACTGTGAATTGGTACCCAAAGTTGCTATGTAAGATATAGGAACAGCTAGGTGTCTCACAAGGTGCCAGAAAAATCAGTGCTCAAGGCAGTGAGCCCATATTGAGTCACCAAGCCAAAGCATCAAATGCAAATGTGCAAAGGGAAATCTCATGCCTTTCTGGGATATCAACCCCTTGCACTAGGGGAAAAGAAAGAAAAAGCTCCTACACTCAGTATCTCGAGCCTGAAAGTAGAAGAATTAAAAGCAAGAAGGGCTCCATCTTCTCTTAAGCAGGATCACTAGTAATTGTCTCACCAGTATATTTGAAAGGTTGAATCATTCATCCAATAAGTGGGTTGCAGAATTTAACCTCTTCCTCTGGCCAAGGAAAGATCCAAAATTGAGCTAGTTTGAATGCTCCATGCACCAAACACTTTTGAGTTTACACTTTAGCAGTTTAAGGAGGAAGAATTTCTGGCTCTTTTGAAGAACACAAGAGGAAGACACTGTGTCACTTCTTGTTAGTAGAGGGAAGTCATCTGTTCTTGTATCTATTCTCAGTACTGGTTATCTATTTCATACATAAATGTAAATGCTACCTGCAATGGAAAAAAAAAAAAGGTGACTCCTCTGGGCATCGTGCAGGAGAAAACAGCAGTCAGCACACGATTTGTGAGGAGACCACACTTGTCAGTGTGTATGAGACATTGCCAGGATAGAAAAATTGATAAAGCCCTCAGGGAGACTTAGGAAATAAAAATTAAAAATTGGTTTCTGGATTCCAGACAAGCTGAGACATAACTGAAGTACATCTCCTGATGAGAGTTAGATGTTGCCAAATCTGAATCTATCTTTTTCATTATTTAAGTACCCCAGTTCTACACATCCCATGCCTCCAGCCACAGAAGAAATGTTTTCAGTGATGTATTTTTTCTTTCAACAAACGAATAGGAACCATAGAAGACAGAGACGTTCCACAGCAAAAGTTGTCTCAGGGAACAGCAGAATTCCTAGCAACCTGATAAGAAAAACACTCCATACTATTACAGTTTAAGAGAGTGGAAAGACTTGAATAACCAGGCATAAACTCAGGGATAATCCAAAGATGGTAGCAAGCTTTTGCTTCAGCTGTTACCAATGAAGATGATATAGAACACGACAAGCATGAGAACACAGCAAAAATGGCTAAGGGGAATGGATATGCTAAACTGTAAATTACTACCCATGATTTGGAAACAGAGCATGTAAACATAGAGAGAAGAAACAGTCTAGGAATGAGAACATAGTCTCATTATTGGAGAATTAAAGCTTCTGGAAAAGCATTTCAATAGCAACAAAGGGTCCAAACATGGCCATTTTAAGAGCTCAGTAAATTAGTGGTGGGGATTACATTAAAGACTGGACTAAAATGGACCTAACTATCTTTAGAAGTTTTAGGTTCATATTTAAAAACCAAAGAACAGAGACTCAACAAAGTCCATGAGAGGCTAATCACAATCTCTTTTCTGTGGGATCAAAAATACTGATAGAATAGCATAAACTTTCAGTCAGATCAAATAATAGTGCAGACAAAGGCAAATTTTGCTTCCAGATCTTCAGGTTTTATATCATGTATGGATGAAGTTCCTATTCTTGCCTGTGGTCTTTAATTAATATGTTTCATGCAAATTTTGGGCAATCCCCTTATTTTCTGCATGATCACATGCAGGCACTAGTCCTCAAAATGAGCAGGAACATTTTGTTGCCATCTTACCCAAAAATGGATGCTAACAGCAATCCTCCCTGTCCTGCCACTCCTACAATGAGGAGACCATAGTACCAGACCATGCGTCTGTGAAGCTTGGGAAGCAGTAATTCCTCACATGTAGACAATAAGTGCCTCCCTCTCTGCTTAAGCAATGCCACAAAACTGCATCTGAAGCCTAGAAACAGTATTCACCCTGCACTAGCACTTGGACACCTAGCCACAGAATAGTCCTCTTAGTTTCTGTACGGGGGCTCTGTTCCCCAGAAGATAAACCTGATACTGCTCAGGCTCCCTGGAACATTTTCAGAACACTGTAAACAACCTCATCTTATTTTGAATCAATGGCTCAAGATTCACAAATTTGAAAGTATGAATGCTATAGGCAAAATGAGGATGTGGACCTGCTAGCAGTCCTCCAGAGATAATGACACCAAGCACTTGTATTTTGCTTTGGGTTTACTTTCTTTTTACAATTTGTTGGAATAAATCAATCCCTTTTCAGAGAGACCTCCCCAAACATGAGATATCTGTCAAGATTTCTCAACTGATTTTCTCTTTGAAGATAAATAGCATGCTTTCATGTTCATATGCAGAATCTTCTGCTACGTAACCTCAGCCCATCGGAGACATTGACGGTCTCTGGAAAACAATTGAAAGGGCAGGAAGCCAGCTTTAATCATTTGTATCTAATACACCATGCATCATAAAGAGACAGAGGAGCATAATCCTACATAGGAAGTCAGAAGGACTGTGTTTCTTAAAATTACTCATCTTCAAAGGAAAGAAAGGCTTTGGTGGTATAACAAATAACAGTGGTGTTATAGTTAACATCATATTTGCTGCATCCTGTGTGAATTAGTTTCATTCAAGTCTGTGTTGGTGGCTTTCTAATTTACATTATACCTCTGAACTGTTTTCTATAGTGCCTTTGAGAAGAACTTGGGGCTTTAGACAAATTGATTATTGTTCTCTCTTTCATGTAGATCATCTGGATCTAGTCAATGACTCAGTTTTTTATAGCCCTTTTAAAATTTCATTTTATTTTTAGAACTTTTTTTTTTATTATTTGTTGTAGTCTATTCTTTTGAAGAGACACATTGTTCAAGAAATCACAAGTGCTCTGTGGCTTCACATAAACACTCAGGAAGGATCAGAGACTGGAAAAGCTGTAGGAAAATCTGAGGCTGGAGCACAGCACTGTAATGCAACACAGTGTATTACAGCAAATATCAGAGCTATTTGATATTCAATATATTTCAAGCTTTTGATACACTTGTTACTTTGGGAAGTGATGGAGTGAGCCAGGAACTGCATCTGCTGCAGACTACAGCAGCGACAGCATGATCCAGAGAAAAGAATTTGCTGTGTTCAGCCATGACAGAGCAATGCTGCTCTAAACCTCTAGGGACATTTAAATTGGATATTAGGAAGAACGTTTTAACTGAGAGGGTTGTTAAACACTGGCACAGGCTGCTCAGGGAAGTGGTATCCTTGGAGATACTTACAAGACATGTAGATGAGGGACATGGTTTAGTGATGGGCTTGGCAGTGCCAGGTTAGTGGTTGGACTTGATGATCTTAAAGGTCTTTTTCAACCAAAACACTTCTATGATTCCATGCTTTCCTGGCAGACGGCTGCCCTGTGCCTCTCATGAAATGCAAGCCCTCCTGTGAGGGCTCTGGCTCCAAACTTCAAATTTCCAAACCCTAAGATTCTAAAGACAGGGAAATAGTAGCCTGAACCCTGACCCCACTGAGGACTACTTCCTCTCTCATGGACAGCCCCAGACTGAGGACCATATAGTGAGTCACTGGAGAAGACAAACTTGGGTTTCCCCGTTCTTTCGCAACATTCTGATGGTCACTCTCCATGTACAGCATATGGTGCTCACACCCATTTTTCTTGCTTCTGGTGGCCACATTGTTTCCTGCTGTAGAAGTAGTCATCTATTACAAGAGCATTAGGTACACTGTCATAGAAGTCTGAGTAGCTATTTCTATAGTTCTCACGGCATGTTCTGTGTTGTCAGGAATAGTGGATAGTCTGGTTTAAACAAAAAAAAAAAGGGGGGGAGGAGACAAAACATTAGGAAGAAACAGAAGGCTGCCTCACTAAGCCTCTCAGGGCTAGTCAAGTGTGTGAGGTGGGTAGCTCAGGAGCAGCATAGCTTTGTTTACATGGTGCTACACCCATGTAAACCAGTCCAAGCAATCCCACACTGTCACACAGACCTACCTCAGATGTCTCTGCACCCAAGGCAATCTGTACCTTAGGTAATCTTCCCAGGAACAATACAGAGTTATTGAATGTAACTCGTACAATAATTTCCAGAGCAGACCAACCCAGGAGTGTCACAACCCACTTTACAGAGGAGGAAGGAGAACTTTATAGCACTGTAGAAGGCTTTGGAAATGGCAGTGCCTGGTTTCGAGTCTCCTTGTTGCCTGGTGGGGTCCCCTGCCCCAGAGGAGGGACACAGGCCTGGCAGGTGGCTAACATGTCCTGCTAACATAGGAAATGCAGAACAAGGCAGCGCATGTGAAGATGGCTGGTGGTGAAGTATTTCATTCACCAGGTGCTCATGGTAATGTATCTAAAGCTTGAAGTTTGCCATTTTGTAATTTTGCATAGCTAATGAGGACTAACTTGTGTCTTCTGCATCCTGTAACTGTTTTTTTTTAAATGTTACCACAAAAATACCACCTTCAAAATGTAGCAGGTTGAGAGCCTCTAAAACACAGAGATTCATAGTACAGAAATATAGACTAATAGTTACCAGTGAAGTGCATTAAGCATGATTTAGCACCGTACAAAATTCAGCAGGTTTTTTTTCAAATTAGAGCTCATTGATGGTCTGTTTGGTTCCATTGAAGTAATCTGTGAAATTCCCAGTAACTAAACAAGAAGCACGTGAGAAAAGTTGTTTACCACACATCATTTATCTTCTAAAGTAAGTGATATTCATAAATACCCAAGTCTACCTGGCCACTAACTCAGTAGGCAGGAGTATTCTCTGAAACAAGAAACAGTATTAAAATAACCCACACACTTTACTTGGCTTACAGTCAGGGCAGAAATTTTTTTCTTCTTCTGAAGAGTGTTGTCAGAGGTAGAAGCAACATTTTCCATCTGCAAGAGATATGCTCAGCTCTTTGTTACAGAATGCCAAACAGTATGATCCCAAGTGACAGCTAGGCTGAGCCTTTCACTGCAAACAATACACCCTGAGCTCTGAGGTCTTTTCTGTAAAGAGTATCTGGGCAGCTGCTTTTCAAGAGAACTTGCTATACCTTCTTTATCTCACTTCTACACCTGTGAGCCCTCCTCGTTACTTCATCTTCCTCTCTTCAGAAACAAGTTATTATGAATTGTTAAGGAATATTGCATAATATATTTTACTAATAAGAGGTTACCCATAGATGGAAACCCATACTAGATGAGGCAATGCTATCTATCTGCCCCAACAGGTTTCTAAACTGTGAGCAATTTATTATGCACTTGATGCAGTTTTTATCTTCTAGTAGGACACACAATTTCAGACAATCACTCAACAGTTTATTTTGATTGCAAAGTCTTTGGGCAGAGACCATCTCTTATATAAGCAGGGCTTAAGACAATGGATTTTGACTGTGTCTTTCAGATACTTCTGAGATGGAAATTCTAAATATTATCAGACCACAACACTGAATTACTCCTGAGTCCTTCCACTGCATGAAGTTGGTATAATCCACTTGGTATTGTGTCAGTTGTTTTACAAAATTAAACCTTTGTGCTCAAGGAGAAACACACACACATCTGTCCAAGTGTTTACAGAAATACCTCTCAACTTCTGCCTGTCTCTGAAGCCCACAGTCGTTGATTCTTCTGCCACTGGCCAAACACAAAACTACTTAAGTCAGACCACCAGGCAACCATGCTACTTAAGTCCTGCTACCAGTTTCTGTCTCTACATCCACTCATTGCCAGTAAGAGTCAGACGAGGTGTCCCTGTCACCTTGCTCTTTGGTGAACACTGTAGTAGCATATCTAATTTGGGCAGGTACAGAGACATGAGACCTGAACCATCTGAAATCCTTGTCTCCAGGCAAGGGACCAGAACCAAGAGTCCCAGTGGGAACAGCTACCTACTCAGCTGCTGAAACAACCTACGGTCTTGCACCTTGGGTGTCCTCTGGTCTCCTTGCTGTAGCAGTTAGAAAATTACTGTGGTAACTGTGTCTTTCAGCTCTCCCTGAGGCACAGGAGACAACTGAGATGGCTGGCACAGCCAGAGGGTGCAGGGTTCAGCTCCTGATATCAAACCTTAAGTGCAACACATGCTTGTGCCCATCCTGCTTCTTGCGGTCCTGTTGTCTATGCATACCTCAGAAAAGCCTACATCTCATCTACTTAGCAAATGTACACATCTTAGGCCCCTCAGATAGGCTGATGTCCTTAACATAGGGGCTGAGATCTCTAAAAGGGGAAGAGCAATTTAAATTGGGTTTTGCCATCTGTGGCCACATGTCTTTGTACCGCTGTTTGTTTTGTGCCTTTGGAAAGTTCAGGCCTGTATGCATTCAGCTTTTAGTGCTTTAACAGATCTTCCAGCCACGTGAATCAAATTGTCATTGACTTCAGTCGTTTCAAATCAGATCAAGTTCTAGTCTTCAGATTAAAATGTTGAATATAAAAATCAATGGACTCATTTTACTACGGCACTCTTGGGATTATTTTAAAGATACAGTTACATATTTCAGTCAGCCATGGTTAGCTGCAGAGCCCAGGAGTATCTTTCAACCTAGAGCTATGTTTCTCTGGTTATCTTCTGCTCATCTGGATGGCATACTCATGGGCTGAGCATACATGGCACAAAGTTGATGCCTTAATAGTTATCTGCAGCCCATGTCACATACACCTTTTCTTCTACTGGTGTAGAAGAAAACAGGTCTTACCAGCTGGGAAATTTCTGAAAACAAAGTACTCGTAGATTGATTGGTACTGGGCTGTATGCATCTTACTGAAGACCAAACCATCTTTCAGTCACCAAGTATAGATTCATCACTAGGAAAAACCAGAGCAGAGGGACAATGAAGTAAGTTTTTAGTTCAGCCTGGAGCCTGACTAGACAGAGGTTATCCTCTGTTGACTTCAGGCCTTCAAAAGTCTGGGCATTGAGACATATCGAGTATTGGAAATGCCTGTACTACCATTAAAAGCTCACGTATGTAAAATTTGCTACAGGATTTTGCTCTTTTAAAATTGTTCTCTGCCACCACAGGTAAGATCCAGCTAGGTCCATCATCCAGATCATCCTCCTGAGCAACTTCTGAGTATTCTTTGTGTCACAAAGTACCCTGAAGCCCTAGCACGTGTTTCTTATCCTGCAATGAAAAGAGCTGGTGCCCTGCTGGTAAGAGCAGAAAACAAATGGTAGACACAGCAAAGGGGAACCCTATACAATCATTACCTCCTGCAGCTGTAAATCCCAGCTCAGTGTTGCACAGCAAGTCACAGCACAATTCCAGTTGTTTTGTAGACATTGTGGGCGAGAGTAGTAAAATGGAGGTTTTAATGACTATCTATTAACACAGCTCCATGTTGCGCTTGTAAACTAGGGAGTGTCTAGTAGCTCCTTGAGGGAATTGGAGCAGGTATGTCATTCACTTCCAGGGTATTTTCTTAGAAACGTGGTACAAGTGGGCACTGCCTATAGTAATTATTAATATTTAATATCTGTTCGTGATTACAGTAATGTTTAATAGCTCAGGAGGTGAGGTATTCCAGAAGAGCATACAGTTGAAAGCAGTCAGTGCTGGTGAACTATGTTTTCTTCCTAGAGAAGTCATTAAAGAAAATCTACAAATGACCATACTGGTTCAAACCAAGGGTCAATCTTCCCCGGTATCCTGTCCTCAGCAGTACTATAGGTAGGTGCCCAGGATGAGAACAAGAGGCTGTGCATGGTACATCCTCTGAATACTCTCCTAGACTCAACATATTTCCATCTCAAAGGGCTTCACGAGCTATGTGTGGTTTTCTGTATTTATTAATCCTCTGTGGAGTTCTCTTCCATGTACCTCTGTCATAAATTTTCAGCTTCCACTGCATCTGGCAAGTGCCACCAGTCTACTGCCTCCTGTGTGAAGGGCATTTCTGTTTATTTTGAAACCAGTGCTACAGCACAATCCTCACATTATTTCAGATAATTCTATTTTTTTAAAAGGCACAATGAAAATGATAGTTACACCTAAGGGTAATGAGACACAAAGAAAATGTGGGACCAAGTGTGGACAAGGCCGGTCTGCCCTTGATGGCACTGAATAGTTATATAACATTTATACACAATTCCTCTACAATCTAGGTGTGGCCAGAAGGGCCAATGATGCAAGAGAGGCCCAAGATTTGACACTGTGAAGTGCAGCAGAACAGAAAGAATAGAAGAATGTATCTTCTAACTAACTAGCCTTCTAACTAACCTTCAGATCTTCAACTAACAGTCACTTTGAGATGCTCCTAGTTAAAGACATTTAGTTCCAATTAATGCCAATATTCATGTTCTGCCTTTACTCTGTTAGTCTTCCCATATTCCATTTTTCACTTTGAAGATACCAAACCACCAAGTCAAAATTAATTCAACCAATGAACAGTTCTGCACCACTAGACTTTCTTAACAAGGATCAGACAAGTAAAGGAAGCCCTTAAAGCCATTCTGTGGATTGCATTGTTTTGTGGTTTTAGTCTCTTGCTGTCTTAGATGGAGTTAACAGCTACATGCAGTCACCCAAAGGACCATTTGGATAACTGAAGCAAATTCTATTGTACAAAACCATGCTACCCATGGGCTGCTGATCTTGATGGCTGCTAATGCAGAACATCTTTACTGATCTATTATCAAACAAGACTCATAAATTTCTATAAATTTCACAACCATAAACATTTCTAGAATTACAGAAGTGTCATCAGCATCTTCCCCCTGCCAATGCAGGACAGCTCTTTTCTGCATCCTTTTAGCCATGTGTGTTTTGTTATCTGTCACCGTGCAGGACCGGTAACAGACAGAACAGTTAAATGTGTAGCTAAATGGTGTGTCAATGTGGAAAGCTGAGCAGTTCAAGGCTTGCTGCAACTCAGAGTCTAATGCTCACATTGCTTCTACCTGTGTCTAATGTTGTCCAGGAATTCATGGGGTGTATCTGTCCAAGTAGAGGTAAATCAAGATGTCTGGGCACAGCTGTAGTACAAATAGGGAAGCTAATTTCAGTGTGTAAGAAATTCCTCATTTTAGTAAATCTTTAACATAAAAAAAAAAAAAAAAGACAATGATTAGATTTTTTTTTTTAGTTAAAGCTACAGTTTTTTTCTCCCCCCCCAGTGAAGGTTTCAGTCTCCTATTCCCATACACTGTTCATTCAAGGAAGCCTGGGACTGAAATGGGAAGCCTGTTAATCGGCAGTTGGAAGGAGGAGAAGGGTAGTTATCTCCTCAAGTGAACCTGCCATCAGTGGAGGAAGTTTTTAGCTCCCACTGCGTTCATCTGCTCTCCATTTCCTGCAACAGACTTTCCTCCTCCTGAATTTTGACAAGTAGCAGATCCCCAACTTGTAGACTCCATTCAATATCAAGAGGCAGGTATCTCCCAGCACAGAGTTTGTATTTGGATACAGTGAGCAGGGTGAAAATCTTAACTAATGACAAAATGAAAGCAAATCATGCAGCACCAAGAAAAAAAAATAGTAAAAACGTTTCCATTCAACGTCTCTCAATGCAGGTAGACAACAATTCCCACAGGAAACCGCTCCATAACATGTGAAATTGTCACAAGGTAAAAATCCTGAGCAACACCGCAGCAGCCCCTGTGACAGCTATGCCAAATCACACTGCCCTCATACGAGATTTTTTTACACTCTGCTGCCACAACAGATAACTCTGCAGCTTTATGTACATCATTCCCTGACCTGGAGAGTTGTTTACACACATAGGGGACCTATTTGTCCTGAACCAACTTCTTCCCAATCAATTTCATTGGCATTATGGGACTATGCCAGTGTAGCAGAAGAGAACAGGCACTTTACTTTTTTTGAAGTGCATTGATCTCACCAAAGCTATAGAATTAACCCACAGTACAAATCAATGGATGAAACTCCCAGATACTCATGCCTGCTCTTGTAAAAACAAGTGACAGCACAATTGCAGGAGTGCAATTCTGTTTACGGTTGAAAAGAGCCCAGCAAGGAAAGGTCTGGCTATACTCCAAGTCTGAAGGACTTACTGTACACATCAGCTCTGGAACACAGCAACTCCTGTCACAGCTGGTGCAACAAAAAAGCCAGCTTCAGTGGATCATCTCATCTTTGTTCACTATATCAGACAGACAAAAAGCAGCTAGAGCAGTTCACCCAAACCCTCACCAGTCTTTAAGAAAGCAACTCAGCAGAAACAAAGAAGACTAAATTAGCCTGAAGGCTGTGGTTCAAAAAACAGACTTTTTTTTTTTCCTGGCAATATTGCAATATGAATGTCAGTTTAGGTATTGTTACAAAAAAAACCACAAAAACCAAACGTGGGTGGGGAGATATTTGCCCCTGAAGGAAAGAGGGCAGCAAATGGGACCATTGACCTGAAATGATTGTGAGAGTTTAAATTTTGTCTGTGTACACAAAGGCATCCTTGGACAGAGGCAACAGATGTATTTACTTCCAGCCTCCCAGGTCCCTGTGTGCCGTGGATGGTGGCTGCTCCAGCCAGCTGTATAGGCTCTTAAAAGTGCTGTAGTGTGCTGGGATGCCAATGGCTCAGACTCAGGTAGCTCCTGCTGAAGCAGCTCATGGGTTCCCTGAATTCACATTTGGAACAACTAGTGATGCTAGATTTAAAATAATCCAGCTTATCTATGTTGATCTCATTAGTACTTAAATGTTTGTTTATTTATTATGATGACTGAAAACTGCAGAGCTACAGCACTGTACATCCTTGGAAATGTGTCTGTGGGACTCTAGGGCTTTTTCTTCCCTTGGCTTTCTTACTTGATAGCTTTTAACACTCTTATTACTCAAGCCTAGCATTTTAGTTAAAAAGAGAGCAGTTTGCTGTGTGAATCCACAAAACTGATCTGTCACTACTGGCAGCCACCCACAGTTGGACTTCATGCACCCTAATGCTGGAAATGCACTTACCTAAATTAGATATCGCATCGCAGCAGAGTGCACCGATAGCAGGGGCATATCAGTGCTGCCTGTGCCCTGGGAATCATCTAGCAGGAGACTGAATTTATGGCACTTTTATTTTAAAGGTCAATAAAGATGCCAGATTTCTTTGTCAAGTCAGCTCAAGAGTAACACTGCAAAATCCCTAGCATTCTCAAATGGGTTTGAACATTTGCTGTAGCAGAGCCGCTCTACAGAGCTCATTCTTTATTACAGCCCTTACCTTTACATCTTGGTCTTCCCAGGCACTGCAAAGGCAATGAAAGTAAGGCAGCCATCAACCTAATCTGTTCCACGTATTGAATTCTTTTGCAAGCTCAGCCAGCACTGTATTGCCTGCAGGAACTTACTTCTTAAAGAAATCTTCTAAAAAAAAAAAAAAGCTATTATCAAATTTGCATTTTGCCTTTCAGAGAGAGCTATGACTTGGGGAAAAAAGAAAAAGTAATAATGGAACTATTTGTGCTCTGGTAATAGCTTGCTTAGATTGCACAGGCAAAACTTGTACCATTCCCCTCCCTCTCCGCAGTGCCACTGAATGCCTGGGCTGAGCAGTTCCCCATGCAGGGAGAGGGACGAGCAAGCTGCGGTGTGCCAGCTCCCTCTGAGGTGCTTTGGGAAAGGGGCAAGTGTCCCCTGACCCCATAGGAGAACATCCACCCAGGCAGCATCAGTGGTAAGAGTCGCTCTCCAAAGCCTCTGCAGTTACAGCCGTGCTTATTTGAGGGTGTCAGCCAGCTCCAGGGCCTGGTGGCCTCTCCCCAGGGGCATGGTTGTGCCATGCAACTCAATGGCACATCCTGAGCCGGCAAAACCTCCCTTCTCCTGCTGCAGCTGCTTTTAACATTGGTGTCCTGTCATACAGTAGTGGGAGTACATGGATCTAGGGTGAAGGAGGTGGTGCTTTGACTTTGCATTGCTGGAATTGTGAACATTAGCTCCTCAAGTACAGGCCTCTGATCTGTGGGATAGACAAGTAATCCCCAAACCCATTTCTAACCCTCTTCTCAAAATGGGGAGGTGAAACACCAGCCGCTACTGACCCCTACTGCAGTAAAATGCTTTCATTTAAGTTAGCATCCTACTGAACAAAAGCTTGGTCAAGGCACAAAATAAACCTATGCTCAAATGTTTTCGTGCAAGGGCAAGGACTACATGAGAGCATTTGTGATGACAACCAGGAAGGTGTTGCAGTGGCTGCTCTATATTGCCACCTAGGAATCTGCACTCACACAGCAGCTTGAGTCTTCAAAGCTCAGCAATTTATGTGCCAGCTTGTTGGATCTACACAATGAGCAGGAGCCTCACAGAGAATCTCCACTTTCAACCCATGCTTATTTAAATGTGGGGGGATGCAGCGAAGCCTCCTTGACTCTGACACCCTTACTCACCGTATGTGTTCACGATGAGTAGAAATCAGTGTAATTCAGTAATGAAGATCAACCACAGAACAGTGTGTCCTTGACCAAGAATGTGGGATTTGATACTTTTTGTCTGCTGTCCGCATCTTTGATTGCCCTGAAAAGGACTCAAAGAGTGTGTGCCAGGGCCAAGACTGCATCATGCCCTACCTGACCAGTCACTGGTGGACAGGTAGAGCTGAAGTTTGCAGAAGGAGAATTTAAAAAAATAGAATGGTGCCAAATTGACACCAAAGCTCAGTCAAGATCCAAATTCGTAAGTTCTGAGGAAAGGAACTGAAAAATAATAATAAAAAAAAAAGGTGGGGGGGAAGTCTAAAGCTTACATAACAAACTACTAGAACTTTTCCTGTAAAAACCTGATGAAAAGCCAGTTCTCGCCGTCATTTTCATTTTCCATGTCTTAAATGGGAGGGAGCAAATTTCATGGGATATATACTCATGAAACTCAGTGGTTAGCTACTGCTTAGTATCTCTTGAACTGCAGCATTGACTACTTGAAGCAACTGATTCTATAAAAGATCTTTACCAGTATACAAATATACTCAATCATGGTTAAGTAGATCCTCCAAATGGAAAAAGAAGCAGCACTGGTTGTGTTGGAACACCGAGCTGGATGCAGCATGATTAGCCACTACAAAATTTACGTGATTCGGAAGAGTTCAGCACCTAGAAGGCATCCCAAGACTTGATCAGATATTACAGACTCGTGCTTAACAATCATCAATAAAATTTAAAGAAAAAACAGAAGAAAAACAAACAAACTCCCAAATAGTTGAACAATTGTGAAAGCCTGACCCTGTCCCAGGAATCCTTGAAATGTGCTTGACTTAGCAGTGATGCCTCTTTGGAGATCTTCAAAGAGACCTGTACCTCAGCTTTCCCAAGCCATTCAAATGTGATGCCATTGAAATGCATCCTGGTCTCTTTTGGTTTTGGAAATGTTGTAACTCCCAGGGCCAAAACGGTGTGACTGTGCACTGCCAGTGTTGTGTGTATCAGCCTCCTAGTGTTCAACAAATATTCAGACCCGATGGCCTGTCAATTAGTTTTTCCCTCCGAAACTGTGGCAAGGACATATTTATCAGATTTTTGTGTACTTGTCATAATGTTACTGGACGTTTTTTGTGCCACTGAACTCAATCAAGAAGGCACATTGACACAGGAAACTTCTCTCCCTTTACAGAGACTGGGTGAGCTTGTGGTGTGGTAATAGGAAGTGAAAATCAATGGATTTTTAATCGCCTTTTAATCAAACGCACACGGTTTGGAATTGGATAGACCACAAGGACAGATTTGCTCTGAAGACTGAAAAATCACTTAGGAGAATTAAGCCAATTCAAGATTGACAGAGTTAATCGTGATACACACAGCAGCCTGTAGCTGTCTTTATTTATTGATGATACTCGGTATTTACAGCAGCCAGTAAACCTGGCTGGTTTACCATTGTGGCTAGTTCCAGCTCCTTATTCTCTCTCATTTAACTCCCTCTTATGTCACATAAAAAAACAACCTGTGACCTTAACAGTTATTGCTCTTTTTTAGAGAAATCCTAAATTCTTCTAAAGAATTGCTGAAATCTGTCTTGTTTGCCAGGAACAAAATCAATAGCAGATAATGAAATAAAAAGCCAAAACAACAAAGTGTAATTTTGAGAACAGAACTGCCAGTGCTTTGATTTGACAAAGGACAAACCTATCAACAAAATTAACATGCCCAGAGCAGAATTTCTTATGCATGTTCAGGAGGAAAAACATCACAGGACCACAAACAGCAGATCCACCTCCCTCCCCTCACAACAAGGTCACTCATTCTACCTCTCCCCTCCTGTGTATCACTCTTCCAGGGCCCCAAATTCAAGTGCATTCACTGCACTGTTTGTCCCTGGTTTTCTAACGCTGTCACTATTTTTTTTCCTCCTAAGAACAGTGGCAAGGTGAATTTTGGTGGACAGGCTGACTTCCAGCTCCCCAGAGATGTGGGTGTGAGAGAGAGGTACGAACTGGAACATTTTGATTTTTTTGTAAACTCCTACATTTTCCTCATCCTTCCTAATCTATATCCCATGTGTTTTCATGTTCTTTACCCAGGCTTTAATTTCAGACATGTGTCCTATTCAAACATAATGTCTAGCTTTCAAGTGTGAGTGGCTTTCCTAGTCTTCACCTATAATAAAAATGAGCCTGGATTGTCAGCAATTATCATGGCAACCTCTTTTCAGGTTTATAGCACTCAAAATGCTCTTGCTATAAAAGAATCTCCTTCTGGATTTATGTGTATAACAAATACCCATGGCAGCGTGCACAACCGGGAGATTTTGGTAGCAGCAAGTTGGCAGTGAGCGCCTTCACTCCTGTGTCCATCCTGCGCACAACCCAGCTCTGCAGGAAACTGGTACGCAGCCCTGGCCCAGCTCCATGAGAAGTTGGTACACAGCCACAGCTGAGCTGCACAGGGAGCTGGTAAGCAAGGAGCTGCTGTGCAGAAAGGTACCAAGAAGCAATCTGGACAAGATCCCACTGGTCCATCCTCTCCTTGCACTTCTACAAAAAGAGGAAAAAAAAACACGGCAGAAGCCCTGTGGCAAGTCCTCTACCACTGGTATGGGTTCTCTGGCTGGATGCTGCAAAGGAGATACAGGAAACACAGAGGACAAGGAAAGAAAAAGGAGGGCACGTGCACACTCATCAGTTCCTGACAGGCACAAGGCTGAAATGAAAAGCTTCCTGATGACCTCCAACAAGCTACTGAAGCATGAACACAGCAGCTAAATGAGGGGCATTGTTGATTGCCTGCATTGCACTTTGAGGCTTCAGGTTAAAAAAAAAATCACAGAAGCAAGCCAGATATGTGAAATTACACGGGACACAGGCAGAGAGGGCAAAGAAATGGGAATCTGTGGTGTTAACCATGACAAGCAGCAAAATGTTCAAATGTTGATTTAGAGACCCGAGCTGAAAAGCTTGCACCTTTCTGCCTACCAAAGCCTTTGCCTGCAGCAAACAGACGTAATTAAATTACGAGAGGCTGTTAAGCACTGGCAATAAACTATCCCCGGGCATATACGGGGCTGTGGAGTGTTGCTTAATAAACCGTAACATTTCTTTCACTCTCACCTGGTTTTCTTTTGGTAGATTGCTGTTCATTTTCCTTCTGGAAGTGGTAGTATACGCAGGATCAGTTTGTCGGTGTTGTATAAATTTTTTTTCATTTATCCTTAGAGATATTAACTGTTTCTACCTTCAAATACTCTGCCCTCTCTTAAATTTCATTGAGAGAATAATGTCTTAGAAATGATAGTCTGTCTGGCTTTCATTTTGCTGTTGCACGTGTGTTTGTGTGCGTGCATGTGCTTGCGACAGAGTAGCACTAGAGCAGGTGTTCCTCCATAACGTGTTGACACTGAAATTAAGGTATATTCTCAAAGCAGTCATTGTGAGTCAGGTTCATTTATTATCCTGGAGTTTCTTTCTCTAAACTGTCCTGCAGGCACATTTGCCTGGAGCTCTAAGATGAATTCCGTAATGATCAGCTGCCCCAGTGGCTGGCACAACCCAGTCTCAGCCATGGGCACATTACACGCTTTCCATCTGAAGCTAACAGATAAAAAATTAACACTTAAGTCATCTCCTAAGGCTGCCACGTGGCACAGCTGATAATATAAATACTTAACATCATAAAATAAAATCAATATGATGACCTTTAATAATGCAATGATTTTATCAATAATGAGCATCATCTTATTTTTTACTGTATTGTAAAGTTACAGCACTTACACTAGGGACATCTTAATCATCTTAAATATGTAACCTAAGAAATCACCACCGAGAACCACAGATACTTGAAGCTGTACAGAGGACTCAGCCACTTCAGAATCCTCTGTTCCTTTGTCTGCCCTCAGCCCCTCTGTCAGTGACAGCATTTGGAGCGTGCAGTCACACGCTGAGGAAACTTGGACGGCATAAAGGCACAAGAATAACTACCAATGAACCAAAAATGAGCACCCCGAAGTAGCATCGGTAAGAAAACCAGAAGGCTTTTGGAAAGCAGTGCGTTTTATTCCCACATCTCATTCTGCAGCCTTCCGCTGATACTATTAAAATGCCTCAGCACGAGGCGATATTTGTGGGTTTTGTGCGATAGTCTCTTTTACTGAAAAAAGTGGATTGTGTTTGCCAAATTCCCATTTTAATTTAGGAAATTTACAGGCATAAACAGAATACAACAAAATCACATTTTGAGTACACATGCAAATCTACAACATCGTTAACAGCAGCTTTTTTTTTAACAGTCAAAACTGCTTGAATTTCTGCAAGTTTCTACTGATACCCGAACAACAGTGAAGCGACAAAACATTGAACTCCCCCTAGGAAACAATCCTGCATCGAGAGTCGAGGGGGAAAGCCTTCCACGGCACGTGCCAAACACAGAGTGTACACTACGGGATCCAAGGCTGACATCCAGGTGGCAAAAAGATCCAAAAAAATCAGAAAACACTGAGCACAGCGGAGACTGATCAGAAATGTGGGTTCCTCTTCAGCCGTATGTATGATTACAGGGCAGTTCAATATTGTAATGGGTTCAGTAATACAGCAACTATAAATCATAGGCACAAACTTCTTCAGTCTAGGATGCATTTGAAAAACTAACAAAAGCCCTATTACATTAGCCTATAAACAATAAATAGTGTTTTTATTGAAAACGATGTCATACGGAGCTTGAACGAAAAGTAAACATATCTTGGCATACAGCCAGTACCTCTCAACTTTTACACACAAGCTATACATAATGCGTGATGTACACATCTCCATGCCCTGTCCCCCAGCTCAACAGCTACAGGCTTTTAGCCTGAATGCCTTCATACCTACCTCTCTCACAACTCATGGCTCGTGTCAAGTCACCCAACTTCTGCACTCACTCAAAAAACCATGTTGTTGCACCCAATGTTTCTGCTTGCATTTATTGACAGGAACCTAAATCTGGTCCCCCAGAGATCAGTTTTGCAAACATTCCCCGCGGGGTAAACTGCACATGTCAGATCTCAGCGCTGAACACGCTCTGAGGCTAACGCTGCCTGCTTGGCTTGACAAGGCGTTGGGCTAGGCACTGCTTAATTAGGGCTGTGGGAATAACTGACTCTCAGTTCAGTGGCTTAATAAATAATAACAAAGGTTTGACCCAAGGACTCCCACCTCTCAAAAGAAAAGGGTATCCCCAGGCTAAGAAATACACGAATGCTTGTTTCCCCAGTCTTTCCCATTAAATGCGTGAGGTACAAAATATTAACAAGCTCGGGAGGGGCCCCACTGGAGACCCAGCTTTCCGCTTCCCACGAGAGCCCTGGAATGGCCAGGGCGGGAACAGAGAAGCACTTCTCGCCCCTCACAGCGCACAGAGACAGCCCGGGCACAGGGGAGCAGCTTCCCCCAAAGCCATGGATGTCTCGGCATGGAGTGCACCGAATGTCCTGGCCCACAAGAGCTCAGCTGTGCGATGTGCCGGAGCAGACTGCAGCTCCTGCCTGCCCACCTGCCCACTCTTTCTTCCACTGGACACCACAGAATGAGGACAGCAAGGCTTGACACGCACGGAGTCATGTCCCAACATGCAGCCAGGGTATAGCAAAACTGTCCCACAAAAGCACCACTGGGAACCCCAGAGAGATGGTGTCCCCAGTTCTGCTATCAGCCTGTACTTCTAAGAGAGGGAAATGGAGAGGACACCTCTGTTCCAGTCCATGCTTTGATTCACCCAACTTTAGGAAACAAGGAGGGAAACAGCACAAGGCACACACTTTCTCATGAACTTTTTCATAACTCTCCCAAATAAAATAAATACATAAACCACTTCCAAACTCTTTTATTTGGGTCAAGTTAATATTCCCAATGCTACATATAGTTAAAGCTTGTAGAACAAAAAAAAATCCTCCTTTTGCCAATCAAACCTTCTCAAAAGTTCAGATCTGGTGCTGCTCTCACGTTTGCCACCACAAGACAAAAGTATTGCTACTAAAGACACAAATGTAAACCAGGTGCAAGGGCCCAGCCTGGCCACAGAATCCAGGAAATTTTCAATTCTCCAGTCAAGAGGGTGATTTCATGCCAATATAATTGACATGGCACAGCCTCTAGCTCTGTTGCAATTGTATTGACACGGAGGAACACATAAAAGGACAGTTAATAGGAGGTTATATATTGTAGGAATATATTTATATAGAGTACCTATAACTGTACTGATACAGACGAGGAAGCACATTGACAGAGCCTCCGAATGGTGTTGAAATCACAAGGCTCCAAACACAAGCTAGGCTACAGGTCACTGCCGTGTTACTGGCACTGCCAACTGTCTCAGTGGTACTGATGTCCCTTACAGTCTAGGCTGCTGGAAAAGCACCCTGTGATGTCCCATCACCCAACTCTCTCTGTGTCCACAGCAGAGGACTCTGCACCTTTACCTGTGGTGGGTCTCAAGTCTGATGTACTGAAAGCAGCTGAAAGCAAGCCCAAAGCATGAGCAAACTCTGATCTTTTGCTTTTTGACAATGAGGTAAAGTCATCATACATGATTTGCATTTGTCAGCATTGATGTGGAAATGTATGCTCTGCCTTTCCCCCTGGACAGAGAACCAGGTGTCTATCCTCAAGCAATAGGTTTCCAAATCTGCTTCTTAAGGGTTTGGTAGCTCCTCATTTTCTATCAAATAATCCTTCTTTATATAATTAACACCCCTCACCAACCTCCATACTCCAAGGTAAGCGTCCTTCAGTGAGCTCCTGTTCACTTCTTGTGTGCCAGTGGCTTTTCCTTGGACCGCTGGTTCCTCAGCAGGTTTTTCAGTGCCATCCTTCTCTTCCTCTCCACTCTGGCTGTCCCTCGTGGCTGATCCTTCCACTGCTGCTTCCTCAGCCCCCTTCTCCTGGGAAATGGCCTTCATTGCAAACAGTGCTTGGTCCCCAGACTGCCTTTTCTCCTCCTCTTCTCCAGCTTCTTTCTCCAGGTCCTCATAATTGCTCTGTCGTCTGGTCTCAATGTACTTGGCCACGCAGTAAATGATGGAGCCCAAGGTGTTGACCACTACACCGGCTATAAATAACTTTGTGGGCTCCACATCATTGAATGCCACCATGCCCACCGTGATGGTTGCTATGCTCTTCACCACCCCTACGAAGCTGGTGGTCACAGCTGAGTTAATGTAAGTGCAGTGAAGGGTGGTAAAGTTCATGGCACAGCTAATCAGGACGCAAGCGATAAAGATGCATACCATGGCAGGGTCCTTCCACCCAGGGAAGGACCAGACGTTGATGGAATCCATGCTGGCAAACGAACAGATGATGAGAAAAGGGGTGGCTGAAACAGCAATTGCATACTGAGCTGTCAGGGGTCCATATTCACTATCTATACTGGTCTTCTGAATGAGCACCAGGTAGGCAGCGTGTATCAGCACAGCCAGCACGCCTGTCACATAGCCCATAGCATCCCCAGTCAGGTCACCAGCTCCTGGTGGAAGAGTCACAGAAAGAGACAATCATGGTTTTCACACGTGAGACTGAAACACAGCATCGTTTTGGCCAGGTGGGGATAATTAGGAAATAGGCATGTGTGCACTTTCCGTAACTCCTAGGTGTTGTCATGCTCGTCCCAAGGCAGACACACATACCACCCAACAAATACATTTTTTTTTCTTTTTTTGGCACGCTGCAAAGCTTCTGAATGTCATTCACTCTCCCCCTAAATGCTGCAGCCAAAATCAGACTGCATTCTCCCTTCTGTCAACACATGATGGGAGATTTGCAGCTGGAAGAGCACATTACAGACAGCAACCCTGGGCATCCTCTTGCCAGTCTGGGTGCACGTCAGCTCCGCCTGGCCGGGCTGACTGCCCTCCAGCCCTCACTCCCCGGTCCTTCTCCTGTCCTCCTGCTCCCTGCAGCAAGGCTAAGCCGTGTGGGGCCCCTGCAGCACGAGCCTCCCTGCTGAGTCCCCCAGCAGGCTTCTTTGCAGGTTAAACTACTTGCCACGTGTGTGGGCGCTCTGTTTCCCGGTGCAGCCTCCAGCCCAGGAGTGTTGCCGGGCTACACAGAGGCATCTTTGCTTCCTACTCTACCTCCACCTCGGCTGGAAATCAACCTAGGTAAGGCCTCTGGCCTCACAGGGTCGCAGCTGACCCCCTAAGGCTGCACCTACCCGGGTAAGATCACACTTATCCTAGCAGAGCTGCAGTTCTACCCCTGTAAGGTGGCACCCACAAAACCGCACTTCTCTAAAGGTCTGCACCTTCCCTAATAGAGTTGCACTGTGCCCTCTAAGATTGTCCCTGAAGTAGCGGGGCACCACCTAACTCCGCCCGGTCGCTCCGGCTTCCAGCGGTCCCGCGGACTCGCCCGTAGCCTCGCACCTTCCGTCCCGGCTGCCGCTGCCCGCCCCGTCTCGCCTCAAAGCTCAGCCAAGCGGCAGGCGCTGCCGGTGCAGAGACGGCGCCGCCGCTCGCCCCGTCCCGTCCCGCCCCGTCCCGTCCCATCCCGCCCCGTCCCATCCCGT